>NIVC01001341.1:0-117500 GCA_002269645.1 Macrostomum lignano | reverse complement strand
TTTTAATCCGAACTGATTTAGATTGAAGCTTGTACAGGGCTAATAATTGTTGTTTTTTAACGCTTGCTTCCCTATTGGAAACCCTATAAATAAATCTCCAAGAGCTACCACAATGTCTCCGACCACATGCGGCCCGCGAAGCCTCTCTATCCAACCCTCGGGTTCTTTGAACTTCACAATAGCAAACCGGCCCGCTTAAGGTTTGTGTCTCTTCTCAGCTCTCTTCTCTTTTTTTATCCTCTCCTCTGTCATCTCCCATCTTAGCTCTCTCCTCTTTACCCTCCGTTTCCAGCTCTCTCCCCTCTCTCCTCTCTCCTCTCTACCCACCTTTCCCCTCTCTTTTCTTATAATATCAAATATTCGAAATATCGGCATTTCGCTAAAATATCTGCGTTACCACACCATTGCCTTAGGGTTTAAGGACTATTCCCCCTCTCCCTCTCACCCCTCCCCCTTATCTACCCTCTCTCTCTTCTCTCTTCCCCTTTCTTCTCTACTAGTATTCCCCATCTTCTTTTCTCCTCTCTGGCGAGCAAGTATTGCGTTAGATTCTTTATCTTGCCCTTAAACTAAAAAGGTTTTCACTTAAAAAATACTTTAAAATATAATATTGACCTTGCGTTAATTGTATTTAGCAAGTGACCTTGTAGGGCTGCATGCTTCTGACTTGTAACCGAGGAGGAAGACACTTAAAAAAGACTGTCTTGCTAAAGACTCAAAGCATATGTCGCGCACACGAAATAAAAATCAAAAATCTAATTGCATATCCAGATGTGTTGGCGAGAATCTCGGCATTGCGGACGTGCTAAGTGTGTCAACTAAGCTTATAGAAAGGCGAATATAAGAAAATTATTTTGAGAAGATAACTCTGCACCCCCCCCCACCACACCACTTCGCATCTAACAAGGCGTGAAAGCGGAGTTAGCGATTGACATTGCGGCTCATTAAGCATGTAATATATATACACAAGAGTTAATGCCATATCCATGGCGAGAGCGCTTTCATCCTGCACGCCTGAAAGTTCAGCTCTAGACTAACACTACTGCAGCTAGCTAGCTATCGCATGGCCGTCTCTTCCGCTATCGCTCCTCCTTGGACAGCTGAGGGAAATCCACTTCTGACTGACTTGGCTTTGAGCGGTTCCCATCAAGCTGGCTCTCCTACACTATGGCTGCTATAGTGTCTATCCCAAGTTCGCTCTCTTCCCCTCAAGCAGGTCAGGGCAGCGAACTGAGTATTATTCTTCTTAGAAAGTGTATATTCAGAGTTGAGTCGTTCTCATTTCTAATGCTCCCTGTTTAAGTATGTCGGTTAACAGAAATTCAATTATAACAGCTTGAGAGCATGACAATCAGTGAACGTGTTTTATGACCTGCGTACTTAATATCCGAATCAAGGTGCATAGGATAAAAAATTGGCTTTTTTTCGCTGATCATTGATTTTTGAGTCAATTATTCGATGTTGCATTGTCGCCAAAATGTGTGGCACAGGAGCATTAATCATCACTTCGAATTTCGAATGATCCGGTTTTTCTGACATTGATTAGTCTGAGCGTCACATCTGGAAAAGAAACATGGAAAACTTGCTGGCGAAACATGCTGCAATGCTACCCTACAATCTATTATTAACCAGAAAGCCCATACAAATACAGTGAAAACACAACACGACTCTGCACTTCCTGTGCTCTGCTTGGTTGAATAACCATAGTTATGATTTATACGGTTCTTCATTTCCTTACAGAAGTTTTCTCCGGCTCAAGTTCAGCTTTTTGCCGGGCAAATAAGATGCTGCTAGCATCTCAGCCATCATCGCTTTTGCGTGCTAAATTCAAATAGTTGCAGGATATGCAACCATGGATTGCTCGTCCGTTCGCACCGATTGGATACTGAAAATCCTTTAGTTGTCTATGGTAAACTTTGTGAGCTCAGGGTCCCAGGGGTAGCACGTCATGAAGCAGAGGGGGTCGATTGAGCCGACTGGTGTACTCGTATTCTGTGGTTTACAAGGTTTAAATGGAAACCAAATTTTGGCCCTGAGAATAACTTGAAGTGTTAAGCCCTTTAGAGTATACTCCCTCAGAATGTACATCAGACTTCTTGCTCAACCTTCGGCAGTTTACAAAAACTAGCTACACATTTTCATCAATAGATCTAGAAAACCATAAACAGATGAAAAAGATATTGCGGTAAATACAATGAGTTGAGAGCGAGAAATTCCAAGAATTCCTACCAATGAAGCTAGAGAGAATTGAATTATCAAGAACGCAACAGTCAAGACCCAATGTCGATAGAAGTGTGTGGAATTTGAAGAGCTATACAGTAGGCAGAGTGAGGGAGGGAGAGAGAGAGAGAGAGACAAAACTGGGCGGACAAACTGAGCTACTAGAATTGTTTAGTCACATTGGGCAGGTGGTCAGGCCATACGCCTTATTGTGCTGTGCATCTCTTGGCAATTTGCGCTTGTCAAATACGTTCGTATGAGGTCTGAATGAAGCTGTTCAGAGAGTTGGGACAGAATTTCGACTAAATGCATTCACTGTGTTTTTCTTTCTCTCTTGCATTGCGTTGATACGAGCACTTGTCCATATAACCCCAGCATGACCCCGACAATGGGCCAGTAAGAGTAGAGTATCCTGGCGCATTTCGCCCTCAGCCTTTGCTTCGAAAAGTTTAGTTGGCAGTTCTAGTCGACAGGTGGTCGGGGACATGTCCACAGAGTCCGGTCAGCCTCTGTCAGTTGCGGCAGCTGTTGGTATGTCAGTGGGACTGACTGTCTTAGCATGCGCCTGCATTACCGCCATTGTGATCTGTCTTCTGGCCAAGCGATGGAGGCCAAGGCACGGTATCACTGGCGGCAGAGTGGGTAAGCCATGTTTGATACTTTAATTCTAGGGATAGATTGATGCAGTATTTGCAGTTAACCTGCAGGATTTCCATAATTCACACCTTAATCAGCAGGTAACCATACCACGATTGCCAATAACTACGAGAACCAATTCGAGAGCCAAAGTCAGAATATTCGATTCGCGGAGGAAGGCACTGGGACACTGGTAGCAGCAAGAGCGCCGACGCAAAAGCATCATAGTAAAAAAGGCCAAAATGACTCTGTGAGTTGATTTTCAACTCTGTTGGCACGTACTTTGCCCTTGAGCACCTAAACGAACGTAAAGCACAGAGAGTGTACATGCCTGATGATAGAAAGTCAGGGCCGCTGTACACCCTGTGTGAGCGTGTGTATGAGTACGTGCCTGACGGAGAAAAACGTTTCGCCAGAAAGCCCACAGCTCTAAGAAAAAATTGTTTTTCATGTATTCTCGGTCGTCATCTTGAGTTATTAAAGACTGAAAATAACACTAAACTGCTTATTCCAGCACACTATCGGAGTAAAAGTCAACGCACCGGATGACTTACGCTTCAAAGTCTGTCGAAATAGCGAAGGCGAAATACTGGTTGCCACGAGTCCTGGCGCCGGATCTCGCTGCTCCAGAGACGGAGTCAGCGAAGGTAGGTCAACGATAGAAGATACTAAGGTAGTTTAGACTCGGGACTGCACAAGCTACAGTACATAAAATCCATGAACACTTCAGGCGATCGAATCCTCGGCATCTATGTCAACATCAAAGCGGCTGGCGCTAGTGCTCACCCCAAGGAAGTGAGCGAACTGCTCAGCTTGGCTAGCGACTATCCGCTCGTGGTTGAGTTCGCTCACACCGGACCCGTGGTCCCTGGCCCATCCGTGAGTCCGTCCGACGGTAAAACCGTCGTTCAAACCAGCGCCGCGGATGTTGTTCTTCGTCGTCACCGCAATCGACAATCAGTTGACGTAGCCGAAGGTCCATCTTCGGCTAGCGGCGCTGTCAGCCTAGCTCCTGAGCAGAAGGAACCCATTCAGCAGCAGAGACACTCCCGAAAACTGTGGGCGGCTCCGCCACCTCCAGAGGATCGGGACAGCCACTTCTCCATTCTCGATCGACGCAAACGACGCAAAAAGCAGAAGCCGGCTCAGACAGCCAGCACGATTGCAGAAGAGCCGCAGCCGCAGCTGTTGTTTGATCGGCTCTGCGGCCTGCACTCCAATGCTGCCATTGAGGAAGACGAATGGATCTGGACTCCTAACGTCAGACTGACGACAGTGCCAGGGTCCAGTGAAGACTCCCATTTTGAGGACGACTCCTCTGAGTCAGACACTGAAAATGACGTTGAAGTGATGATAGACGAAGAAAAAGCAATAGCAGTATTTTCCTCGTTTCTGTCCGACCAGCCTCCGCTGTCTGTTGCCAGGGGAAAAGTAGAGCGAGTTTTCGACTTCTACGAGCTGGAAGAGCAGGACGTGGTGTCGGATATGCCTCCGCCGTCGGAGCTGAGACCTGTCACAGATTGTTGCACTCAATACGACTGTGCAGAGGCCAGTGCGGCAGCGGAACTGACGTGTTGGATAGAGGAGGCCCGGAATGTTTGGGAGAGTCTGCCTAATCACCCAGTTCAGGCTCCTTCGAGGAAGCCGAGTTATAAAAATAATAGCCATTCGCGCAAAGACAAGTTTGAAGGTAGGAATTTTTGTCAATTATTTAACTATTTAACTTTCATGTTGTTGTCAGAATAGAAAGATAATAAAATAAAATAAAATGAACACACAGACAGACAGACAGACAGACACTATAAGACAGATAGACCAATCGATATCCTACAGATCAACAACCATCTTCAATACCAGAAACAGCGGCAACAAGAATGCTGTTGAATACCGAGGAAGACGAGGACCGAGAGCTGGTCGCCTACCTAAGAGGCGCCGCGTCCGACGTTGCCGCCGGTCGGACCTCGACTTCTTCCACCTCGTCCCCACGGACAGTTCAAGAGGAGCCGGCGGTGGCAGTGGTGGCGGAATCAGCTTACAGGCGACCTCCGCGTCGAGAACCGGAAGAAGCTCCGCAACTAGTCGAACTGTCGCGCAGCATGGCCCTTCGCGACGTCGAAGTTGCCACGGTGATTCTACTCGACTCTGAAGCTCGCCAACGTCAGCAATTAGATGAGGACGACGTGACGTTGAGCAGCGGACGTTCGACGGTGCAGGAGGAAAAAATCGACCCCGAGCAGGCACCGGACCGACTGGCGCTTGCCGGCGTTATTTTGGAGCGCGAACTGGAAAACCTGGACGCACTAGTGGACAGCGGAGCCGCAATCGGCTACGACGTTGAGCTTGACGACGACAGAGACAGAGACGAGGCGGACGCTGAGTCGTTAAACGCTGATTTCGAACTTGCCGCGGCGGAGTGGACTGCCGCTCATCCTGACGAGGATTTATCGTTCGATTTTCATCAGGACGAAGAGAGGGCTGATGCAACCATTGATTGGTAGCGCGGGTTCTTTGTGAGGATGCAATCAAATACGAGTCGTAATCGTAGTAAGAATAAAGGCAAGGACTACTATAGAAGTTATCGTTGCAGCAAAGATACAACGGTAACTTTTAGTGGTCCTTGACTTGAATAAGGAATGGTAGTTAAGAGTGTAAGGTACGTACTACTGCTCTTCTAATAAGTAGAAGATATGCATGGTTTTTAGGGTTGTATTTATTTAAATCCTGAGAGCCGAAATCCCGGAGCCATACTTGTATGTCTATGGTTAAGTTGGTGATGGGGTGTGGGGGCGAAGCCCCTGCTGGGGGTATGGGGGCGAAGCCCCCACACTCTTACCATAGACAAAATTTCATTAAGAAAATGTTTAGGATTTTTGCTTCAGATTTGTTTTTTTTTATGTTGCTATCGTGAAGTTGATATAAATACAGTATTAAACAGTACAGTATTTTTTCTACTATATTTTACTACTTGGTTGTCGCTTGCGTTAAATAATTACATGTATCCCGTATACCCATTCTCAATTCTAAACAAATAATTCTCAAAAAGACACAGCATCAAATGTGGATTTTAATAAATTTGAATCGGATGGTTTGCAGTTTCACGCATTGCACTTCTTTTATAATTACGAGATTAAATAGTAAATGATAAGCGGTTATACAGGCGCACACGAAAAAGGAAAACAAAACTCAAACTGTTCTACTTGCTACACACTTTTTTCAGTAGTAAAACAGTGTTTTTCGCTAATTTAGCTGCTAGAAGCTAAAAATGTTGTAATTAGTTCATAGTTTTAACTGTGAACAAAAGCGAAAAGTGCTGACCAGTTAAGGATTGCAAATAAATATTTTATTCAGTGAAAACTACTGCCCAAATAAGACCAGCAGTAGTTCGTTACGTAAAAGTTAACACACAGAATCTGAATTTTGTTTAAAAAAGAAAAACTCCTGTAAATTAGATTGAGATTCAAGTTAATATTGTGATAAAGCTTTGCAACTGTGAATATCGATTTGCTGGTGAATGAAAAATGAATTTGACTAATTACATAATTAATAAAAGGCGAATATTATCATAATAAAGCAGATTTGAATAAATACTTTGTGAGGCACGGTATCGATTAAAACACGATTAGCGCTAAGAATTAGTTTTCAGTTCCAATTTAAAAAACACAACTTAATGACACTGCAAAACACTGGTGCCAGAAGGCAAACTTTGAAATTATAATTTTTTAGCAAAGTGGCACTGCAATTATGGTAAACTCAAACAGTATCTCTATGAGTCAGTTCATCAACTACAATGTCAGGAGGCACTGAGATAAGTGTCAGTGAATGTCCGACTCGTAGATGAGGTACAAGGGCGGCCAAAGTGAGGTGTCAGAGCCTCCTTAAAAGGGTTGTCAGAGCCTTATTGAATGGGGTGTCACAGCCTCATTAAATGGTGTCAGAGCCTCCTTATAAAGGGTTGTCAGAGCCTTATTAAATGGTTGTCAGAGCCTGATTTATTGAGGTGTCAGAGCCTTATTAAATGGGGTGTCAGAGCCTCATTTAATATGGTGTCAGAGCCTAATTTAATGGTTGTCAGAGCCTGATTTAATGAGGTGTCAGAGCCTTATTAAATGGGGTGTCAGAGCCTCATTTAATATGGTGTCAGGGCCTCATTAAATGGGGTGTCAGAGCCTCATTTAATAAGGCTCTGAGCCTCCTTAAAAGGGGTTGTCAGAGCCTCATTAAATGGTTGTCAGAGCCTGATTTAATGAGGTGTCAGGGCCTCATTAAATGGGGTGTCAAAGCCTCATTAAATGGGGTGTCAGAGCCTAATTAAATGGTTGTCAGAGCCTAATTAAATGGGGGTGTCAGAGCCTTATTAAATGGTTGTCAGAGCCTGATTTAATGAGGTGTCAGGGCCTCATTAAATGGGGTGTCAAAGCCTCATTAAATGGGGTGTCAGAGCCTAATTAAATGGTTGTCAGAGCCTAATTAAATGGGGGTGTCAGAGCCTTATTAAATGGTTGTCAGAGCCTGATTTAATGAGGTGTCAGAGCCTCATTAAATGGGGTTTCAGAGCCTCATTAAAAGGGATGTCAGAGCCTCGTTTGATGAAGTACTCATGAATATATGCAGTATTAGAATTTCTCGTTCAGTGTCCCGTTCGCACACTGTCAATAAGGCGACAACTCCTACCACCAGTGAGTCACAGAGCCTGAAAAACGCTGTACTTCTCTGAGAATGATGACGGATTCATTTTCACTTGAGTTCTCCGATTGTTACCAATCTTTGCTCTCATCTCTTCCAGACTCAAGTTGCCAACGGGGTCCTTCGGTAGTGGCGAAGATGTTGCTGCTGATGCTGATGAACCGTTTGAAGTCGCTGCCGACTGCGGTTCCTCTCGGTGCTTTGCTGGCGAAGCTTCAGCTTGATGATGCTGCTGCTGCTGATGCCGCTGCTGCTGCTGCTGCTGCTGCTGCTGCTGCTGCTGCTGCTGCTGCTGCTGTGGGGTGATCGGAGCGAAGCAACTCATTACCACTTCTTACTGGGGTGTCCACTCATTATTGGGGTTTCCGCTTCTTACTGGGGTGTCCACTCATTATTGGGGTGTCCACTTCTTACTGGGGTGTCCACTCATTATTGGGGTGTCCACTTCTTATTTGGGTGTCCACTCATTATTGGGGTGTCCGCTTTTTATTTGGGTGTCCACTCATTATTGGGGTGTCCGCTTCTTACTGGGGTGTCCACTCATTATTGGGGTTTCCAATTCTTACTGGGGTGTCCACTCATTATTAGGGTGTCCGCTTCTTACTGGGGTGTCCGCTTCTTACTGGGGTGTCCACTTATTATTGGGGTTTCCAATTCTTACTGGGGTGTCCACTCATTATTAGGGTGTCCGCTTCTTACTGGGGTGTCCACTCATTATTGGGGTGTCCGCTTCTTATTTGGGTGTCCACTCATTATTGGGGTGTCCACTTCTTACTGGGGTGTCCACTCATTATTAGGGTGTCCGATTCTTACTGGGGTGTCCACTCATTACTGGGGTGTCCACTCATTATTGGGGTTTCCGATTCTTACTGGGGTGTCCACTCATTATTAGGGTGTCCGCTTCTTACTGGGGTGTCCACTCATTATTGGGGTGTCCGCTTCTTACTGGGGTGTCCACTCATAAAGGTATCTTTTCGAAAAAATAACAAATTGCACTTTTAATAAAAATGACTGTCGCCAAAAAATAGTTTGCTAACATTTTAGCCGGTTGAAAAGTTAGAAGCAAAAAAATAAACCAAAAAAATCTAGCCATTTTGTGCTTGTTTACTGCGGCTTAAAACTTTTTCGCATTTCTAACTCACCTCTTCTCTCTTTCCCTCTGCTATGTGTTTTTTCTAATCAAGAGCTAACTCGGCAACTTTAGGATGCATAATTAATGAGAGCGTTGGTTAGTTAATTATGCAAGACTTGAGACTAGAGCAGGGACGGCTAGTGTAGAATGCTAGTTAGTTCTGCGCAAACGTTCAGAATGCAATATAATACAACCGCCAAACTAGTCTGCCCTCGACACTCACATGTACGTATATATTGCTAAATTGGATTTTATAAACTAATTTATGCTACCTGCACAAATAGGCCAATGTAGATTTGACTGTTTGATTAACAAGCCTGTCATGATTGCGATAAAAAGCGCAGGCTGTAGGCTAATTTAGTTGCTTTAAATTGGCAATTTTGTTGCTAAGCGCTGCTGTTATAATAACACAAAACCTGTTAGATAGAACTTGAGTATAATGTTATGGATGAGCACCAGGAGACAGGGGCGCCCACCAAGAGACAGGGGCGCCCACCAAGAGACAGGGGCGCCCACCAAGAGACAGAGGCACCCACCAAGAGACAGGGGCGCCCACCAAGAGACAGAGGCACCCACCAAGAGACAGGGGCGCCCACCAAGAGACAGGGGCGCCCACCAAGAGACAGGGGCGCCAACCAAAAGACAGGGGGCGTCCAGCAAATATTGGCGCCCCTGAGGGTTGCAGCCCCTTCAATTAAAGCACGCTAAATAATATTTTGTGCTGCAACTCATGCATCGGGAATCAGACAGATGAGTCATTCTCCTGAGCATTGAAGGCCCTTGAAGAGACGCCAAAAAGCATTTTAGCTTCAATAGTTAGATCATTGTAGGCGTTTTTACTTTTCCAATATTATATACCCGTAGGAAAACTCGGCAGCTTAGGCAACTGAGTATGAAACTGCCATTGCACTCAATAAGTACTCAAGAGAGTCGAGAGGCCCAAGGCTATACGGGTTTAGTTTCGCAGATCAAATATCAAGTTTGGTCAAGAATTGGCAAAAAGAGCACACAGCTACAAGTAATCCTTAGTCGCGTCTCGGGTCTGTCTTGCATTCTATCCAACTTCGATTTTTTTTTGGGGGGGGGGCAAGTTTTTTAGCTGAGGAAGAAACCCTAAACTGCTCAATGTTGCCTTAGGTATATGCATATGCATGGTGAATATGCTCACAAGAAGGTGTTAGCCCCGACCCATAGTGCTTAAATTTAGCGGCCAGCGGAAAAGGAGGTAACTGTAGTTAAGTAAATGAGCAAAGCATTGTTGGGGATAAAGATATCTGATCTAGGGATCTTTTGTTAAACTAGCATTGGCAAATATTGGTTCTCCATTATGAAATTTTAACTTATTCTTTCTTGCCGTATGATCGGTGGTTTTTTTAAAAACCAATTTTCTAAATTAGTGCATGTTTTCCAAGACGGGAAACCTCTTGGAAAATTTTAGGAGACAGGTTTTGTTCTAAAAAAATACGCAGTGGAGATGGAAAGGTTTCATTTTTAGCGCAAAAATTGTTATTGCTTTCAATAGGAGGCCGACCCAAAGCTTATCTTTTGATATGCTGTGCCGATCTTATATCTACGACTTAAAGATATGTCGCTGAGTGTCTATGGTAGCTGACAGAACTCTGGCTATTTGTTGAAGACTGAGACGGACTTTAATATGTCTATGGCCATAATCTTCCATCAGAAGCCTGATCAAGTTTCATTCACTTATAGAACAGGAAATTGGTTAGCTTAAAAATAAAAATCATTTAACATTTTGCTTCGATCGCAGCAAAGTCAGGCGCATAAAATTAAATTTTGAGCTCAGCCAGCAGCCCAGCACAAAGACGCAAAGAGCGTGCTTCCGAAGTCAAACAGGCGGCTCATCGACCTGCTCTGAAAAAATGCACCCCTATTCAAGATTATGGATTTTCTGACCAGAATAAGAGAAAAGCTTCAAAGATTAGTTGCGTTAAAGCACAAAGAGCGTGCTGGATTATCGGATTAGCTATTGGCAGGTTGTAAAAGCGGATAAATGAAACAAATAAATATTGATTTTACCGTCAGTTGCGAATTACCTCTACAGCTAGCGGGTTGGCGATGACTTCCTGATCTACTGGCATAACATTCTCATCTTCATCTTCTTGAGCACGATCAGTAAATTCAGTCGATGGCTCAACGGGGCTTTCGGTGGTCAGGTCCTTCCGTATCATTGTAGGCTTAGTGTGTGTATTGTTGGGGGCTTTTGTTTGTGCCTGCTGATAGCTTGGCCGCAATCTTATCTTATCAAATTAATACTTTCCATGAAATATCGATATGTAGCTAAATGATTTCTAACATGTCATATTATATAAGGATTGTGTCTAACATTTGAAGCTATGTAACGAATACACCAATCACATTTATGTATGGTTTATAAACAATAAAATTTGAGCATTACATTATAACAAAACTTCTTACCACTGATTCAATTGGTTTCTCTTGTTTCTCGTCAACGCCAGCAGCAGTGGCAGATGGCTGACTGTCTGGCGTAGTGAAAGAAACTACTTCAGGCATGCTAGAATTGATGGAGACGCCATTCTCCCTGCAGTGCTTGTAGGCTTCATAGTCCACAACTAGCATTGTGACTGAGTTGGGCATTTCCTTGACTATTTCCACTACCTTTTGGTGGGAGAGATCCTCTGAAATTAGAATGCATGTGATGAGTTCTTGATGGAACTGTAGAAAAACAGTTTTTATTGTAGTATTTTATAATTTATAAATATCTGTAAAGTGTTATATATTTTTCACAATTAAAATTTTAGCACTTTAAATACAATATAAAATATAACAAAACTCTTAATAGCATTCAGAAACGCATAGTAATTTTAAGTTAAGTAAAATATAATTATAGTTCTTATTTAGAAAATAATTTAGTTAAAAAAACATCTACACAGCTAGATGCATTTTAAAGTAGTTTATGCAAAGCAACTCATAAAAGTAAATAATATTTAAATTATGTTTTAATAAAAAGGAAACAAGCCAAGCAAAGCCCTTTGAAATAATTTAGTTTACTCCTTCAACTATTTGCAGTACATAGTAATAAAACTAGCTATTTACCACAAATATCACTAACAATTGCCTTTACAAATATGAAAATGATCCAACTAATTACTAATAGTAATACCCATTTGAAAAAAAATAAGTCAAGTAAATTTGCTAAATAATTTTTCTAATGATTTAGACCAATTTTAGTACTTACCAACGTTGACACTGTTTACTTCAACCAGATAGTCCTTTGTTTTCAGACCGCCATGTTCAGCAGGAGAGTCTGGATCAACTTTCCCAATATACTGGCCAGCTTTGCCTTTTTCAGCGTGCAGGTTGAATCCATAACCGGCGAATGTTGTCCACTTTTTTAGGTGACATAGACGAGGCGGTGATAGAAAAGCAGGGTATGAAGACATGATAATAAAAATAAATAATTTCTGTTAATCTGTTAGCGTGGTAATAAAGTATTGCACCTTGAAAACTTCGGCCGGGAGGAAGAAGACGTCATGTACTCATGTTAAATCTCACCGGAGACGCCTTTAGAAAAATTTAAAATGCAAATAGTGGTCAATTTTTTTAGTCTGTATATTGTTGAGTAATTATAAAAAAACAGTCAAAAAGCGAGGTACGCGGATCCTGTAGAGTTTAAAACAAAATTTGTTAATACGAGCCGTATTTTTAAAAACAAAAGCCGTAATTTACAGTCACAAAATATTTTTCCTTTGGATGAAATTATCTATTACTGATATAGAATTTTGCTGCTTTACAACTAAATGCAATTTGAATTTTGCTCACCGAGATTGTGTATGCATACATGCAGTTCAAATATTGATCTGAGTGCAAGGACGACTTGTGCTGCATTGGAGTCGATTGCAATGGTATTAACTCGATATTTTTGTGGGCCTACATGTACTTTCGATGAAGAATACAATATAGAGATAGACATTTTTAGTCATTTTGGACTGAAAATGAATTCTGAAATTCTGAATACTTGCAGCCAATGATCTGGCAAAAATGCAAGAGTTAGATGACTGCGTACCATTTTTTTATTACATAAGTACGGGCGCGATCTAAATGTAAACGTGTACTTCAGAAGTACATGTATAAAAAGTTTTATTTCCAAGTGCAATGTGCATGACCATTTAATTTCAAGAAAAAGTCACTGTTACAAACGTCTTACATGTATAAGAAGGGATAACCCAGTGAAAAATGATTCATGGATTCCACGTGGGTTCCACGTGGCCATGTGGAATTTAAATGTGAAGTACAGGTCTTGCCTGTGGTTGTCTAGAGGCCTTCAATAGGAACGCTGCCCCGGTGAAGTACAGTTGCTTGAGCTCCTCTGGGAAGTCTCCGGGTTGATCTAGTAGCGTTGGTAGTGCTGCCACCAGCTTCGCAGAGTCGCAGCCTTCGGTGAGGTGCTGAGCTCGTAGAAGCAAATAACTAAGACGAGAGAAAGAGACTCGCACTTCGCGCAGATTTAGCAGTTCTCGCGCAGAGGTGCCCACCGTCAGCAGTCCCTGCCGGGCTGGTGCGGGGTGAGAGCGAAAGTGCTAGCTTCGGGCGATCCGAGCTGGCCTGCTAATTGATAGCAGGAACAATCAGAGCCAGAGGCAGTCACGCGCAAAGTCGGGAGTCTTGGAGTTCAACTTAAGCGTCAACTTGGCACACAACTTAGAGTTCGCTAGAAACGAAACGGAAGGAACGCTAGGAAAGCTTGGAAAGCTAGGAACGCGAGGAACGGTAGGAACGCTGAAAACGCAGAAACGAGAGGCTGAAACGGAAGGGCCGGTTAACGGAAGGAAAGAAAGGCTTGTCTGAGCCAAGCCAGGAGAGGGGCTGCATTTATAGGGAGGATCGATTGCACCATAGCACGAAAGGCCCCCGCTGAGAGTCATAAGTGACTCTGTTGCTATTTTTAGCAACAAACAAGCGGGCCCTGCCTCAGAGGAGGCAAGGGGGGGGTCCGGGCGCACGTGATCTCCCCATAAACACGAGCCCAGCGTACAATGATGAAATCATTGCACTTTGGACTAAAGAAGGAAGAGGGCCTTGTCATGTGACTGACTCACATGACAAGGGGAAAAGGCCCACAAGTGAAGGCACTCGTGACCGTGGGACCGGAAAACAGGAAGGCACTCCAAATTTGGAGATGCCTGACAGAGAACGAAACAGAGGCAGGCCAGACCAAGCTGTCTGGGCACTGCAAAAAGGGAAAGCGAGACAAAAGGGGCAAACGAGGACAAACAGACAGACAGACAAACGGGCAGAGGACAGGCCAGGGACAGGCGGGAGGGACAGGCAACTGCCCAGCGGCAGACAGAAACCTGGGGAGAAGGCGAGGGCAACAGCTGACTAGTGCGGCGCCTAACTAAACTAGCGACTCACTACACTCTCCCCGTTCAAATAAAGAGGCGGAGTGAAGCGGCGCGCGCTTTATTTAAAACAAAGTAAACGTGAATTTACTGACAAAAGAAAACACACAAAATTTCAAATGCGCTCGTGAAATTGCGCGACTGGCCAGGTCGTAAAGATAGTGGCCTGATACCGCGGGGCGCCAACCCGCTAATAGCCTGCGCCTAACTATTCCTCGTGCTCCAGCCCGCAAAATTAGTGCTCGAATTTGGTGTGGGGGCGCCGGCCCACCCTAGAAATGGCGCCTAAATATTGCGCGGGCGATACCTGAATACACAAGCCAACCGGCTTAAAATTCCTGCATAAGGGCGCTTAACTAGCGCGGCAAACGGGGCAACTTCATTGTCAACAGGGCGTACATCAGCGTACGGCCGCCAATCAGTCAAAATAGCACAGACGCGGAGTCATCAAGAGCATCGGCAGGTCTTCTTCCCCGCCGCCCATGAATCGGGCAACGCGGACGGCCGCCAGGTGGAGAGCGTACGGCCGGTTCGGCCGCTCCAGGTCGGGGCCGGCCAGGCCGACCGCCTCCGCGAATAACCGGCTCCTCTCCTCGGCCGTGGTTTGACGGAGCTCCGCCCAGATCGGGCCACCGAGGTCAACGATTTCTCCGCCTTGCCGAGCCGCTCTGACGAGTACAGCGCTTATCAGGTTGGCGCCGGCAGCGATGACGGTAGCTCGGTATTCCGGTATTGGCGACTCCGTTTGAGTGCCGGTATCGAGCGTTTCCGCCGGACGTTCGGGCGATGGTGGCGGGGCCCTGGGCAGGGTGCGGCGCAGCGACGCGGCCAGGTCGGTCCAAACAGCTGAGGAGCATGCGGCCGCTCCCTGAGTGTCATCGGTCCAAGACATCGGAGACGGGGCCGCGTCGGGATGCCTGGCGTCGTCGAGATCCCCTCCGCGTTCATCTGTTCCGCCGGGCCTGCCGTGGTGCTCCGACCCGACTCGCTCACGGGCCGCCGGCCGAGCCCCGTCGATGTCTGGAAGGGAATTGCGGACTTGGAGGCGGATGTCCGCCAAGCCCCGCATCACCTGCTGTTCCAGCTGCACGTAAGCCAAAGCGGCCGCGATCCGGTCGACCATGAGTGTCCGCGCAGTCGCGTCTGGCGATGGCGAGTCGCGCGTGAGGTCGATGACTTCGGGCGAGTGTCGTTGACCCCGAGCGGGGTGTTGAGCTGCATGGCTCTCCAGAACGGGCGAAGGGCTTCGCCTGGGTGCCGATGTTCGGAGTGGCCTCCCATTCCGCCTCTGGGGCTCGGGAGACGGCGTGCGACGGTGAGGGCGCCGATCAACCTGGCGCGTCGGCCTCGCCGAGCCGTTGCCTTCAGCCCTGAGTCTCCGGTTAATTGTCTCCAGCGGGCGCCGCGGGATCCCCATGGTCTCTGGCGAGACCGGGGTACCAGGTCGGCGCCGGCTACGGCTAGGCCGCCCTTGCTCCGCATCGGACGAGGAGCTTGAGCTCACGTGGAGCGGACGCTTGTGCATTTCTGCGCTGGTTCGCTGGTGTCGTGACCGGTCCACCTCCTGGCTGCACATCCGGGATCGCCAACGGCCGGAAGCGCCACCGGAAGGCCGGCCATGCGTCATCATCATCATCGTCCTCGTCCGGATCGTCCTCCGGAATCGGTGTCAGAGTCGCGGGTCCTGCACCGTCCGGGGCATCAGTCAACCTGCAGCGCTTCTTGGCCTGGTCGACTTCTGGATCCGAAGTCAGCTGGTAGTCGGCATCAGGGACGAGTAGCAGATTCCGGCGATGGACTACTAGCTCGTCGCGCCTGGCCCGCGGGTTTGGCACTCTACGGCGAATCTTGTAGACGACCTCGCCCTTGGGTTCGACTACCTCGTACAGCGCTTTGCGAGGTCGATGGAACTTCGCCGCTTCATCCGGTTCGAGCACCGGGTTGTTGAGGAAAACCAGGTCACCAGGTTGGAGCTTCTTGGCAGCGGGCAGGTTCGAATAGTGCTCGTCGCGCAGTTGCTGATGCAGATGCAGGCGTTCTTTGGCTAGCTCAGTCGCTTCGTCCAAACGGCGCTGGAAGTCCTTGACATAGTCAGGCAGATTGGCATACTCCGGCAGCTTCTTGATCGCGTTGTCGATTGGTAGTCGAAAGTCTCGACCAAACACCAGGTAGTGAGGCGTGAAACCTGTCACCGGGTGTACACTAGAGCGGAGCGCCATCAAGCAGGCTGGGAGGAAGGTGTCCCAGTCGTTATGGTTGCGCTCGAGGAGGCAGGTGAGGACACTCTTCAGCTGCTTGTTGAGGTTCTCGACTTGCCCATTAGAAGCTGGGTTGTACGGTGTTGTCGTCGTATGCCGGATGCCAAACAGGTCGCAGAACTTCTTGAAAGCTGAGCCAGTGAAATTGGTTCCTTGATCAGTGTGTATCCAGCATGGTACACCAAAGTCAGGGATCAAGCGCTCCTGCAGATCTTGATGACCGTCTTGGCTTTCTGGTTCCTCATCGGATAGGCGAACGGGTACTTCGACGTCGCGTCGCATAGCGTCAAGATGTAGCGGTTCCCGCTCTTGCTCTTCTGGGCAATTGGGCCTACTACGTCGCAGTGTACTCTTCCCAGAACTTCGCACACAGGGAAGCTCTGTACAGGTACTCGGTCTCGTCTTCGGGATTTACTTTCAAGACAGGCGCGGCACTTACTGATAAAGTTCTCGGTGACACGGGCTAATCCGGGCCTCCAGAATCGTTCACGTAGCCGCTTCAACGTCTTCGTCTGGCCGAGGTGTCCACACAGTGGCGAACTGTGGAGCTCCTGGAGCACCTGGGCATCTAGAGCTTCGGGCAGGACAACCTTCGGGGCTGCTGGCCATCAGTCAGATCGATCATCAGCAGGCCGTTGTCCTCTCGCAGATTATCATAATATCCGAGCAGATTCCGCTGCTCCTTCGTCAGTCGCAACCGGGCGTCGAACTCAGGCTTCAGGGCTTTGTTCTCGACCAAGTTGAGCACGTAGCTGATTGCTCGGTCGGCGCGCTGCGCGTCGACAAACTGTTGCCGCGTCATCGGCATCCTCAGAAAATCAGTGAGCACGGCGCGGCATGGCTGAGGGTTCCGGATTTCCTCAGTCTCCGCTTCTGTGGCTCGCAGTTGATCACGCGACTCCGTCTTGTCGGCGTCAGGATTAGGTCGCTCCGAGGGACTTTGTCTCACAACGTCGGCGTACGATCGCTGATCTCGTTTCGAAGTTCTCATCGTCGCTCTCTTGACAGGAATTTCCGCAGCTGGAGCAGTGCACTTGCCTCCACTGCACAGCCCAGGCGACTCTTGGCTGTAGGGCGAGACGCAACACGTGAAGCACGCCTCGTCGCAGGCAGCCGTAGCCGTCGGCTCGATCATCGTCGTCATTGGGTGAGTCTTCTCCAGCACTGGGCGGTGTCGCAAAGGGGGACTCGACTTTCCGCACAGGCGATGAGCAGCTGTCTGTCGGCTCGGGGGACAGAGCGTTGACCTTGCAGCCGTCGCGAGAGTATGGCCTCTGTCAACACGGCGAGAACTCTCAGCGCAAAACTCCGGGGAGTTGAACTTACATTGCTGGTCTGGATTCGCGTTGTGGGCTGTCATCAGAAGGGCTGCTTGTTCAGTGGCCTCTGAGTCGTGGTCCATGGGCGTCTCCAGATTCCGAGACCCGCAGTCTTGGACATCATCAAGGAGGTCTACGTCAGCAGTGGCCTCCGAGGGTTTGTCCGGGCGAATCTCCAAGTAACGGCAGTCGGCGTGGGCGTCGCTGCGGAGGGCTGAGGTGTCAGTGGCCTCCGGGTTGGTGTCCAAACCGGTCTCCAGGCGTTGACTGCAGCGATGGTCGTCGTGCTGAAGGACTGCTGGCGCAGTGGCCTCCAGGTCTTCGGCCAGGGCAGTTTCGGCCTCCTTGTTGCGAGTGTGGACCTTCTTCGTGCGGGCTGCTCTCGCAGTGGCCTCACGTGTGGTGTCCAATTCCGGCTCCAGGCTGGTGTCATCACCGGGTCGGGCTGCAGAACCGGGGTGCTCCAGCAGTCGGCCATGTTCGAAGTCAACCGGTGGTGTCTCCGGGCGTCTTGACAGGGCGTCAGCGTTGGCGTGGTCCTTGCCTTTGCGATGGTGAAGCTGGAAGCGGAACTCGCTTAATCGCTCAATCCAACGGCCCAAGATGCCTGTGACCTGCGTCTGGTTCAGCAGCCACAGCAAGGCCCGATGGTCAGAACGAACTTCAAACTTCTTGCCGATTAAATAATGACGGAAATGTCGCATCGCGTCCACGATTGCAAGCAGCTCTTTCTTCGTGACCGTGTAGCGCTTCTCAGGATCACGAAGCTTCCGGCTAAAGAATGCAATTGGGCGCTCGACGCCGTCGGATTGCCGTTGTCCAAGACAAGCGCCTATGCGAATGTCTGAGGCATCCGTGTCTAGGACAAACTTCACATTAGGATCTGAGTTAAACTCAGGCAGAGCGAGAACTTCAGTCGAACACAACTTCTTCTTCAACGTGTCGAACGCTACCTGGTGCTCATCAGTCCAATGCTGCCGCAGGCTGCCGATGTCCTTTCGAGTCAGGGCATGTAGCGGCGCAGCAAATCCAGCGTAGCCGTTGACAAACTTGTGGTAGTAATTGGCGAGGCCTAGGAATTGTCTCAGTTGAGTAACGGACTGTGGCACGGGCCAATCACGGATCTGCGCAATCTTGTCCTCACAGGTCTTCAGGCCGTCGGGAGTCACGACGTGGCCTAGATAATGCAGCTCCTTGAGGAACAAATGGCACTTCTTCGGCTTGACCTTGAGGTTGGCTGCGATAATCCGCTGGAGTACAGTCCGCAGGTTGTCCAGCTGCTCCTCGAAGGTCACAGAGTGCACCACGATGTCATCCATGTAGCCAAGCGCAGTCTTTGGCGTCAGGCCGTCCAGGAGCTTATTGATGCAACGCTGAAAGCTGCCTGGACTATCGTGGAGACCCATCGGTAGAACATTGAAACAGAATTGTCCGCGGTCAATCACAGAGAACGCCGTCAGGTGCTGATCGCAGTCGCGCAGCGGGATCTGCCAGAATCCTTGAGCGAGATCCAAGCTAGAGTACCACTGGGCACCACGCAGCTTCGCGAAGGTCTCCTGAATGTGCGGCAGCGGGTACGGGTGGTACACACACTTGTCGTTGAGAGCTCTGAAGTCATGCACCAGCCTGATGTTGCCGTCCTTCTTGGGCACTATCAGCATTGGCGAGTTGTAGCTAGAATAAGCCGGGCGAATGATGTGCTTCGCCAGCATCTCGTTTAGCAGGGCGTCTAGCTTGTCCTTCAGATGAGGCGGGATCCTGCGCGGTGGTAGCGCAACTGGTGTCCGATCCTTCAGGATGATCTCGTGGGTCACCAGGTGTGTCAGGCCAGCGTCTAGCAGGTGCTTCGAGAAGGCTGCTTGACACTCAACTAGTAGATCTCGCACTCTCTGTCGTTGATCTTCGGACAGCTCGCTGTTGATCTCGACTTCCTCTAGCCAAGCTGTGCTGGACTCTTCAGGGCTCCTTGGCAAATGTCGCACTTCAGGTTCCGGCGTCTCTTCCAGGTACATCAGGTCGGCAGTTCTAAGTGGTGTCGCAACACCAACGCGGATGCCCGACTGCAGGAACACCTCGCAGTCAGCAGTGTTGACACCTCGATGTAGCCTCGACCTTCAGGCATCGTCATCAGAGCTGGAGCTGCTTCCAGAGTGTTGCAGCTGGGGTGCAGTCTCGACTTCACCAGCTCGACGATTGATGGCGATCCTCGGTTCTCGGGGTGGCCGACATCCAACTGGACGGCCAACAGCGCTGAACTTCTCGGCGGCAGAGTGCACTTCTCGGAGGTGTACACCCGGCATGATTGAAGCTCACGGCGCGAATAGCGAACGGGAATGCACGCGCCATTGTTGAACTTTAACATTCCTTGAGCAAAGTCCAAGTTCTGGCAGTGTTCACGCATGAAATTAATACCAAGCAAATTTTCACAATCGGTGACCGTGACCAGGAATTCGGTGTCCGCGACGACATCACCGAACTCCACCGGGATGATCACCTTACACGCAAGGGGTAGCTGCGTACCGTCGTACATGGTCACGCAATCCGGGATAGCATGCGATATGATACAACGAGGCATCCGACGTCTAACATTGGCCCAGGTCGACGCTCCAAGAAAGTTTTTCCGACTGCCGCTGTCTAGTAGGAAAGGGACTTCTCGGCCCGCCAATCGGCCGGTGACGTACGGATCAGCCTCACGCGCATGGATTTTTTTATCATCGGAGGTGTCCACGAAACCTCCGCACTCAGCCTCACTTACTGATGAGCGACTGTCGGACTGGGCATTGGCGTCTGCGCAGCCGACATCCTCTTCTTCTGGTGAGCGTTCGGAGTCTGCCAAGTAGCCGGGGCTTGGGCTCTGCGGAGGGCGTTGCCGTGGGCGCTCTCCGTCTCGCCGTTTCCCTGGTTCTGGCGTAACGGGCACTGTGCATTGCGATGACCAGGCTGACCACAGCCATAGCAGATCATGGCTTTCGCCGGCGGACTCGTTTTCTGCTGCTGGTCACGCTGCACCAGGTTGTCTAGCAGTCGCTGCTGTTTCTCTAGCAGATCAGTCAGAGCTAGGAGAGCTTGAGCGGTGGCGTCGGGCGTCGGGTCACCGTCGCGCTCCCCGTTCAGCATGCGAACCGGGGGTTGAGCAGAGCGCTGCGCCAGTTCCTTGGCGCCTTCCAGACGATGGAGTTCTCGAATAGCGGCCAGCAGATTGTTCGGGCGGACCCAATAGAGCCGCTCGCGCAGATCTGGTGTCGTCCTGATGCCAGCTAGGAACTGATCAGCCAGCTCCCGCTCTCGATCCTCAGGGTGCATTCGAGGGTACGCTCGCTCTCCCAAGGTGCGCAGGGCATCAGCGTACTCTTCTGCTGACTCATTCTTGCCTTGCTGACGGCGCCTCAGCAGCTCTCGATATTCATCCGCGCCACCGTGGCGGGCGAATCTCTCGATCAGTCGCTGCCTGACCTCCTCGTAGCCAGCATAGCGTGGGAGGTGCATACTGAGCAGAGCCGGGTAAGCGGTTGCCAGATCTAGACTCGCAACGAGGTGCTGCTTCATCTCGATCGGGTCTTCGATACGCTCCATCTCGCAGCGCTGCTCGAACGCGGCGAGCCAGACGTGGATGTCCTGGCTGGGCGTGTACTTTACAATCTTAACAGATTTGCTTACCGGCCGCTCCATCTGCTGCTGCAGAGCTGCCATCATCGTTCTCACATCCTGGGGCCTGATGTTCTGGCCGAGGTCGTCCAAACCTGGCAGAAGCTCGTCTGGCGGGTCTTCGGACACTTCGCTTCTCGCACTTCGCCGCGGCATCTGCTGACCAAGGTCGTTGACCGCTGCTGCTGCGGCAGCCGATGCTGCTGCAGGTCTCGAACTGCTGATGTGCTGATCCAGCCGGCTGCTGCACCGGCTCTCTTCTCTCTCGTTAAACATTTCAAATTAGTAGAATAGCCGAATTCTTACTCGAAAGAGCGGTTGTCTTGGGTGTAGTAGTAGTCGAATCTTGACTTGTCGAATACCAGATAGTCGTGTCGTTGACTCGTCGAATCCCACCGCTGCCACCAATGAAGTACAGGTGTCTTGCCTGTGGTTGTCTAGAGGCCTTCAATAGGAACGCTGCCCCGGTGAAGTACAGTTGCTTGAGCTCCTCTGGGAAGTCTCCGGGTTGATCTAGTAGCGTTGGTAGTGCTGCCACCAGCTTCGCAGAGTCGCAGCCTTCGGTGAGGTGCTGAGCTCGTAGAAGCAAATAACTAAGACGAGAGAAAGAGACTCGCACTTCGCGCAGATTTAGCAGTTCTCGCGCAGAGGTGCCCACCGTCAGCAGTCCCTGCCGGGCTGGTGCGGGGTGAGAGCGAAAGTGCTAGCTTCGGGCGATCCGAGCTGGCCTGCTAATTGATAGCAGGAACAATCAGAGCCAGAGGCAGTCACGCGCAAAGTCGGGAGTCTTGGAGTTCAACTTAAGCGTCAACTTGGCACACAACTTAGAGTTCGCTAGAAACGAAACGGAAGGAACGCTAGGAAAGCTTGGAAAGCTAGGAACGCGAGGAACGGTAGGAACGCTGAAAACGCAGAAACGAGAGGCTGAAACGGAAGGGCCGGTTAACGGAAGGAAAGAAAGGCTTGTCTGAGCCAAGCCAGGAGAGGGGCTGCATTTATAGGGAGGATCGATTGCACCATAGCACGAAAGGCCCCCGCTGAGAGTCATAAGTGACTCTGTTGCTATTTTTAGCAACAAACAAGCGGGCCCTGCCTCAGAGGAGGCAAGGGGGGGTCCGGGCGCACGTGATCTCCCCATAAACACGAGCCCAGCGTACAATGATGAAATCATTGCACTTTGGACTAAAGAAGGAAGAGGGCCTTGTCATGTGACTGACTCACATGACAAGGGGAAAAGGCCCACAAGTGAAGGCACTCGTGACCGTGGGACCGGAAAACAGGAAGGCACTCCAAATTTGGAGATGCCTGACAGAGAACGAAACAGAGGCAGGCCAGACCAAGCTGTCTGGGCACTGCAAAAAGGGAAAGCGAGACAAAAGGGGCAAACGAGGACAAACAGACAGACAGACAAACGGGCAGAGGACAGGCCAGGGACAGGCGGGAGGGACAGGCAACTGCCCAGCGGCAGACAGAAACCTGGGGAGAAGGCGAGGGCAACAGCTGACTAGTGCGGCGCCTAACTAAACTAGCGACTCACTACAAATGTTTCTTTAATTTTTGCAAATTAATGACTTAAAGATGACATAATGGTATGCAAAGTATTTTTTATGCACTATTTTTTAATTTTTACTGTCCTAATGTTGATGTGGATTTTACAAGGAATTCATAAGAAATAAGCGTATATTGATTCAACATGGAATCCACTTCGATAAAAAAACTGTGATACACCACATTAAGACGTTTTTATGAAATTACTATAATTAATTATTATATTTATATGCTTTTAAGTAAAAATTAATATCCTAAAGCTAAATTATAATCAGAAAATAAGATACTGTTTGTTAAAATAGACAAAATAGAAGTAAACAATAAAAAACGTTTCGTGCTTTTTAAAATTAAATTTATTTTATTTTATATTCGTCAATGTCTTGGTTCAAGGCCTTGAAAGATAAATTGCCTTGTTTATGGCTATTTAAGCACCTTAAAAATTTTAGTAGACGTAGCCTATAGGCAATAACTTATAAGGCCATGGCCTCCATGGGATTAGAAATTAGATAAATCAGTATTTCATCATAGATAGGCCTAATACTTTTGGTAAAATCCATCCATGATAAATTTATTTAGGCTTATCCAATTTCTAGGAATCCCATGGCCATGTCCATAGATTGGCTACTCATTTTTTAAACTTAAATAGTCCTTTAGAAGTTCATAATTTCCTCTTAGTCCTACCTATTAGTCTTATCTATTTATGTATGCTTATTAGGCCTATTTTAAGCTAGGCCTAGGCCTATAACTATCAATTTAGGTCCTTCTATTTTAATTAAGGTTAAGACTAGCTTGACTTTGTGAATTGTGACTAGTCAATCTAGTTAATCTGTTAAAAATCTATTCATTTATGATTTTCTTCAAAAAAGCCTGTTAGCGTCTTTTAGACTTGTTGCATTTTTAAAAACAATATTATTAATCATTATAAATAATTCTTTGCAATTACACTTGCAACCTGTTTTTGGCATAGCTAGCCTAGCAGATCCCTAAGGTTGCTATTATAAATAAATAATGATTATTGTAAATTTGATCTGATTTAGGCCAAGTCTAGAATTTAATAGCTATAGGGCATAGCTTTTAAGATTAGGCCTAATGTTTAATCATACTATTTTTTTTATTAGAGGCAGGGGGTTGTGTGCACCCTGGCACACGTTAAGCGACATAGGCATACAACTGGCGAGAGGCATTGCTGCCCATTCCATTAACTCCCTTGAGCAGGCACACAAGCGTGCGGATACGTATGCAGGCACATTTACATAGGAGTGTACAGTGGCCCTAACTTTATTTACTGTTAGGCATGTATACTTCACTGTGCCTTGGGGGTTGGCTCTCAAGGCATAAATGCGCAACAGTCGGCCGAGTCGGCCGATCCGGCCGACCGATTTGGCGGCCAACCAAGGAAGTCGCAAAAATGCCAACCCGAAAAAACACAGAGTAGTAGTACTAAGTTGCTGACGAGGCATTTTGGCTTTATAAGACAGTCATAGTTACTCCTGCCGTTTACCCAACGTTGCGTTAATTTTGCTTTCGGGTTTTTTTACATGTAAGTCGCATTTTTGGCCAAAAACTACGTCGCATTTTTGTTAAAACTAAGTCGCATGGCCGACCGAAATTTGGAGGTTGCGCATGTATGTCTCAAGGCCATTAATTGCACAAGCAGAGAGCCAAGCCAAGATTCCAATTCAGCCCCAAATTAATGTGACTGCACTTAGAATTGAGCCTAGGTCGCTGGCACACCAGAGCAGCTGTGCTACCGCTTGGCTAC
The DNA here is from genome assembly GCA_002269645.1 of Macrostomum lignano. NCBI lineage: Eukaryota > Metazoa > Platyhelminthes > Macrostomidae > Macrostomum > Macrostomum lignano. Next base: position 92,916 of record NIVC01001341.1, on the reverse strand, counting down.
AGCCCCCCTTTTAATCATAATAGGCCCGCAAATATAAAAAAAACATGCATTGCTTTGCCTAAATACTTTATAGTCTAAAATCAATTTTAAAATAAAAAATTAAATTTATAGAAACATAAATTAATTTTTTGTACTTATTATTTTAATTTTATTAATTTTATTTTATTGATTGACTTGGGTAGGGTTTTCTTTTTTGCTAGAGACAAGGTGCAAAATCATACCCTATGCTCACTTTTAGGGTTTTATGATTTTAAGGCTTAAAATGCAGTTTCTCTTTTTTCTTATATAAAGGCAGTGCAAAAAAGGCTTCAACAGAAAAATAGGTAATGAGATCACACCTAAACTGTATCATCAACTTTTTAATTTCAATTTTCAAGGTGCAATTTTAAAATTTAGGGTGCATATGCACACTTTGCGCTTAAAAAATAAACCTAGGACTTAGGCCTAGTTAATTTTAAAATAAACTTTATTTTATTTTATAAGTATTCATCATTAAATTAGTTTTATGAATTATATCAATATTATTTATCAATCTTAATTGGCAACAATTATTTTTCTATTTCATTTCAGCCTAACATTACATGACCCATCCTCAAACTTGGATGTCACCTTGGTCTTGCATTTGAAGAAGCTTGCAAAGCTACTTGGAATTTGAATTTAATATCTCAAATGCTACCTTTTGTGAAGCAATGGTAAGTTTTAGTTATAAACTTATTTTTTTCTGTCATCAAAATCTATCAAAATCTATTACAAAATCTGTCATCAATCTGTTATAAAATTCTGTAATTTAACCCCTTTCTTTTCTAAGGTTGCTCACCTGACCTGAAGAAGCAGCATTCTGGCAATTGGCAGCAGCATGTTTCTGACTGTTCTAATTCTGATGCATTATATTATTGTTAATTAATGCTATTGACAATGTCAATTTCAAATTATATATTATATCATATGCGCAGTGCAACTCTAAAGATATCAATATTTACATCAGTGTGTTTATTCTTTGTGTGCCAGTGACTCACTACTGTACATAAATACACCTTACATCGTTTTTGAATATTGAATTTTGAATTTTGAATTTTTGTGCAGAAATATTTTTGGCTATAGCTAGTGTTTTATCTGTGTTTCAGTTTCTTTTATATGGTATTGAGATCTGGGGTTCGTATGAAATTTTGAGATCTGGTATTATTTTGAGATTTAGGATGCAACAATTTATTATGGCAACCAGTATAATGGCTGCTTATTCAATGACAATGTGGATTCTATGTGAAATACATAATTACTTCCATATGGATCTTCCATGTGGAATCCATATCTTGATTCCACATGGATGGACGGAGACAAATGCACATATGGATTTCATATGAAAAATCCACATGGAATCCATATCATTTTTTTCACTGGGAACAGTTTAAAAATAGTTCTAAAAGCTTATGATCATGCAGTCACGTATATGTTTTTGACTAAAGTCGCGTGTATCCATGCATGTACATGTAACCCGGACTGCATGAAAACACCTGTGCAAACCCCTGGTCTCTGGCCCTGAAAAGTACAGCCACCGGGTCCTGTCCCATAGATTTCCTCCGCCTCTGTGCGGTAGCTGACGTTGTGTCCAAGATCCCATTATCTAGACAGCGAGCCGAGCTACATACATGTAGTTGTTTGAAAGTACACGCCCGGCTAGAAGCGCGGTCGCCACTGCATGCTGTCACCTGTGCAGGAGTACTCCCACTAACGAGACGGGACTTCCGGTCTGTAAAAGACGAAGGTTCTTGACTCCAACTGTACCAGAAATGGCCGATTAAGAGACTCTATGCGAGACATACAATTAGGACAGTCTAGTCAGCGCTAGAAACTAGAGGACTTTTGCATACATGGGCTTCTTTTAGCTGGTGAGCGCGGTTCCAGACTAAAATTTCCTCTTAAGCCCCAGGATTCGAATGGTGGATAATAGATAAAGAGAACGCCATATTAATGTTTTTTCAGAGCACGGAATTGGTTAAACGCGGAAACGTGGAAAGGGGGAGGGCAACGCGGAAACAGAAAGTTGAGCGGGGTGCCGCTCAGGGCCTAAAACAGTCTTTTATTTATAGCCCTGTGATCACGTGTCATGCTATCATGTGAGCGTGAAACGTGATATTGAAGGCCGTGACTTGTTCTTGACCTCCGTTACCAAGCAAACCTGACGACGTCAACCGTCAGCCACGCTGTGATTGGACGAGAAATTCGGGTGAGGCGCAGTGGAGAAAAATGATTTATGATGGGGGATTACGTAACAGGCAGGGGAAAGCTTGGGGAGATAAGCTAGGGGGCCATAAAACTGTCACACGCATGAACACACGCTGCTGCCCAGTGCGCTTTCACATGGCTCTGCGACGCCTGTGTTAGGCTGCTGGTGAATGCTCGCAAGACGGAGGCGCTGATACCGTGGGCATGAATGCCGCCCCAACTCTCACACTGCCCAATGGAGACCGCATCGCGCTGTTTGAGGACTTCCGGTACCTCGGCACCCTGGTGATGAACCCCGATGCGATCGTCTCTGGCCCTGGCCATGCTGCACCAGCCGACCGAGCAATTGCGTCGCGGCCATGCAGGCCCGCACAGCAACTCTAACGGACTGCCTCATCACTGACTTGCACCAAGGAGGGCTGGGTGCGCAGGGGAGTGAGATGGGCGATAAGCATGAGTCATCACAGGAATCACAGAGACGCAGGTATCGCAGGGAAAGAAGGGAGGGTGCGCAAAAATTAGTGGGGGCCCAGGACGCGCCTACATCAATGACAAAGTAAAGAATGCTAAAAGCTATATAACTGATTATTATTGAAACATTGATAAACTGTTATCAAAGAATGTGCTTAAACTGTGGGTATTACACCCAATTCAATTGTCTTTGTTATAATTAACTTAAGTCAATCAATCAATCAATTTAAGTAACATTTCGTAAACGTGCAGAGAATGTAGTACACAACTTATGGTTGCGAAGATTAACAACGGATAGATTTTTTTACACGAAACTGACTAAAAAAGATTCAAGCGAGAAATAATTCAAGAATTTTAGTCAGTAGCTACTACTGCAGAAGTGTAACATCTACGTGTAGAAGAAAAGAGAAAGATTAAGTTTATAATACCTTGTGTACTTGTACGTGGTAAACATGAATAAAAATGTGTTGTAATACCACACAATAATTATAATAATAATAATAATAATAATAGTGTAATAATAACTACGCAGGCGTGCAATCATGCACACGCTCACACAGGGTGTACAGCTGCCGCGACTTTCTAATCGTCATGTGCACCCTCTGTGCCTTGGGGGTTGACCCTAATAGGTGTGGATCCCACGACAACCCCCCAAGCGTAAGCGCTGCTCCGCTGCTCCAGTCACACACATAAAATACCTGGCTATGCATGCAAAGCCAGTCAAATTTCGTAAAGGATTTTTATAACAACAGATCAGTAAAAACAAAAAATGTTTCAACCTTTGAATACGTCGGGAGCGGAGAACAGGATGGCACAGGTGGACACGATAGTGAAGCAGGAGAACATGATGAGGCACAGCCGGTCAACAACTCTGGCAGCGAATTTCCATTCGCTTGAGATTTCGTTATCGGCAATATCGTCGGAAATTTTCTTTGTTATAATGCGAAGCTCGTTGAGAACGGCGGCTAGGTCCCCCCGGGTGCTGCACTGATGGGTCGCAGCCTGCTGCTGCTGCTGATGGCCGTTCGAGGAGGGCGACGGCACTGAGGCGCCGATGCAGTTTTGAAAATAGGTCGGTGGTCCGACGCCGCCTCCGCCACGAATGTCGTCCTCCAGGTCCAGCACGTTCGCTAGAAGCGACTTCGATGATCTCTCTCGCAGTTCGAAATTGCCAGCGCTGCCGCCAACGCCGCTGCTACCGACACCGCAGTATCCGCCGCCGGCGCCGCCGAAACCTCCGCCGAATTCGCGGCTTCTTCTTCGACGCATCGTCATCGAGGAATTTCGAAACGATGAAGTTCGAGGCTGCTGGCCGGACGCCTCTCGCGTCTTGGCGGGATTTTGCATGCACAGCACGGTGGCCAAATAGGTGCAGATCAGCTTTCGCACCTGGGAAAGAGTTTTTGCTTTTACTTAGATATGATGATGTCTTAAGAACTGTCAGGGGCTCGATTCTCGACCCACTCGGAACAATTTGTGTCCTTGAGCCAGACACTTGACTTTGAATTGCTTCAGTTTACCCAGCTGTAAAATGGGTGCCAGCATTAGCTGGGGGTAATTGAGGATGTGTGGCGACCCGGATCCTTGGACTGAACAGCCGTACGCAGCTTTCAGATGCGCTGCGCAATAGCTGCGGCTGAGCTGTCGGTTGCACATAATCACTTTTTAGTATCATTAGAATTGTGTATAGCATGCGTACAAATCCATAATTGTCTTTCAAGAGCAGAGTAGATCAAGTCTACCTTAAGACTGACACCTTCTTTTTAGTACCTACAATTCTTCTTTGAGATATAGAAGCATGTGCCTTATTGTTGACGACACTTTTTGGAACAGTGCAAGTCAGGCTCATCTGTATAAAAATAGGTATCTAACTGTAGTGATAGAGACTTTTGTGTAGTAGGGTTAGGCAAGCTCTTTCGTAACTGACAGTTATTTCTTGAGACAGACACGTAACGACACGTTACGCGCACTCGTGTTTGGCCACTATTTCAGCCCCTTACCTACTACGCAACTGATTGTTCTGACTATGGATTTTCAGGCAGGAATGAGCGAATCCGGTAACAGCTCCGCTATCTGCCGCAGCTCCTGCAACAGCTCCGCTATCTGCCGCAGCTCCTGTAACAGCTCATTCAGCTCAGGGATTCAGCTCATTCCTGCCTGAAAATCCATAGTCAGAACTATGTTGTTTCACGATTGGCCATAGACTAAAACAGCGGGCACGGAATCTGCCGTCTTGCCCGCGAAATCGTGAGACAACGTCATTGTCTATAAGACACAGCCTGGCCATTATTTCAGCGTGCCGGAAGCGGTCATTATTTCAGGGTAAGAGTCTGCGTGCGTGCGACTGCGTAAAGAGGGCGGTGGTTGGGCCATAGACTATAAATAAAAAAGCTGTTGGGCCATAGACTATAAATGAATAAGCTGATGATAGGCTTGAGCTGACGAGAAGTAGAGATAGTCGAGATCGAGGATTAACAGAACTGTCTTTTCTTTTTTCGGCTATGGCGCTTATCAATTGGTCGCATCTTCCCGTGGACAGCCTTAACGGAGTATCTAGATATGAGTTAGAACCAGTTTCAGTGGACGTGAGACAGGAGACGCGGATGAAGCATGGTAAGTACATGTACATTAAGTTGTAAGTAAATTACTATTGGTTATATAGAAACTGTGAATTTTTTACAATACCCATTAATCTGCAGGTCGGATGGATTCGGAAAGTGCAGTTCGGTTTTTCGAGAATTGCCACTTCAAGGATTGCACATTTCATTTTTAATGAGCAACTTCTGATGAACAGACTACGACTACTATGTTGTTTTTGTGTTAGGCGCGTTTTCTGCTAAATAGTTTTGTGGCTAAATAGTTTTGACTATCATTTTTCTTCTCACTAATATTACTATTGTTATGATTATCATTACTGTGAACATTATTCCCTTATGCCAGTTAATATATGAATACTTTAACTAATCGTCTATGGTTCAAACGTCTGTTGAAGCTGAAATAATGGCCAGTTGAGTTTGTCATTACACCAGGCTGTGTCTTCTGGACAATGTCAACCAAAATAGAATCGCTTTTCTCTAGAAATCGGATTCTTCTCGACCGAAGTTGTCTATGGTAAGACCCCATTCAGCGCTATGCATTCTCCAGTACAGATTCTACAGTTTAAACTTCAAGATGGGCCAATCCAGCGCGTGACCGCAGTGCTAAAACCCAGGGGTTCAGGCCATAGACTGTATAGCTTCTGCTGCTCTAAAGCATTAGCAGCAGCAACAGCTGGTGTCTATGGCCTGACCCCCCGGGGCTTTCGGGGCCTTGGAGATGGCCGCTAAATACAGCTTTTATTTGCAACCCATTTGAGGGGCCTACGCGCAGTGAATATATTCCAAGATATGTCGTTTGCCAAAGTAATGGAGCTTTTTGTCTATGGTACAAGGCTGGCACAACGGCATTTAATATCCATTACCTTGGCACAGATATCTTGGATTAAATTCAATGCGTGTTTAAAAATCTATAAATTAGCAAATTCTGGAATGACACATCAGGGTTTTATAGAGTCTGTGTTCTCTAGGCCATACTGAATGCCTTCTTTGACGACCTCTGGCTCATTTCTAAGAAAAATCGACTCTATAGCCTCCTTCAACTTTAGTTAAAAATGGTAAACACTTCGGAACATCTTTCTTTTGAGAGCAAGACACATTATAATCATTAGTTAATTGCCTAATATCTAAAGATCAATGCATATACAATATTTTGTGGATTTTATTGATTAGTTCGGTTCCTGTCCCAGACGTACCCAGTTCGGCACAGGGTGCGATTCAGCGTCTCTGTGATGATAGTTGAGCACGATCACCGTGAATACGACTGATAGACTGCACATGATCATGGTGCACGCAAAGTACATGCCTAAAATTGATTTAAAAGCAGATTTTTTGTTTAGTTTTTTAAGGCTACAATTGATATTCATGCTAAACAGTTTTTTAAGAATGCTTACTGCATCACTAAAAAGCTTTAACCATTCACCATCTAGAAATGCACATGGAAGCAATCCAAAATCGCAACACAATCCACATGGAAGCAATCTGACATTCAACAACAATCCACATGTAAGCAATCTGCAATCGTAACACAATCCACATGGAAGCAATCTGACATTCAACAACAATCCACATGTAAGCAATCCGCCATTCAACAACAATCCACATGGAAGCAATCTGACATTCAACAAAAATCCACATGGAAGCAATCTGACATTCAACAACAATCCACATGTAAGCAATCTGCAATCGTAACACAATCCACATGGAAGCAATCTGACATTCAACAACAATCCACATGTAAGCAATCCGCCATTCAACAACAATCCACATGGAAGCAATCTGACATTCAACAAAAATCCACATGGAAGCAAGCTGACATTCAACAACAATCCACATGGAAGCAATCTGACATTAAACAACAATCCACATGGAAGCAAGCTGACATTCAACAACGATCCACATGGAAGCAATCTGACATTCAACAAAAAGCCACATGGAAGCAATCTGACATTAAACAACAATCCACATGGAAGCAAGCTGACATTCAACAACGATCCACATGGAAGCAATCTGACATTCAACAAAAAGCCACATGGAAGCAATCTGACATTCAACAAAAATCCACATGGAAGCAATCTGACATTCAACAACAATCCACATGGAAGCAATCTGACATTCAACAAAAATCCACATGGAAGCAATCTGACATTCAACAAAAATCCACATGGAAGCAATCTGACATTCAACAACAATCCACAGGGAAGCAATCTGACATTCAACAACAATCCACATGGAAGCAATCTGACATTCAACAAAAATCCACATGGAAGCAATCTGACATTCAACAACAATCCACAGGGAAGCAATCTGCAATCGTAACACAATCCACATGGAAGCAATCCACAATCACAACACAATCCACATGGAAGCAATCTGCAATCGTAACACAATCCACATGGAAGCAATCCACAATCACAACACAATCCACATGGAAGCAATCCACAATCACAACACAATTCACATTGAAGCAATACACTATTCAACAACAATCCACTTGGAAGCAGCCCTTCATTTAACAACAACCCATGTGGAAGCAATTCACTATTTAACAACAATCTGCATGGAAGCAGCTCTTCATTCCACGTGATTTTTCATTTCAAACATTCTTTAAATTGCCAAACCAATAGTAGTAATAAAACAAATTCGAAATAAAACTCAAAACAAAAATGACAAGAAAGGTTATTAATAGTGCATAAACGGTGCCCCCTCCCATTGTCTCACCAATAACGGGAACCGCATCCGAAGTCGGTGGCATGGCCTCGGCCACCATCATGAGAAACACGGTCAAGGACAACAGGATGGTAACACCTGTGCTCGCCAATTCGAATGTTGTCCCATAGCGAAGGTGAGAAACAAAGGATATCGAAAATTAACAAAAAAATCGTTGCATTGTATTTGTGCTTTGCAACATTTAAACAAAAATTTACGATTATCAAGTCATTAATTTTACAACGTATTTCGCGCACACCTACACTGTTCTATCGCTAGAAACAATTTATTTTCAAAAACTAAAAAAGTGTGCATGGCTGGTAAGATTGGCAGGCACGGAATGACCGGATCGTTTTGCCAAAATTGATTTTCAAATAAATTAAATAAAACAAATATTAATATAAAAAAACGCGTTAAACTTACAGTTAAACAAAATTGACGTTGTTACGTATGATTAAAAGATATTAATTATTTTGAAAATGAGAAGTCAGCAAACGATTTAAACAAAATTGTTTTTACTTGCTTTAAAACTGTTAGCTCACCAATAAGTGGCACCGCTTCGGAAGTCTGCGGCATTGCGTCAGCCACCAGTAGTTGAAACATTGTTAACGACAACATTATTGTCACTCCTAGAGTTGTCATTGAAATGTACTTTTACTGCAAATTATAGATTATAGCAAATTATATAGGCCATGCTACAACAGCTAGTTATGAATGGGCTTATGTTCTACTACAGTTTTAGGTAAGAACAGTGCGCAGTGCTGGGTAAGTTTTTTTGTGAAAATTTTTACTTCAAATTCGTTGATCTGTTTAGAGTGTGCACCATAGAAACTCCACCTGTTAGACAGAATTTACACACACCTGTTAGACACAAGCTACACACACCTGTTAGACACAAGCTACACACCTGTTAGACACAAGCTACACACCTGTTAGACACAAGCTACACACACCTGTTAGACAAAAGCTACACACCTGTTAGACACAAGCTACACACACCTGTTAGACACAAGCTACACACCTGTTAGACAGAAGCTACACACCTGTTAGACACAAGCTACACACACCTGTTAGACAAAAGCTACACACCTGTTAGACACAAGCTACACACACCTGTTAGACACAAGCTACACACCTGTTAGACACAAGCTACACACCTGTTAGACACAAGCTACACACACCTGTTAGACACAAGCTACACACCTGTTAGACACAAGCTAGATATAAACACACGTCTTTTGCTACGAGTAAACTTCTTTTAGTGTAGTTCCAAACTTATACGAGCAGGTAGCTACGACACAACTCGTAGCAGGTAGATAATAGAAATGCATGCGACAGAAAGTGCTCATGCAACAATAAGTTTGATTAAATGACAAAAATATCAACTTTAAACTAAGCTTTCTATTCCGATTGTTACAAATATAAATTACCTGCTACATTACTCGATGCCAATAGATTTTTTATCGGGTTAAAAACAGTTTAAATTGGACTTCAGAGTAGGACTGTTAGAATAAATCTAAGCAATAGTGGAGATGAATCCATTCAAAAAATACGACAGTCAACCAAGGCAGACAGACAGTCATGCCAACAGCCACAATTTCTAAAGTATTCGAAGATATAATTTTAAAATATTGCACTCAATAGCCCTAGCAAGGTGCAATCGTTGAAAAACATCAAACTGAAAGGAACGTAAGCCCACCCAGTTGTCTGGAGCGGCGCTCTGATGTGCCAGCGGCCCAGGCTCGATTCCAAGTGCAGTTACATTAATTTGTGGCTACATTGGAATCTATGCTCGTGAAATTAACGCTCAGCTTGAGGCCCGAACCCCAAGGCACAGTGAAGTGTACATGCCTAACGATAGATAAAGTTAGGGTCGCTGTACACTCCTGTGTGAGTGTGTGCCTGTGCGTTTGACTGCGTACGTATCCGCGCGCTTGTGTGCCTGCTCAGGGGAGTCGGCGGAATGGTGGCAGTAATGCCTCTCGCCGGTTGTGTGACAATGTCGCCTACTTAAAATGCCTCTAATAAAAACGGACGCACCTAAAGAGATTTTCTCGCCAGCATCGGGCGGCAAGATGAAGGTGAGTAGCGCCATAGACGAGATGAGCACGCATGGGATGATGAGGTTAAAGCCATAGTATAGGGTCCGCCTGCGGATCTTAATATGATATCGCAGATCTATGAACGGATGCGGGCAGCAGTCGTAGGTAATGGCGAATCTTTGACAGGGCATCTCTGCAAAGCACAGTCAGATTTAAATAATTGCACAGATAATTTGCATAGGGTGTTGCCTTACCGAACATTTTTTAGTGCGCGTGACGCGTCGTCAATAAGGTTATCTAAGGTGGGTTCTTTTAGAGCAGCTGGACCAGGAACCAGACGTCAAAAATCATCAAAAAAGTGACTTCGTACTGCACGAAAATGAATGGGATATACCGTGCTAATTGTGCTATATATCGATAGACAAGCTGCAAGCAGATTAAACGTGAAAATTAAATTTCAACAGTTGTGCGTGTTGAAGACATGCATTAATGTGTGCATTTGTTTGTTGAAGTACACATGAATTTCAACTGTTCACTTGGTCAAGACCTTGCTAGAGAATCTTACCAGCCATGCTGCACTCTATAGCTTTTTGCAGCCCATTTAGGCTTATACACATTGAATTTATTCCAAGACATGGTTACATATAGTAATGGAGCTTTTGTCTATGGTAGCAAGTTTGGCACAGGTCCAACATTCCACTGCACCAATACAGGGTGACGCCAAGAATACAATCTGCTCAGTTACAACAAAAACAAAATAGCATTTCAGCATGTTCAAAACTTCACAAACAAAAGCTCCATTACTTTGGTAGACATATCTTGGATTAAATTCAATGCATGTAAGCCCAGATCTGGCCTGCAGAAAGCAATATTAACCATTTGTACATTGCACACTGATCTATGGAATGCGATTCGCCCTCTTACCGAAGCTGACTTTCTCGCCAGCATCAGGCGGTATGATGAAGCTTAGCAGAGCTAGGCAAGCCAAGAATGAGCATGGCGCTATCAAGTTGAATATGTAATAAAGTTTTCTCCGACGTATTTTCATGAAGAATTCCAGATCTATGAATGGATAGGTGCAGCAGTCGTACAGATTACTGTGTCGAATGCCGGGAATCTCTGCAAGCCAAATGCGGGGAAGTTTTCGCACTTTGTGGACAGATTCTGCTACACCAAAAGTGCATTAGCAATCGGATAAGAAAGTTCGAAAGTTCCTTTCTTATACTCGTAGAATTGCTCTTTTTATTGCCAATCGTTCAGATTAACAGGATCTTCTTTTGCGTAAGGAACCGCTGCAGCTAGTTAGCTAGCGCTAGGCACCTGGTTAACCCTTATGCCTGGGGTCTCTAGTCCTCTCCTCTCCTCTCCTCTCCTCTCCTCTCCTCTCCTCTCCTCTCCTCTCCTCTCCTCTCCTCTCCTCTCCTCTCCTCTCCTCTCCTCTCCTCTCCTCTCCTCTCCTCTCCTCTCCTCTCCTCTCCTCTCCTCTCCTCTCCTCTCCTCTCCTCTCCTCTCCTCTCCTCTCCTCTCCTCTCCTCTCCTCTCCTCTCCTCTCCCTCTCCTCTCTCTCCTCTCCTCTCTCTCCTCTCCTCTCCTCTCCTCTCCCCTCCTCTCCTCTCCTCTCCTCTCTCCTCTCCTCTCTCTCCTCTCTCTCTCCTCTCCTCTCCTCTCCTCTTCTCTCCTCTCCTCTCCTCTTCTCTAATCTCATCTCCTCCTTCTCATCTCCCTTCCTCTCCTCTTTTCTCAATCTCTCCTCTCCTCTCCTCTCACCTTCTCTCTTCTAGTGTTTTTCCTCGTCTCCTTTCCCATATATCCCTTATCTCTTCTCAATTATCTTTCCTCTCTCCCCTGTTCCAGTCCGTAGTCATGCTCTAGGTATCTGGCCGTTGAAATGAAAACGTCAGCTGACTTCTGCCTTAAGCAGTGTAAATTGTGTTTAAATTAGTAAATCATCTTTTAAACTGCAAACGGAAATAGCTAAAAATAACAAATAATAACAAAAAATCGCAAATTACCGAGGGAGAAATTATGCAATAATTAGTAGTTCGAGTTTTTTCCACAAAAATTTAGCTCCGTTTTCTTCAACTAGATTTGATCAGCCGTCTAGCATAACTGGTTTAATCGTGCTAAACAAACTTTCAACAGTTGGGATAACTTCAAGCTTTCCCTTAAATTAATAATTAATTCGTGTTATCGACTCCGCGCTCGTTCGATTTGTTTTGCTTTAATGACGCATGATGGATTGATTAACCGAAAGCTCCTGACGCGGCCCAACAGCCTTGTTAGGCTTTTGCCTTAATCCCCCTCCCCAATACCTAGCCTCTCGTGTTCTGTTTGATTATGCAGACTCGACAACTCTGAAGCGAAAAAGCATGTTGGCTGACTGGCAGGGAGAATTTATATGACAGCCTTGCAAGCAGTGTGGCTTTATAGCTGGTGCCACTCGACCTAACTGGGGCAAAAACCGGAAAAGTCCCAATTAGTTTTTAACAAGAATTTTCTCGCGGCACTGTGTTGTAACTGCAGTCAGAAGAATATTTCGCCCCGATATTACGTCCAAGTTGTTAGATACCTGTTGGCACTCTGTCTGGGGCCTCAGTCTACTAATTAATTGACGATGTCAGAGAGCCTAGAGCTGGTCAACATTTAACAAAAAATTTGTGAGCTTACCAGGTAGCTAGATTAAATTGATCTCTTCGCTAAAGGGAGTTCATTAAGTAAATTGATGTTTGGTCAAACGTTTTTTGTCAATGAATTATTCTAAACCCTGTGCTAAATCCGTAATCCGGACCTTCATATCAATTAGGTTAATTGGAAACGCACAAGTTAATTTACAACCCGAGATCCGCGGTTAGTCAAGTAAGGAAAGCAAATGTAACAGAAAAGCAACATTATCAAACCTTCGAGGTTCCATTCTCCGCTTGGAATGTAGGTAGAAGTGTCTCCAGCCCCATTCACTGAGCAGTTCAAAGGGTCGTTCAGACGCTGCTCAATCGTCACCAAGCTCTCGTTGCTGCACTTGAACCGCAGGTCGACAGTGCCGCCATCATAGGTCCACGAGCCGAATTTCAGTTTGCACACCTGGGTATCGAACGGGAACCAGGTGATGTCAATCTTGCAGGTTGAACGAAACATTCCAGGCGGTATGTAGGTCATGAGGCCCGTGTGTTCGATGACCACGTTGGTCGGATAGGTTGCATCGAATTTCTCGTCGGCACTTTGTGAAAAAAATGGTGGCAATTTTACAGGAATGAAATTAGCAAAGCAAAGAGCCTCTTAGTATAACAGGACGCAATCTGTGTTGTTATACTAGTTTCTTTTTATTCCATAAGCCCAAGGAACTAATATGCATTGACATGAAATAAGAGTACCTGCAGTCCAAGGACTGGGGGGTCGCCACACACACCTTCAATAACCCCAGCTAATGCTGGCACCCATTTTACAGCTGGGTGAACTGAAGCAATGCAGTGTTGAGCTTGTCAAGGACGCAAATCGTTCCAGTGAGAATCGAACCCCCGACCTTGGGGTATATAAAATAGAGCAGAATAGCACGCTGATGTGCATGCAAATTTAAAAGAATGACAATCTTCACTGCCCCAGATCAAATGCAATAAGTTATTATCTGATGAAAAAATGACTCTTTTCGGTCTCCGCAGTGTATTGCTTGCAGGAAATCGGCCTCCTGTTATACTGCAGTGGTCCTTGAGCAAAAGATGATTATAAGACAGTCAAGAGAGCCTTACCTATTGTACAGCAGAATATCCGGTTTCCAGACTCGTTTTGGGTCGATATTAATTTTCGTAACCTGCCCATATTCAGCAGGATCCCATTTAAAATGATAGTCGACCCAAGTCTGGAAGAGGAATTTAAACAAAATTGTTGAATTGTTAATGCAGGCATTAATTTCCATTAAAGTACATGAAAAACGTGAACCAGACCAGTTCGGATAATTTGTGCCGAATCTGTAGGCTAAAGTTGTTAGACAGCCAACAGCTGTGCATCTGGCAGTTGGGTCTGGGTCTTCGATTAATAAAGAAATAGACCTCCCCGACTTGAACGGTCTTTCCGGATGTATATTATAATCCGCAAGTTCACACAATATTTCTAGACTATAGTTTGTAAAGTTTTTAAACTATATATAGGATATAGAACTGTTTGCACCAACAGATGCAGGTCAATTTCACAGAAACTCACGGTTTAGGCATGGGAAATACAGTAGCGAGATAGGAAGTTATTAGTTTATTAGCACTATATTGACAACGCCTCACCTTCTGAAAGTCCTCTCTCTCCCCTCATCTCCTCTCTCCCTTCATCTCCTCCTCTCTCCCCTCATCTCCTCTCTCCCCTCATCTCCTCTCTCCCCTCATCTCCTCTCTCCCCTCATCTCCTCTCTCCCCTCATCTCCTCTCTCCACTCATCTCCTCTCTCCCTTCATCTCCTCTCTCCCTCATCTCTTTCTCTCTCCCCTCATCTCCTCTCTCCCCTCATCTCCTCTCTCCCCTAATCTCCTCTCTCCCCTCATCTCCTCTCTCCCCTCATCTCCTCTCTCCCCTAATCTCCTCTCTCCCTTCATCTCCTCTCTCCCCTCATCTCCTCTCTCCCCTCAATCTCCTCTCTCCCCTAATCTCCTCTCTCCCTTCATCTACTCTCTCCCCTCATCTCCTCTCTCCCCTCATCTCCTCTCTCCCCTCATCTCTTCTCTTCCCTCATCTCCTCTCTCCCCTCATCTCCTCTCTCCCCTCATCTCCTCTCTCCCCTCATCTCCTCTCTTCTCTCATCTCCTCTCTCCCCTCATCTCCTCTCTCCCCTAATCTCCTCTCTCCCTTCATCTCCTCTCTCCCCTCATCTCCTCTCTCCCCTCAATCTCCTCTCTCCCCTAATCTCCTCTCTCCCCTCATCTCCTCTCTCCCCTCATCTCCTTTCTCCCCTAATCTCCTCTCTCCCTTCATCTACTCTCTCCCCTCATCTCCTCTCTCCCCTCATCTCCTCTCTCCCCTCATCTCTTCTCTTCCCTCATCTCCTCTCTCCCCTCATCTCCTCTCTCCCCTCAATCTCTTCTCTCCCCTCATCTCCTCTCTCCCCTCATCTCCTCTCTCCCCTCATCTCCTCTCTTCTCTCATCTCCTCTCTCCCCTCATCTCCTCTCTCCCCTAATCTCCTCTCTCCCTTCATCTCCTCTCTCCCCTCATCTCCTCTCTCCCCTCAATCTCCTCTCTCCCCTAATCTCCTCTCTCCCTTCATCTACTCTCTCCCCTCATCTCCTCTCTCCCCTCATCTCCTCTCTCCCCTCATCTCCTCTCTTCTCTCATCTCCTCTCTCCCCTCATCTCCTCTCTCCCCTAATCTCCTCTCTCCCTTCATCTCCTCTCTCCCCTCATCTCCTCTCTCCCCTCAATCTCCTCTCTCCCCTAATCTCCTCTCTCCCTTCATCTCCTCTCTCCCCTCATCTCCTCTCTCCTCTAATCTCCTCTCTCCCTTCATCTACTCTCTCCCCTCATCTCCTCTCTCCCCTCATCTCCTCTCTCCCCTCATCTCTTCTCTTCCCTCATCTCCTCTCTCCCCTCATCTCCTCTCTCCCCTCAATCTCTTCTCTCCCCTCATCTCCTCTCTCCCCTCATCTCCTCTCTCCCCTCATCTCCTCTCTTCTCTCATCTCCTCTCTCCCCTCATCTCCTCTCTCCCCTAATCTCCTCTCTCCCTTCATCTCCTCTCTCCCCTCATCTCCTCTCTCCCCTCAATCTCCTCTCTCCCCTCATCTCTTCTCTCCACTTCCTCTCCACCCTCTATTGGCTGTCGTATCAAATCTCTACCACTATCGCTACCTGGTCTTGCCGCCTCTTCAATTTATGTTAAATTAAACTATATTCGTAATTAATAGTTCCGATAACAACAATGACAATCAATTGTTTTGCTAGTACACACAATGATCTATCATGACACAACAAGCAATCAAAAGCGAGATGTCTAAAGTTGAAACATGTACAAACTACAAAGTACAAAAAATTACGTCAAAAAACACGTGTTACTGTTTTTGCATCGGCTCCGGCGTGAGGCACTCACCAAATCCAACCAAATGTTAGCAAACAGGATCTGGTTTTTCTCATCCTAGAAATCAAAGAGTTGAGAGCGAAAAAAACTGCATGGTAAGAGCTATAAGGTAAAGCAAACTAGATCAAGGATGTCTGGGCTTATTTAACTGTTATGTTGTACTTGTACTTGAATATTGAAATGGAAAAGAAGACTTTAAAAAAAATCAGAAATCGCAATGGTTTATAACCAAACAAAGCATGTATTGTATAGTGATGCAAGGTGTGTAAACTAACAAGGATCGATAGAGTCTCAGGTTAGCAGAGCAAGGAAGAATTGTAAAAAACGGGACTACAATACTATAGAATGCTTTTCTGGATACATTTGACCAGCCGATGACCAAGATGCGAGGGTTAAAAAAGCCTTCGGGAGTTCACTAATGGATAGATAGCAGGTTTTCCCGTGCGTTGCAATCTAATCAACTTCATCAGCATCCACAAGCGCCATTATAGCCTGATATTGCAATCATTTTTGTCTCCATATGTGTAAAAAAGGTTTAACAAAACTGGGGATTGAAAAGTGCTCACTTTGTCGTTGCATGCATCGGTAAAGACGATTTTTGTCCAGGAATTTCTAACCTATGCTCACAAACATTCACATCAAGCCAGAAAAATCAGAACACAGTTTTAAAACAAAAATGCAGACTGTTATTTTTTTGGCAAGAGAAATGAAATTGGAAATGTTTTTGCCAAATACGAAACCACTACCGAGTGTTATAGTAGAGATTAAAACAAAGCTACGAAATTTAAAAAATATCATCAACCGATGCAATCGCATTATCGCAGTCAGGGCAAAGATGGAATACTGACTGTGTCAAGCCACATGTTGGTGTAAATTATTTGCAATCTTTCGTCCTGAACAAGAAAAGTGAAAATGTGAGCAGTTATTGCGACTTTTTTGTTGTTATGAGAATTGTGCAAACACCTATAAAACAAATCTTTGTTCAGCAGTAGTACATGTACTTTATGGGCTTGGAAAAAGCTTAGAGAACTCCAGTAATGCCTGTATTTGTGTTGTGCCCGGGTGCACTTGCACCGATGAGCAATCTCTGGCTCTTGGTCAAGTGTGCCCGGCATTGCACTCCCACCCCTCCCGGCCGCGTGCCTGCGCCAACCCCCCCGTTCTGTCTGCGTCAACCCCCCCCATTCTGTCTGCGTCAACCCCCCCCCCTATTCTGTCTGCATCAACCCCCCATTCTGTCTGCGCCAACCCCCCCATTCTGTCTGCGTCAACCCCCCCCATTCTGTCTGCGCCAACCCCCATTCTGTCTGCGCCAACCCCCATTCTGTCTGCGTCAACCCCCCCCCATTCTGTCTGCGCCAACCCCCCCATTCTGTCTGCGTCAACCCCCCCCATTCTGTCTGCGCCAACCCCCTCATTCTGTCTGCGTCAACCCCCCCATTCTGTCTGCGCCAACCCCTCTATTCTGTCTGCGTCAACCCCCCCCCATTCTGTCTGCGTCAACCCCCCCCATTCTGTCTGCGCCAACCCCCCATTCTGTCTGCGTCAACCCCCCCCATTCTGTCTGCGTCAACCCCCCCCCCCCCAGTTGCACCCACCTCACTGTCTGTTAGGTCAGCCGGTTTTGGCTGGCTGCGGCTCCAGTGCGCCCCTCGCTCGCCCTGCGATTGGCTGATGGCCCAGCCAATCGGTTTGTATTCTTCCCCCCCTCCAATCGCAATCCCGACTTTGTAACTTTTATAAGACGATCGTAATTTTGGCTAGCTGGGCCTGGGGTAGCGATACCCTAGGGCTTAACCAGCTAGTTTAATTAAATATAAATGTGTGCAGGAGCGGCGGTAGGGGAGGCATCTGTTTGGTTGAATTGTGCAAGACACAGCGAAGTTAAGTGAAGCCTCCCATACTGCCGTTGCCGCTGCTTCGTGAAGATAAAGAGTGAGTCGCGCGTTTTTCTTATTTGAGGGACTGGCGGGGATTAATTCGTGCAATAGGGACGGGCTGATCAAGTCTCTTGACGCGATCCCTCGCTCAGAGTCCGAAGTCAGTCCGGCCAGTTGACTGACGCCATCTTCGGCTCGTTCACTGAGGTACCTGGTAATCAGAGTCGCGATCCGGCCTGTAGCACAACATTTGCTAACAACAAGAACTAACAAGTTTATCAATTAAGCTACCTGAGACAGCAAGCAATCAAGCAAAGCAGTGGTCTAGCGCAGCGCTCTGATGTGCCAGCGGCCCAGGCTCGATTCCAAGTGCAGTCACATTAATTTGTGGCTACATTGGAATCTCTGCTCGTGCAATTAACGCCCTTGAGGCCCAACCCCCAAGGCACAGTGAAGTGTACATGCCTAACGATAAATAAAGTTAGGGCCGCTGTACACTCCTGTGTGAGTGTGTGCCTGCGCGTATGACTGCGTACGTATCCGCGCGCTTGTGTGCCTGCTCAGGGGAGTCGGCGGAATGGGGGCAGCAATGCCTCTCACTGGTTGTGTGACAATGTCGCTAAAAGTGCGCCAGGGTGCACACAGCCTGCTGCCTTTCATAAAAGGTCTCTTCAGTGCATTTTTTTCTCGATCATATCTTTGCAAACTCGGTTTTGGAAACAAAACTGTATTATGACTGTTGCCGCTCTCAAAGCACCAACTTGCTTCATTTGGAAATCGGCAGTTTAGAAAGTCAGATACTGGGACGAATTGAGTTCTTTTAAACACTGAATGCTTTTCTATCTCGCTAGCAAATTTTGCAGTGAGAACAGCAGCCTTGGGCGAAATTTGCACGACTTCTCCTGCTCCTGGTGCCTTCTCTCGCTCACAACAAGCAGCATAGCAGCCGTGTTCATCTCTAAAACCTTCAACTTCTTCTTTCATTTTCTGCACCACGGCTGCTGCTGCTGCGAGTGAAATCAAGCGATAGCCTGTGGAGATGGGTGGAATTGGGAAAGAGGGAAGGGGAGAGGGTGAAAGTAAGAAAACTCATATTGTGGCGAGCTGATCAGCTTAAACTCAATCGCAATCGCAATATTTTGCCTGGCGCAGGTCTCTAGGTGGCCTCTATGTATGCAAAAATAGAGTAAAGTCTGCAGCTATGCTGGTAACAGTTGCGTACTGTTAGACTGCAGAGAGGCAGATTGAGGAACTTATTAAAGCAGCTGGAAAATTGATATTGTTTCTTAGTTTTAGATAAGATTTACTGTAGGACATTGTGGCAATATATTTAATTATTTACCCAATTATTAGAAATTTGTTTAACTGATAAGAGTGAATCACTGATAAGAGAGTAACTCACTAAAAATGACTCACTGTTAATAGTGACTGTCTGATACGAGTGACTCATTGATAAGAGTGACTGATAAGAGTGACTCACTGATAAGATAGTGACTCACTGATAAGAGTGACTCACTGATAAGAATGACTCACTGATAAGAGTGACTCACTGATAAGAGTGACTCACTGATAAGAGTGACTCACTGATAAGAGTGACTCACTGATAAGAGTGACTCACTGATAAGAGTGACTCACTGATAAGAGTGACTCACTGATAAGAGTGACTCACTGATAAGAGTGACTCACTGATAAGAGTGACTCACTGATAAGAGTGACTCACTGATAAGAGTGACTCACTGATAAGAGTGACTCACTGATAAGAGTGACTCACTGATAAGAGGCACACACTTAACAGGCACACACTCTTAGCACTCACTGATAAGAGTGAGTCACTAATAAGAGTGACTCAGATAGGAGTGACTGAGAGGGATAGCTTTGAGCAATCATTTTGAGTGAGTAATTGCAGTTAAAAGCTTTGGTTCAGCCAATATTTAATGTCAGTGCAAATGAAACACAAAGCCACTTCTTACCACGTCGATAATCTGCTGCAGAGACACTTTAAACCAAACGTACAGCACGTCGGTCTCATTCTCAACCGGCCTCTCCATTGGGTTGTGACGTTTCTCGCCCTCGCCTTCGAACAGCCGCTGCAGCAGTCGCTTCTCGTGACGGCCAGCATCTGCATTCGTGTTCAGGAGTCAGTGCGTTGGAGGAATCAAATGACTACTCAAGTAGGAGGACGGTCTTTGGACCTTTTTCAATGAGGCAGGTTTTCCTGAGAAAGTACACCACGGAGATAGAAAAGGTTTCCAAATTCTTCAGCACAAAAATTGTTAATTGCTTTTGATAGGAGGCAGATCCACTGTTCCTCTTTTGATATGTTGTGCCGGTCTGATAGCTCTATTGATACTCATAAAGCTTTTCGTTCAGAAAATGAGGATTCTATGCATGATTCTATGATTCTATGAGGATTTATGAATATCAATAGAACTATAAAAAAGCAATAACATCTAAAACCTCCTATGTCCTTATTGTATTTTTCGGTAAAACCGCCCTTCTAAAATTTTCCTAAAAATTTAGTTGAGTTGAGTAAGTCCTTGGTTGGAATTCCAGGACTAAGACGTTTAGAAATACTAATTTAAGGACGGTCAATCGACAAATACCAATTAAAATTTCCGGGTTTTTAGCGGCAATTTGAATTGATTTAAACATAGATTACGACGTTTTTACCCCAGATTATATTTCGGAGCCTTAGAGACAAGTAAAAGTCTATTAATCGAGCAATACCATATAGATCATATAATCATTGATTTATACTATTGAAAAGCATTTATCTATGTTGACTCATAGTCAAACAATGTCCAGTTAGAATAGAGACATCAGAGACAGCAACGTTCACTGGGGAATGAACAATATGTTCATCCTCCTGGCATCTCATCATCTATCACAGCTGTTTCTCTCACCACCAAGTTCAGTCAAGCGAGGACTTTTGCTTCGATGTGAAATTCTGCAAAGCTCTAGATAGTCTGGTCTGCTCGTCATGCATCTTCATCTGTTCCAGCTGGTCGAATGTTAATGAGATATCTGAACCCAACTCTTCCTTAGCCACTAGTTTTGCACACTGCTGTTCTTGGTCAAATAATCGATGACAGAGTCCCAATCACCTGCCTTTATTTAGCTTGTCTTCTTCACCAATATTTTCTTTTTTTAGGTTCTCACCGTTTCCACTTGATAAAATAAATCTAATCTCATCCGATCAAGTCTGTCTATCTCACCCTATCAAGTGAGTCTATCTCACCCTATCAAGTGAGTCTATCTCACCCTATCAAGTGAGTCTATCTCACCCTATCAAGTCTGTCTATCTCACCCTATCAAGTGATTCTATCTCACCCTATCAAGTGAGTCTATCTCACCCTATCAAGTGAGTCTATCTCACCCTATCAAGTGAGTCTATCTCACCCTATCAAGTCTGTCTATCTCACCCTATCAAGTGAGTCTATCTCACCCTATCAAGTGCGTCTATCTCATCCTATCAAGTGAGTCTATCTCACCCTATCAAGTGAGTCTATCTCACCCTATCAAGTGCGTCTATCTCATCCTATCAAGTGAGTCTATCTCACCCTATCAAGTGAGTCTATCTCACCCTATCAAGTGCGTCTATCTCCTTCTATCAAGTGAGTCTATCTCACCCTATCAAGTGAGTCTATCTCACCCTATCAAGTGAGTCTATCTCACCCTATCAAGTCTGTCTATCTCACCCTATCAAGTGAGTCTATCTCACCCTATCAAGTGCGTCTATCTCATCCTATCAAGTGAGTCTATCTCACCCTATCAAGTGAGTCTATCTCACCCTATCAAGTGCGTCTATCTCCTTCTATCAAGTGAGTCTATCTCACCCTATCAAGTGAGTCTATCTCACCCTATCAAGTGCTTCTATCTCACCCTGTGAGCTCAAATGTTTTCTAACTAATACAAGCAGACTATTCAAAAACAATTATTCGAGAGAAGCTCAGTCTGCAAAAGTGCACAATTTCGATTCAAATTTTCGAGCTCAAAGTTCTCGCTGCATAGCTATTTTGAAGCGGCCTTGCCGTTTTTGATTGCGGAATCAGCCGAGGAATCGATAGGCCTCCTATTGCTTTGCATCGATTTCAAAGCTCATATGCACAGGAATGCGAGTTCTTCGTCAAGAGACGAGAATTGAGAAATTTTCGACCTAGCGAGGAAATAATTATGAGCAGTGAGAACGGGGGCAAGCGGGGAAACGAAGGTGGACTGCCGGATTTTCAGCTCGCCACACTCCGTTCTGCATCTCGAGCGCCCATGCGACAGCTGCAGGGGGGGGTTCGCTTGGACAAATCGAAAGCCTGCGGGCCGGCCGTGGACACGTGGCCGGGCAACGAAAACGAAGAGAAAAAAGTGAGAGCGAGTGGAGTGGCTTGGAGAGTTCTGGAGTGCAGCTGGAGGGAGGCTCTGATGTTTGTCAACCTCGGAGGTGTGCAGGGCGCCCTCCTGGTGCAAGCCTGCTGGCCTTGGGGGATGAACTCCTGCCTTTGCATTGTCTGCGGCTGGACAGACAGACAGACAGACAGACAGACAGACAGACAGACAGACAGACAGACAGACAGACAGACAGACACACAGACAGACAGACAGACAGACAGACACACAGACAGACAGACAGACAGACAGACAGACAGACAGACAGACAGACAGACAGACAGACAGACAGACAGACAGACAGACAGACAGACAGACAGACAGACAGACAGACAGACAGACAGACAGACAGACAGACAGACAGACAGACAGACAGACAGACAGACAGACAGACACACAGACAGACAGACAGACACACAGACAGATCTAAAACTAGATCAAAAGCACGATAAAATGCATTCGACTCACCTGTAGGAGCAGCTGCCCAGATGAGGAAGGCTGCAATGAAGCAATCTGCTAGATGCATTTACAACTGCTGAGGCTTGAACTCGATTTTCCAGTTAAGTAAGCTAACTCCTAGGAAGCTAGAGAAATCCCCCAGAAAATGAAAAACATTTTCTCCTATAAAGCTATGGAGGGGAGCATTTTACAGGCTCAGGTATCCCTCAGTCGGTCAATTTTCATTGGAGGCCTTCCTGACTCGTGTCCAACCCGGGCCAACCAGAAGCCGCTATGGAGGCTGGCAATACAGGGGAGCAATGTCCTCTCCCGAAATGTGGAGAGGACAGTTGCCGTAAGACCTAAAGCAGGGGAGCTCTAAAATTAGAAGTCTGGAACAGCTAGTCGAAATCTATATTTTCACTTTTCCTCATTTTGTTTCGTTTTTCAAATTTCCCAAGTTTTTTTTTACTTCCCAAATGCACGACACTAAAATGGTAAAATGGTTTGCCATGGTTTCCAATCCAGATACTTTGTCTTGTTTCATGGACCCTGTATGTCGTCCATTATGGGTTTCAGGCGATTCATAGCCGTGACGTCCAGCCCCCAAGGCACGGATCGAGTGTACATAGCCTGACTATATAATTAGAAAAGGATTCCATTCTTTTTCTGTTTTCATATTTCTACCAGAGATCAGATCATGTTAGAGTTGACAATTTATATAGATTAGAATTTTTCTCTGCAAATTTCCTTCTCTAGAGCCAGCTTCTGTTGCTGCTGGTGCTGCTGACTCTCCACCCCCGTCATTGTGAGCACTGAATCTGCTGTACAGGTGGGTGGAGTCTTCTTCTGTTCCAAACCGTTGCTTTCCTCTGCACCTGAACTCAATAGGTAAAAAGAATGCTCTGTGTGTGTGTTGAAGCTTTGTTTAAAAAGAAAGGAAAGGTACTTCGGTAAATTCTACCTTTTGTTGTCTGTACTGCTTCTGCTTCTGGGGGTAAGCTGGAGGCAGAAGAGGTGAAACACGAAACTATGAATTCTGTTTTCTCTTCTTTCGCTGGCTCGAACAACCTGCTCACAAAATTCAATCCAGTGATTGTTTTAAAAATAGTTCAGTTTTACAGGAGAGACCGATAGATAGATAGATAGATAGATAGATAGATAGATAGATAGATAGATATTGTAGATAGATAGATAGATAGATAGATAGATAGATAGATAGATAGATAGATAGATAGATAGATAGATAGATAGATAGATAGATAGATAGATAGATAGATAGATAGATAGATAGATAGATAGATAGATAGATAGATAGATAGATAGATAGATAGATAGATAGATAGATAGATAGATAGATAGATAGACAGATAGATAGATAGATAGATAGATAGATAGATAGATAGGTAGATAGATAGATAGATAGATAGATAGATAGATAGATAGATAGATAGATAGATAGATAGATAGATAGATAGATAGATAGATAGATAGATAGATAGATAGATAGATAGATAGATAGATAGATAGATATTGTAGATAGATAGATAGATAGATAGATAGATAGATAGATAGATAGATAGATAGATAGATAGATAGATAGATAGATAGATAGATAGATAGATAGATAGATAGATAGATAGATAGATAGATAGATAGATAGATAGATAGATAGATAGATAGATAGATAGATAGATAGATAGATAGATAGATAGATAGATAGATAGATAGATAGATAGATAGACAGATAGATAGATAGATAGATAGATAGATAGATAGATAGATAGATAGATAGATAGATAGACAGATAGATAGATAGATAGATAGATAGATAGATAGATAGGTAGATAGATAGATAGATAGATAGATAGATAGATAGATAGATAGATAGATAGATAGATAGATAGATAGATAGATAGATAGATAGATAGATAGATAGATAGATAGATAGATAGATAGATAGATAGATAGATAGATAGATAGATAGATAGATAGATAGATAGATAGATAGATAGATAGATAGACAGATAGATAGATAGATAGATAGATAGATAGATAGATAGATAGATAGATAGATAGATAGATAGATAGATAGATAGATAGATAGATAGACAGATAGATAAATAGACAGACAGATAGATAGATAGATAGACAGATAGACAGATAGATAGATAGGTGGACCGGTAGTGAACGAAAGACTGAAATGGGCTCTGTAAGGCAAGGCCAGTTACGCACAAATTTGGACTTCATCAGTCACCAACAGCAGCTGTTTAAAAAGAGCTCAGCAGAGGTTTCAGCTCACTTGCAGCGCTTTCCAGGTGCTTCAATGTAAAATTGATTGTCTTTAAATTCAATAGATTTTGGCTAGAGGTCTTTTTAATGCGTCTAGAAAAGTCGCCATTGACTGTGGGGTTTCAATTCATGATATTCACTTTAGTTAATTTGGATAATAAGATATTGGAATATCCTCGCAGGGCTGCCAGTCTACATGCATCAGTCCTTCAATAGGAGTGGTGAAGACAGAAGGACAGGTTGTCCTCAGAAAAGAAATACACTGTTGATCATAGGTTGACATGATTGATGATGGCGCACGCTGGGGGTGCAAAAAAGCAAGAGGCAGATAAGCTCGAAGAATGACAGAAGCTCCACTTTTGCCAAGAGACAAGAGACAGGGGCGCCAATCAAGAGACAGGGGCGCCAGCCAAGAGACAGGGGCGCCAGCCAAGAGACAGGGGCGCCAGCCAAGAGACAGGGGCGCCAGCCAAGAGACAGGGGCGCCAGCCAAGAGACAGGGGCGCCAATTAAGAGGCAGGGGGCGTCATCAAGAGACAGGGGCGCCCACTAAGAGACAGGGGCGCTCACTAAGAGACAGGGGCGCTCACTAAGAGACAGGGGCGCTCACTAAGAGACAGGGGCGCTCACTAAGAGACAGGGGCGCCCACTAAGAGACAGGGGCGCCCACTAAAAGACAGGGGCGCCCACTAAGAGACAGGGGCGCCCACTAAGAGACAGGGGCGCCCACTAAGAGACAGGGGCGCCCACTAAGAGACAGGGGCGCCCACTAAGAGACAGGGGCGCCCACTAAGAGACAGGGGCACCCACCCGGATTTTTGTCATTTTGATTTTAGCAGCAATAAAAAAGCATCTAAACATCAATCATTACAGACCCGAAACCAAATAGCAAAAAACACAAGTTTATTGACAGCTCAAAATAAAAAAACAGGAAATCTCTGCGATGTTATTCTACGCTGGTACATTTAAATGGCAGGTTTCATTCTAGCGAGAAACCAACCTTGCTCTCAGGAAATGCAGCAGAGGAAAACTTGAAAAAAATGTACAGAATTTATCACTTCTTTTACGTAGGATCGATTGTCAGCCTCAACGCATGGATCGATTCAGGCAGCTGGTAAAACCAAGCATTTTGGCTTTCATCATGAAAAGCAGCCGTCATGCAAATTTTAGTAAACTTTTCTCTCTCTCTCTCTCTCTCTCTCTCTCTCTCTCTCTCTCTCTCTCTCTCTCTCTCTCTCTCTCAGAATGCTTTCACGGTTATTGTGTGCGATAATTGGTGGGCTTTTGATCTAAATATATAAATGAATTTTTTGTACTGACTACTCTGTTTTGCGATGAAATGTATAGCTTTTTGTTTTTGCTAGATGAAATGTTTAGCTTCAGCAAGGGTGTGTAAGCATTGTTTAAGGGTGACCCTGTCACCCTGTCACCCTTTCACCCTGTCATACTAGCTGCCCTCTGTCACCCTGTCACCCTGTCATACTAGCTGCCCTCTGTCACCCTGTCACCCTGTCATACTAGCTGCCCTCTGTCACCCTGTCACCCTGTCACTCTATCACCCTGTCTGACCCTATCACTTTGTCTGACCCTATCACCCTGTCTGACCCTATCACCCTGTCTGACCCTATCACCCTGTCTGACCCTATCACCCTGTCTGACCCTATCACCCTGTCTGACCCTATCACACTGTCTCACCCTATCACACTGTCTGACCCTATCACCCTGTCTGACCCTATCACACTGTCACTCTATCACCCTGTCACAATGTCACACTATCACACTGTCACCCTGTCATGCTGTCACCTTGTCACTCTGTCATACTGTCACCCTGTCACACTGTCATACTGTCCCCCTGTCACACTGTCATACTGTCACCCTGTCTGACCCTATCACCCTGTCACACTGTCACACTGTCAAACTGTCATGCTGTCACCCTGTCACACTGTCACCCTGTCATCCTGTCATCCTGTCACCCTGTCAACCTGTCACCCTGTCATACTAGCTGCCCTCTGTCACCCTGTCACCCTGTCACTCTATCACCCTGTCTGACCCTATCACTTTGTCTGACCCTATCACCCTGTCTGACCCTATCACCCTGTCTGACCCTATCACCCTGTCTGACCCTATCACCCTGTCTGACCCTATCACCCTGTCTGACCCTATCACACTGTCTCACCCTATCACACTGTCTGACCCTATCACCCTGTCTGACCCTATCACACTGTCACTCTATCACCCTGTCACAATGTCACACTATCACACTGTCACCCTGTCATGCTGTCACCTTGTCACTCTGTCATACTGTCACCCTGTCACACTGTCATACTGTCCCCCTGTCACACTGTCATACTGTCACCCTGTCTGACCCTATCACCCTGTCACACTGTCACACTGTCAAACTGTCATGCTGTCACCCTGTCACACTGTCACCCTGTCATCCTGTCATCCTGTCACCCTGTCAACCTGTCACACTGTCATCCTGTCACCCTGTCACCCTGTCACCCTGTCACCCGGTCACTCGAAGCGGCCAGCCCGCCAGCGCCACTCGGCACAAACTGCACCACTCGTACCCAACGGCTTATGCTTAGTCACAAAAGGCCGCAACAGCAAGTCGGAGCCGGCAAGCAGAGGTCTCGACGACGTCCCACCGTTGGAAGCGATTCCAGCCGACGAGACAAACGGTAAATTTGGAAGCGTTCGAGTCGATTGGGAACTGCCGATATCCAGGTCAACAGGTGTAGTCAGATCCGTGTAGTGCCTCGGGACCGAATCGTCTTCATTCAAGTTTCTGTAGCCGTAGCCGAAACTGTGAACATTTTCCGGCCACTGAGCCGAGGGCAAATCTTCGCTATTCAATCGCGTTTGACTGCACGACGCGGCAACACTGCCGGGACTATGATAATAGTCATCGAAATCCCACAGATGGTCTTCAATGAGTCTCAGAGATGGTAGTTGAGAAGCTGATTCAGATGATGAAGAACGCAATAACCGAATGTTGCTGTCAGTCCAAAACTGGTTTTTGTTTAATTGAGTAGAGCTTGTATAAAAACTACCGTAGGTCCCGTTTGTAGTGACTCGGTCAGTGCCTGGTTGGTGAGCCATGCAGAAGTGCTGGATCCGTACCTTCTCAGGGGCTTATTCTCAAGCCTATATTTATATCCAGTTTAAACTTGCACACTGACTGTTCATAACTATAGTGTGAATTGACAGCCAAGATGAAAGGTGAAGTAAGAGAATGAATGAATAACACCTGAGGCGCCACAGGGGCAGGGTTTGAGGCAAGGACACCTTTGAGGCAGGGACTCCCCCTTGACCACTCCCCCACCTGGATCCGCCAGAGATTTTGAATGAGTTGCTCACTCCAGATACAGCGTTGAGCGGGCCTCCTTGAGTACAGTGGGAGGGTAGCAGTCGCCACCTGGCGATAAAGACTGACTGACTCAGAGCTATTTAATAGATTGTGTGGCCAGATAATGCCAAGTGGTGACGGGTTTTCAAAAATACGTTGAGCTTTGCTCAACTGTTTGCTCAACTGTCTATGCGGGGGAGGTGGGGAGAAAGGTGATGAAGCATTGCTCACTTCAGCACTAATGGGCGAGATGACTCCCGTATCTAGATAAACTGCTCTGTAGCAGCAGCACTAACTCTCCCACACTTCATTCTCCAGAGCTTAATTGTGCTCAAGCAGTTTCTTTACTTACAGCTGGTTGCTTTTCTAACAAGACAGCTAGATGAAACTGGATTGCCTCTGCAGAGCAGAGCGTTTGACAGCCTCACAGCCTGTTGGATGCGGGTTAGAGAGTGAAATATATTAGCTGCTGCAAATGCAGGTAGAATGTTCTGCAGAACCTTGTCTATCTATCTATCTATCTATCTGTCTATCTATCTATCTATCTATCTATCTATCTATCTATCTATCTATCTATCTATCTATCTATCTATCTATCTATCTATCTATCTATCTATCTATCTATCTATCTATCTATCTATCTATCTATCTATCTATCTATCTATCTATCTATCTATCTATCTATCTATCTATCTATCTATCTATCTATCTATCTATCTATCTATCTATCTATCTATCTATCTATCTATCTATCTATCTATCTATCTATCTATCTATCTATCTATCTATCTATCTATCTATCTATCTATCTATCTATCTATCTATCTATCTATCTATCTATCTATCTATCTATCTATCTATCTATCTATCTATCTATCTATCTATCTATCTATCTATCTATCTATCTATCTATCTATCTATCTATCTATCTATCTATCTATCTATCTATCTATCTATCTATCTATCTATCTATCTATCTATCTATCTATCTATCTATCTATCTATCTATCTATCTATCTATCTATCTATCTATCTATCTATCTATCTATCTATCTATCTATCTATCTATCTATCTATCTATCTATCTAGCCAGACTCAAACGATACATTGCTAGGCAAGTCAGTACATAAGTACGAAATGACTGGCAGTCACGATAACCCAGCTGACCCAGCTCAAGTTTCTAGCTGAAAAATCGAAAATAAACTGGAATCAGGCGACATTATTGCAAAATGGCGAAAATGGGTTGGGAATTTTTAGCAAGCGTCGCCAACGAACTCTAAACTGACATCTGCTGCATCTAGGATTCGAATTCCTTCTTACATGCATGGCAAAATTTGATCTGCATTTGGCTGTCGAAATTTGCACTTTAGTTAGAGAGTAAGTTTGTTTAGTTTTGCCATATTTACCAGTTGAATTCTACAATTTTTGGCGCCACATTTATCAGTTGGATTCTACAGTGTGTGGCGCAACATTTACTAGTTGGATTCTACAGTTTGTGGCGCCTTATTTACCAGTTGGATTATACAGTTTGTGGCGCCATATTTACCAGTTGGATTATACAGTTTGTGGCGCCATATTTACCAGTGGGATTCTACAGTTTGTGGCGCCACATTTATCAGTTGGATTCTACAGTTTGTGGCGCCACATTTATCAGTTGGATTCTACAGTTTGTGGCGCCACATTTATCAGTTGGATTCTACAGTTTGTGGCGCCACATTTACCAGTTGGATTCTACAGTGTGTGGCGCCACATTTACTACTTGGATTCTACAGTTTGTGGCGCCACATTTATCAGTTGGATTCTAAAGTTTGTGGCGCCACATTTATCAGTTGGATTCTAAAGGTTGTGGCGCCATATTTACCAGTTGGATTCTACAGTTTGTGTCGCCACATTTATCAGTTGGATTCTAAAGTTTGTGGCGCCATATTTATCAGTTGGATTCTACAGTTTGTGGCGCCATATTTATCAGTTGGATTCTACAGTTTGTGGCGCCACATTTACCAGTTGGATTCTACAGTTTTTGGCGCCACATTTACCAGTTGGATTCTACAGTGTGTGGCGCCACATTTACTACTTGGATTCTACAGTTTGTTGCGCCACATTTACCAGTTGGATTCTACACTTTGTGGCGCCATATTTACCAGTTGGATTCTACAGTTTGTGGCGCCATATTTACCTGTTGGACTCTACAGTTTGTGGCGCCACATTTATCAGTTGGATTCTACAGTTTGTGGCGCCACATTTACCAGTTGGATTCTACAGTGTGTGGCGCCACATTTACTACTTGGATTCTACAGTTTGTGGCGCCACATTTATCAGTTGGATTCTACAGTTTGTGGCGCCACATTTATCAGTTGGATTCTAAAGTTTGTGGCGTCATATTTACCAGTTGGATTCTACAGTTTGTGGCGCCATATTTATCAGTTGGATTCTACAGTTTGTGGCGCCACATTTACCAGTTGGATTCTACAGTTTTTGGCGCCACATTTACCAGTTGGATTCTACAGTGTGTGGCGCCACATTTACTACTTGGATTCTACAGTTTGTTGCGCCACATTTACCAGTTGGATTCTACACTTTGTGGCGCCATATTTACCAGTTGGATTCTACAGTGTGTGGCGCCATATTTACCTGTTGGACTCTACAGTTTGTCGCGCCACATTTACCAGTTGGATTCTACAGTTTGGGGCGCCACATTTACCAGTTGGATTCTACAGTTTGTGGCGCCACATTTAAATGTACCAGTTGGATTCTACAGTTTGGGGCGCCACATTTACCAGTTGGATTCTACAGTTTGTGGCGCCATACATGTATTTACCAGTTGGATTCTACAGTTTGTGGCGCCATATTTACCAGTTGGATTCTACAGTTTGTGGCGCCACATTTACCCAGTTTGACTCTTCAAATATTCAAACTTTGTTTGCCAGTGTGTGGCCTACTTCTCTGCAAAATTTTATCTTGGGAAAAAGCGATAAGATATGATATTCCCGAAAAGCATATACTGTATGAAATATTCAGTAATTTTTTCACTTACACTTGATCAAGCCTCTTTAAGTAACTCTGCAAGTCTCATGTTTCGTCAATGTCTCCGGCCGCTGTTAGGAAATTCAAAAAACACATTTCCTCTTGATCCTTTTCTCCGCGATCTGCGGAAAACCCAGGGCCAATTCTTATCTCTGTATTCTACAATATAAGGAATGGCAGCAAAGCAGCCACTTCAAGAGACTCAATAAGCCTTGTGAGCTTCCCCAGGGGATACTGCGCGGCTCCTTTCGGCCTGAGAAAGCAGCCTATACAAGGATCGAGTCTACTGGTCTACTGGTTTTTTTCCCAGCATTTTTTTCTCGGAATTGCATTTCTACAAGGTTGACGACTTTTTGTATTAGCTGCCGAAAGAAAGAAATTTCTGTATCTACATACTTGCAAGTATGTCTTCCAACTGTAGAGCATCCATACATGTATGTTACGAAGCATTGGAAATTAATTGAATTTATAATTACTCTGAATTGCAAGGGAATTAAGGAGCTGAATAGTAATATGCATGCAAGTTAGTAGCCTCTATATTAATTTGCCGTATTCTTTGAAAAACGAATTTTGTGTGTTCATACATATTGCTGAAGTTTGATGTTGGAATGCTAATTGGCGTTAGCTGGTAGTTAATTATACTTTGTATAATTATATGTATAGTTTTGAAAAATCAGCCAATTTCGATAAAAGCCTGTTTTTTGCAAGGTGCTTTATAGATTTGAATGAATAGCAAAATTACCTTGTTGAATTATCAGTTACATGTAACTTATATCTTTAGACTACGGAAAACTGTGACTTAATGTTGTTGTTGGTAGTTTAATATCTCATGAAGGGGCTGTAGCCTAGTGATCAGAGTGTCGAACTCACGACTGAAAGGTCAGGGGTTCGATTCTCGATCCACTCGGAACAATTTGCGACCTTAAGCAAGACACTTAACTCTGCATTGCTTCAGTTCACCCAGCTGTAAAATGGGTGCCAGCTTTAGCTGGAGTAATTGAGGGTGTGTGTGGCGACCCTCAGTCCTTAGACTGAACAGCCTTCAGATGTGCCGCACAATAGCTGCGGCTGAGCTGTCGGTTGCGCATCTGGCCATTGAGACAGGTGTAATCAATTATTGTTATTATTATCATTATTATACCGGTAGATATCCATGCACTCTGTGAGGTCTCATGTTACTCCAATACGTGATTGATTAGGCTGACTTACTTTCATCATTCCGGGCATCCGGATACAGCAGGGAGGCGTTGACGCCCATTCCGCTAACCCCTGGCAACCACAGGCAGCTGATTGACGCAGTGTGGTTAGCGTGGCCCCCCCTCCGTAGAGTCCAGGAGGTGGATGGTCGCTCGCCCGGTAGCCCTTAGGTAGTGGACGAGCTGGCAGAGGTTCTCGGGCCTGAAAACGTCGGTGGGCCGAGAGGTACGTAGGTGATTGAGTGCGTGCGAACTTGTTTGCAACTCTGGAAGTTACACGTACATGTACTCTGTGCCTTGGTTACGCCAGAATTGGACGCGTTACCCACTGAGCTACTCTCCGGATTTAGTAGGTACAAGAGCATTTTACTAACAGGTACATGCGAACTCAACAGCCAAGCGTCTACGTGTCTGGCATCTACGAATTGGGTGCACGCACCCAGCAGATTGTCGAGCTGCCTTCAAAACCGGCATCAACATCTCATCGCCACCGGATGCTGCGCGACGGTTTCCTGCTAGCGCCGCCGTCGGTCTCCAGGGTCGGTCGAGTCCGCGGCCGTGGCATCTATTTTGCCGACGTCTTTGCCAAGAGCGCCGCCTACTGTCGACGCGAAGCTGCTGGCGGCGTTCGCGGACGGGACAATCAGCTGTTTGCGCTGCTAGCGGAGGTGGACACCACGGACGCTCATGAGGTCTGGCCGTCGGGCAGTCTGATGGACGTCGAGACTGGAGACGAGGTCGAGGTAGGATTAGCTGGTTGATTGGTCTCAAGGAATTGTGTTCCCAGGAAGTTCTTTAAGCAAGTCTTCTAGGAAAGTGTCTTCAGGGAGTGTCTTAGGAAAGTGATCCAAATAAGCGTCTCAAGGTATTGTTTTAAGAACTTAGGACGTGTCCTAGGAAGTGTTTCAAGAACTAGGAGCTTTATTGAGAAGAGTCTTAGGAAAGTGCTTTATGAAGTTTCTTTTAAACCCTCCTATTAAAGAGGTGTCGCAGAAGAAAACGTAAAAAGTGTTTTTTAAAAGACGTACGGTCGTGAAAACTAGACAATATATTGGTCTACATTTATATTCGTATATCGATCCAGCATCCATCAAGGCTCTAGGCACACGATCTAGGCATCGATCTAGGCACACGATCTAGGCATCGATCTAGTCATCGATCTAGGCATCGATCTAGGCACATGATCTAGGCACACGATCTAGGCACACGATCTAGGCACACGATCTAGACACATGATTTAGGCACACGATCTAGGCACATTTTCATTTGTAAGTTTTCTGATTTTAGTATAGAAAAAAGCTGTACTACTTGAAGTTTTATTTATTAATGTGGCGCCAGACCGACAAACGACTAAGACGACCAAGACCGACGTTGAAAACGAGGACCGGCCGGTTGTAACGGTCGTTGGCCAACAGTCGCCATCAGCAGACGGCGACGTTCAACTGCTGCTTCAGCAGCTGCCAAAGTCCGGCACTGGTGACAAAGTTGCAGTTGTCGTTCCTCTTGGCGACCTTGGCCGACCAACTCCACCGTGGGGTCGGCGGTATCGTCGAGGCGCTTTCAGCGGCTGCACCGATTGGCATTCGCGCTATTCGGAGTATGTCGTGTCGACGAATCTCGAATCCGCCTTCGCTATCTGGTGAGGTTTGCGTTCTGGCTGACAGATTCGGAAAATCTGGACGATGATGAATTGGAAGCTGCGGACAAAGACATGGGAGATCCGGAGGGCCAGCAAGATGTGAAGAATGATAATGATGAGGAAGAAGATGAAGATGAGGATGCTGACGATGAAGAAGACTAAGTCTTGATCGGATGAGATTTCGAACGATTTTAATTGGCTTAAAGTGAGTTGTCCCCCCAGGTGGTAGCTCAGTAGTTAAAAGATCAGCTGACGAAGAAAATAGTATCGTTCATGCTTTTGTAACTCTAAGATAACAGTCGACCATTGTTAGTTTCTTAAGTGTCCAACCAACGCCATCAGGGCACTTTTTGTTAACACCCATTTAGATATAGATCGAGAGATATATACATAGAATTAACAAATAATAATTATAGTTCTATTTTCACTAGGGTCAAAGTGCACAACTGATGTACAAGGATGCAAAAATTAGCTGCAATTTTAAAATCCGTATTGGATGATGTCGACATTTTTGTTGAGTGTTGTTAAGTAGCTTTATACGCTCGTAATTAAAATAACCTTTATAATTATAAGCAACGATATGTTTCTATTAAGTTTTATTTAGATGATTATTAAAGCACGATTTTATCATTTTGCACAATTACCAAAATACTCGTATAGCTAGTTCGCTACAACTGTAGAACTGTAAAACGAGAGACGATCAAGATACTTCGAGCGTTTCTTGGAAAAAAAGACGCTAAGCTAACGCGTTTTATCAACAAGGACATTTCGATTAGTTTTAAAAAATGCCTTATTCGCAAGTTTTCGATATTAAATTTAGTCTTTTTTAAATGACTACTAGCTAAATTTTTTTATTTTTATACTATTATATAATATAAGCATTGACTAGTTAAAGTAGCAACTTTAGGATTCGATTTCTAAATTTACCGGTATCTAGCTAGCTAACGGAACTTTGTTTTTTTAAACGCCATTTTATAATGCTATTTTGATATACAGAGTTGAATAACAATTTGTACTTTAGCTACTCGTATAATGATTGTAGACCGTTGAATCGGTTTTTATTTTTTATTAATTGTTTATTTAATTTATGGAATCACTGTTTTACTGTTTAAAAAGTTTGATATCCAAAAACAAGATGTAAAAATCCTTTTTTGGTGGAATGCATCCAGATGAAGTTCTCTAATAATGGATAATTATTTCCAATCTAATGAGAAATGGCTACGTACAGTCTTTTATAACAAAAATAATTTCAATAATACTTTTAATCCTTGTGACTTTACAGTGTCCTTGTAGTTCTGAAATGTTTCATATTTTTTATAAATTATCACAATTTTCTGCATTTTTGAGAAAAATAAATAAATACACGACTATCTTACTTATATTTACTGGTAACTATTATTTTCATTATAGCTGTTTGAATGACGTGTTTTTCGGACCTACTAAATTTTCTCAAAATCTAAGTTTCATAAGACGTAAATTTTACAAGAAACAAGACCTAAATTTCATCACAAAACCTAAACTTCATGAGACCTAAATTTCACAACACCTAAATTTTACAGGACCTAACTTTCACACAAGGCCTAAAACTTCATGAGAACTAAATTTCACAAGACCTACATTTAATACCAGACCTAAATTATAAAAGTCAAGTCAAAACTATAAGCACAGAACCGTTGCATTCAATGTAAACAATCAAGTAATACTGAATGCCAAGGGGTTACATGCCAATGTATGAATAAATATGTGTTATACGATACTAAAGCACTGTGTATACACATGTAGCTAAAATGAATGTTGACCTTGAAACAACTTGCAGGATTGCATATTGTATACTTAAAGACCGCAAAGCGTGGGTATAAACTGTAGCCGAACGCACCAGCCTCCTACACGAGAAACCATGCTCTGCTTAGCATGCCACGGCTCTCAGGGAACAATCTATTATGCATACGAGTATTATATTATGCACAGTTCGATCCGTTTCAAACTGGTTGAACACGTGCCAAACTTTATACAAGTATGCTAATTACCTAAATGCTAATTAGGTATGGCTATTGGATACATGCATAGGCAATTTTATAATTTATTTAGCTGAGGCGCCGCAGTAGGCACTCATGCATGCAGTTTAGCGCCGCAGACACTCATTTTGGCGCTAGCTACAGGCACTTAGGCACTCATTTTGGCGCCGCAGTCACTTAGGCACTCATTTTCATGACGCCATAGACACTCAGGCACTCATTTTGGCGCCACAGGCACTTAAACACTAATTTTCATGGCGCCACAGGCACTCAGGCACTCATTTTGGCGCCGCAGTCACTTAGGCATTCATTTTCATGGCGCCACAGGCACTCAAGCACTCATTTTGGCGCCACAGGCACTTAAACACTAATTTTCATGGCGCCACAGGCACTCAGGCACTCATTTTGGCGCCGCAGTCACTTAGGCACTCATTTTCATGACGCCATAGACACTCAGGCACTCATTTTGGCGCCACAGGCACTTAAACACTAATTTTCATGGCGCCACAGGCACTCAGGCACTCATTTTGGCGCCGCAGTCACTCGACATTTTGGCGCCCTGAAGCAAAATGTCTAGATTTGAATAACAAGTCAATAGGTTAAGGGGGACACATGCAGATCGACAATAGTGAATTATGATACACAACTACATGTAGCTAAATGTGAAATATGTTTTTATGAATACAATTGCATATCATACGAGCGTACAAAATTTAAAGTACATAAACACCTGAGCTCTACGGCCATGTAAGATGCAGTAAAAAACACGCTAAACTTAATTGCATTTAACTTGAGAACAGAAGAACCGCAAAGTATCAGATAGCATCCAGTTTGCAGTCTGTCACTCCGTACACTCCCAGTCTGTCACTCCTTACGCTCCCAGTCTGTCACTCCTTTACGCTCCCATTCTGTCACTTCTTCAGTTCCCAGTCTGTCACTCTCTCAGTTCCCAGTCTGTCACTCTCTCAGTTCCCAGTCTATCACTCTCTCAGTTCCCAGTCTATCACTCTCTCAGTTCCCAGTCTATCACTCTCTCAGTTCCCAGTCTATCACTCTCTCAGTTCCCAGTCTATCACTCTCTCAGTTCCCAGTCTATCACTCTCTCAGTTCCCAGTCTATCACTCTCTCAGTTCCCAGTCTATCACTCTCTCAGTTCCCAGTCTATCACTCTCTCAGTTCCCAGTCTATCACTCTCTCAGTTCCCAGTCTATCAATCTCTCAGTTCCCAGTCTATCACTCTCTCAGTTCCCAGTCTATCACTCTCTCAGTTCCCAGTCTATCACTCTCTCAGTTCCCAGTCTATCACTCTCTCAGTTCCCAGTCTATCACTCTCTCAGTTCCCAGTCTATCACTCTCTCAGTTCCCAATCTATCACTCTCTCAGTTCCCAGTCTATCACTCTCCCAGTCTATCACTCAGCTTCCAGTCTGTCACTTCTCCAGTACTCAGAAGAGTGCTATTGCAATAGGTTACAAAGCAGCCTTAGAATGTATTATATTTGCCCATTAGCTGAAAGCAGCACACATGGAATTGGATAGTTAATTTAGCCTGAAATTCTGTACAAGATCTGCAGTGCCTTCAGACAAAACGGCAGAAATTTTCTGTGGCAACAAAAATGCATTTATTTTTTGTGAAAGTGAAGTGAAGCTTGGTTAAGCAATGAAATAAGTTGCATCTGCAGTAGATGCTTAGTGCGCAGATCCAAGCAGTTGCAACTAAACAGTTGGTGGTGTAGTTAAATATTCTTTTTTTTAAATATTTTCTTGTTTCAATCTGTTGGGGTATGCTAGTGAGGCGTGCGTTTGAAATATGCATTTTTGTGCCACTATATTATAGGAATTCCTTACACTGACAACATGCACGTCCTTATGCAGCCTACTGAACTTCCTTAAATGCAGCCAACAAGTTTCCTATCAATGTACATGTAAAAAATACTTTCTTGTTCTAATGAGTATTAATTCTGCTAGCCCCGTTCTCTAGCGTAATGTATTTTTCTAAGTTTATATCGAAAGCCTTTCGAATCAACTTCAGATCACCTAGCTAATTTAGTTTGCAGAGTAAACAGGTGTCCAGTCTGTCACTGTCCTCAGTTCCCAGTCTGTCACTGTCCTCAGTTCCCAGTCTGTCACTGCCCTCAATTCCCAGTCTGTCACTGCCCTCAGTTCCCAGTCTGTCACTGTCCTCAGTTCCCAGTCTGTCACTGCCCTCAGTTCCCAGTCTGTCACTGTCCTCAGTTCCCAGTCTGTCACTGTCCTCAGTTCTCAGTCTGTCACTGTCCTCAGTTCTCAGTCTGTCACTGTCCTCAGTTCCCAGTCTGTCACTGTCCTCAGTTCCCAGTCTGTCACTGTCCTCAGTTCCCAGTCTGTCACTGTCCTCAGTTCTCAGTCTGTCACTGTCCTCAGTTCTCAGTCTGTCACTGTCCTCAGTTCCCAGTCTGTCACTGTCCTCAGTTCTCAGTCTGTCACTGTCCTCAGTTCCCAGTCTGTCACTGTCCTCAGTTCTCAGTCTGTCACTGTCCTCAGTTCCCAGTCTGTCCTCAGTTCTCAGTCTGTCACTGTCCTCAGTTCCCACTCTGTCACTGTCCTCAGTTCCCACTCTGTCACTCCCCTCAGTTCTCAGTCTGACACTCCCATCAGTTCTCAGTCTGTCACTGTCCTCAGTTCTCAGTCTGTCACTCCCATCAGTTCTCAGTCTGTCACTCCCATCAGTTCCCAGTCTGTCACTGTCCTCAGTTCTCAGTCTGTCACTCCCCTCAGTTCTCAGTCTGACACTCCCATCAGTTCTCAGTCTGTCACTGTCCTCAGTTCTCAGTCTGTCACTCCCATCAGTTCTCAGTCTGTCACTCCCATCAGTTCCCAGTCTGTCACTGTCCTCAGTTCCCACTCTGTCACTCCCCTCAGTTCTCAGTCTGACACTCCCATCAGTTCTCAGTCTGTCACTGTCCTCAGTTCTCAGTCTGTCACTCCCATCAGTTCCCAGTCTGTCACTGTCCTCAGTTCCCAGTCTGTCACTGTCCTCAGTCAGAGCAAACGAAAAATTAATGAAACCCGTCAGAGAAGAATATCTTTCTCACTCCTCATATCTCTATCGCTTGTTATTCATGACGCTAAGCATGAGATATTCTGTTCCAAGCTTTACTAATTCTCTGCTCATAACTATTACGCAACAGCTCAGCATGAATGCTAACTTATTTTAGAGCTTTTCATCTCTAAAGTCGTTCTTATAATTAATTGCATTGTTGTACAAACATAATTACTCTGTAAATCTATCTATCTATAACTAGTATAGTATAGGCTATTTATACTTACATAACAAGCGATTCTAGCTAACTGGATAGAGGAGAGAGCAGAGGAGAGAGGAGAGGAGAGAGAGAGAGTTTGTCACGCACACAGGGCAGAGAGATTCGAGTTTGTGCAGTTTTTTTTTTCGACGAACGCGCTCGACAAGCAACCGTTGGCCGGTCCAGCGATTCTTGAAAACTCGACTCTTGAAACCCTTTGAATAGCTATATAGCTGTGTATAAAAGATCTGCAGGGCCTCTCTCTCTCTCTCAGTTAATAAAGTGCCGCGTTTGATCCTGATTTCAAGTCGTGAGCCAGAAAATTGTAAGATTAACTGGCATGGACCGATCGACCGTTTGGGCAGAGGTGAGTCACCGTTTCATAGTAAAGTTTTATTTACATTTTTTTCAAAACACTACACGTATTTTTGTCTAAGGTTTAGTCGGTGCCTTAGTTCTACAATGCTGTTAGTCCATTCTTCTTTCAGATCCCCATCTATCACTCTATCACTCCCTCAGCTCCCATCTATCACTCTATCACTCCCTCAGCTCCCATCTATCACTCTATCACTCCCTCAGCTCCCATCTATCACTCTGTCACTCCCTCAGCTCCCATCTATCACTCTGTCACTCCCTCAGCTCCCATCTATCACTCTATCACTCCCTCAGCTCCCATCTATCACTCTATCACTCCCTCAGCTCCCATCTATCACTCTATCACTCCCTCAGCTCCCATCTATCACTCTGTCACTCCCTCAGCTCCCATCTATCACTCTGTCACTCCCTCAGCTCCCATCTGAGGGAGAGTGGGTCACTCCTTCATTTAACAGTGGGTCACTCCCTCAGTCTTATAAAAAACCACTCGATCTTTTACCAAAATTCACAGATTGACTCCATCCTGGCATCGATGGACCCAAATCGATCGTCTTGGATCTCACTGCTCCAGCATCAGCAACAGCACCAGCAGCTCAGCCTTAAACGCCAGTCCGACTTGTCCATATCGGCCTCCCGAGATGATGCTTCTCCTTTGTCCGAATTTGCTAACTTAAACCCCAGAAATTCTTGTCTCGAGTCCGAGTTTAACAGCAGAGCAAGCGAAGCTGCTCGAGCATCAGTAGCGGCTGCTCTAATCGACTTTCTGGTCAGCTTGGAAGACTGGGCAACTCTGAACCGGCTTGAAGAGACGGTGCCAGTGCTGCTAAATTTTGGATTTGACTGTGCCAGCTTCATTGTAAGTAAATCACTTACTCAGAGGCTTTTTAAAAATGCTTTAAATTAATTAGTCTTCTGATTTTTTACAGAATGACGTAATCACGGAGGAAGATTTACAGGAAATGGGGATCTTGTGTCCCGGCCAACGGAGGCACATCCTGGTCGCTGTGCTCGACTTGCCGAAAGGGATTCAGACTGGTGAGGCGTACAAGTATTTATAGTTGACACACCTGCAGGCTAAACAAAATAACAAGACAGACACAAGGACTATACACATTTTCAAACAATGTCCTTAACAGTTTAAGACTGACACTAAGGCAGAAGCAGACAAGCACAAAGACACACAAAAACCAGCACTACTCAATTCTCAACAACAGTCGCAGCTTCCCTGTCCGCATCTGCCACTGTGGAGACATTCCTGCAACGGTTGTGCCTTCAACAGCATCTGGCAGCCGAGTTCAAAGAGCTCCGTCACTGTCTGGTTGACTGCCTTGCTGGTGTAACGGACAGAGAATTGAATTTGGTAGGTTTTGCAAAAAAACTAATTCTTACAGAACCGACACAATAATAATATTGTAAATTGCTCCTTCAGAAGTATCAAATCCATCAGCTGGGTCACAGGCGTCGTATTCTGCGCTGTTTGAGTCGATTAAGTCTCCGATCGAGTCCTAATCTGCTGCTATGCCAACAACAGCAACAACAACAACAACAGCATGGTAACAGAGTGTCTTATAACAATTCCAACTCGTTGGATCGAACAATAGACTCCAAATATCCAGCATCCAGAACTCAACAGTCGCTACCTCAAGAAACCAACAAGCAGCCGAATCAGACGTTGCAGATTCACCGAAAACGTCAAAAACGAAAAAAAGAAAGTTCGATGAAACAATTGGATCATCGGAAATCGGCGTTCAAGCCTGAAGTGAAGCCGGGGTGGCCGCATCACCCGCAGGTGCTACTTGGTGGTCGAGTAGCCTATGCTGTGTCGGTGAGTCAGTGCTGTGCTGTGAAGATTCTTAGCGACAATGGGGGGAGGCTTCCCAAGCATTAATGAATGCACTAAAATTTCCGGTTGTGATATTTTTAATCGTCGAAGCGTCTCAATACCTAAACGTCACTTTAATGCCTAAACGTCAAAATGCTTAAATTTCGAAATGCCTAAATGCCGCACCTAAGCGTCACAATGCCTGGACGTCTCAATGCCTAAACGTCACAATGCCTAAACGTCAACAATGCCTAAACTTAATAATGCCTAAATGTCAAACCTAAGCGTCGCAATACCTAAACGTAACAATGCCTAAATGTCACTTTAATACCTAAAAGTCAGTTTAATGCCAAAAAGTCACAGTTGCCTAAACGTTTCAATGCCTAACGTCACAATGCCTAAACGCCACAATACCTAAGCGTCACAATGCCTAAACGCCACAATACCTAAGCGTCACAATGCCTTAAATTCATCATATAAAAATACATAAAGGTCATGCGGCCAAGCACCTCAATACCTAAACTTATTTAGGTTTAATATTAATATAAAATATATATTATTTAATATACCTAAACCTAAAATCGACGTCAAAATACTTTAGGCATCCGAAATCCTTCCCATTAGCTTATAAGGTTATCTAAGCTTTACGCTGCTTAAAATAAGTTTCACATTTTTCAAAGTTTTTAACAATCCAAAAATGGTTTCATTCCCATTACTCGTTTACTACCATTTCATTCCCAGTATCTCGGCTTTCGCCCGGTCAAGGACCACACAGACAGAGGCGAGGCCGAGTGTCACATGCACCATTTTCGATGCAAAAGTGCCGATATATTGAAATTGCCGCAGATCAGCTTGTCGATCAGCTGCTTGGGCGTGAAGTTTGTCAATCCGGACAACGAGGTGAGGGAAGACTTAACGGACTGGATTTCATCGCTAGCAAGGTTTTTGTAACGAAGAGCTTCAGATAGGATGTTTATGGGAATAGCCACCCTGGTTATTCGTTAGCTTTATGAAGCTGCTCAACAGAAATCTTCACCAATTATACTACTACTAAGAACATCCAACCTTGCAGATGGTAATCACTGAGCACAGAATCACCGACATCTATTTTGTCAGTCAGGACAGCTCGCTCAGATCGAACTTTGCCTACATTATCAGGGACAGCTCTAGTGGCACTCACTACTGCCACTGCTTTGCCTCCCACTCTGGAGTGAGTTTGCCGTTTTCCTAATAACTTTTATTCTCGATGCAGTTTCTGTGGGATATTTTTGTAGCTTTTCAGGTTAGCTCCACAAGCTTGTAGCTTCACAAACTCGTAGCTTTACAAGCTCGTAGCAATGAGGCTCGTAGCTTCACAAGCTCGTAGCTTCATAAGCTCGTAGCTCCACAAGCTTGTAGCTTCATAAACTCGTAGTTCCACAAGCTTGTAGCTACGAGGTTCGTAGCTCCACAAGCTTGTAGCTTCATAAGCTCGTAGCTCCACAAGCTTGTAGCTACGAGGTTCGTAGCTCCACAAGCTTGTAGCTTCATAAGCTCGTAGTTCCACAAGCTTGTAGCTACGAGGTTCGTAGCTCCACAAGCTTGTAGCTTCATAAGCTCGTAGCTCCACAAGCTTGTAGCTACGAGGTTCGTAGCTCCACAAGCTTGTAGCTTCATAAGCTCGTAGCTCCACAAGCTCGCAGCTATAAGGCTCGTGGCTCCACAAGCTCGCAGCTATAAGGCTCGTGGCTCCACAAGCTCGCAGCTATAAGGCTCGTGGCTCCACAAGCTCGCAGCTATAAGGCTCGTGGCTCCACAAGCTCGCAGCTATAAGGCTCGTGGCTCCACAAGCTCGCAGCTATAAGGCTCGTACGTAGCTCCACTTTAAGCTCGTAGCTATGACGCTCGTAGCTTTGCAAGCTTGTAGCTCAACTTGACGCTATAAGTTTCTATTACAGAACCGATCATATCCACTTGCAGGATGCCGCCGTCCTGATCGTCAACACCCTGCAGGAGGCCTGCAGCTTGGCTGATCAGCTCATTGAATTCAACAG
Source organism: Macrostomum lignano (assembly GCA_002269645.1). Lineage (NCBI taxonomy): Eukaryota > Metazoa > Platyhelminthes > Macrostomidae > Macrostomum > Macrostomum lignano. The sequence continues at coordinate 49,113 of NIVC01001341.1, read as the reverse complement.
TAGGCGAACTGGCCAAAGACGTCAGCAGTCTGATGCATAAAGGCAGTTGTTAATATTGCATAACATTTTGGTGAAAATTCAATCCCAACCCAATCCGATCTGTCTCTCGACTAAACTCACTTTCAATATTTATAGTCTGCAATAAGCTACTGTTAGTACTGTGGTAAGATAAACTCGTAACCGAAGCAGATAGCTAGCTAGCTTTGAAATGTACCCATAAATACATACAATATGTGTAACTTGTACATGTTTTCATTGAACTACGCTTTCTCTGTCGGTGAGATTAAAGAGACAATCGATGGGTCTTTTTGTTAAAGCATTCGAGCAACTTGAATGCATATTGAACTGAAGGTGTTGTAAGCTATAGTGGTCAGAGCATCGGACTCACGACTGAAAGGTCGGGGTTCGATTCCTGATCCCACTGGAACAATTACACTTAACTCTGCATTGCTTCAGTTCATCCAGCTGTAAAATGGGTGCCAGCATTAGCTGGGGGAATTGAGGGGGTGTGTGGCGACCCCCCCAGTCCTTGGACTGAACAGCCGTACGCAGCCTTCAGATGCGCCGCGCAATAGCTGCGGCTGAGCTGTCGGTTGCACGTTTGCCCATTAGGGCAGGTGTCATCAATAAATTAATTACTAAATTATTACATTTATTTTTAACTCAAAAAGTCATGGAAAATCAATGAAAACAATTTATAAGCTAGCTTTGAAACTCGTGATGAATAAGAATACGAGTAAACAACTGCAGCAATACGAGATTCGGAATTCTGGGGGCCTTGCAGAAAATTCATTAAGTGCTGCTTCTGTCCTCACTGCCCATACAGCAATCCAAAGTACGCGTACATTAGGCGGAGTCGTTAGCCGTCGATGTATTGTAAAGTACATATTTGTCTGCCTCACTCATCATGAAAGGCTGCCTTTGTTGAAATTTCTCAGCTGCCATTGTCTCCATGGTCTTAAATGGTACTCTGAGGTAAAATTGGATAACTATAGAGTATACGTTCGTTCTAACGGCGAGATATCCTGCTTTTTACCGATGCTGGCGCCAAGCTGGGAGTGTGACTTTTTAAGGGCTTATGGCCCAAAGACGCGCTCTCTGACTTACATGTATTCCCCCTTCCTGGCGGGAGAAATATTTTGTTGTTGTTGTTGATGATGGCTTGCCTTCCAGAGTCCTCTCAGTGACACGAAGCAGAGCCGCAGATAGGCAGAAAGATTTCGAGTCGGTATTTTTTATGTTGTCAACCAGATATTTTTTGAAACGGGTCACGCGGAGAGCAGTGTAATCGCTTGTACTCGTAGATTTGCATTTGGGAGACTCTCGTTGAAAACGATAAACGTGAAAAGAATCGCGACTCTGGGACGCCTCAAATATGACTCTACGGCCCCAGAATCGTTATACCGTCGCCCCAGAATCGTTTCAGAGTTGCAGACAATAAAACGCTTTAAAGTGATTCAGGGGCGACTCTTTGACGACTTACAGTCGTTTAGAATCACTTCTTTCCTATTTAGACTCCGGGACGCTTCTTGGCCTGGGTAACATTCACATCGGGGCTAATTGACGTCTTGCAATGCGGCTTCATTTGGATTGGACATACGCTTAGACCAGTCCACTGACTAACTTCTTCACCAGAATCATACGAGTATGCTGTCCAAGTTGATGCAGAAACTCAATCAATCTCATTTTCATTTCTAAACCGGTATCGTTTTTGTAAATCTAGTTAATATTTAAGGAATTCAGTTTATGAAAGAACTTTCGTATTTTGGCTTTGTAAAAGGTCTTGGCCATAGACGTCTTGGCGTTAGAGAACGCATTAGAGCAAGTTCGATGAAAATCGGTTGATCCGTTTTTGCTAAAAATCGATTACATACCTAGATAGATACCCACCTGCCGACAGACCATTTTTAGTAAATGAATTTAAGGGAGCCATTGAATAGCTGAGGCCCATAAACTCTTTGCCATAGTGTTCTTTAATTGAATTTACGAGTAATTGTAACTTGATTTACAAAAGCAATAATCTCATTTTCTAAAATCTGGCGTCGTACAGATAGGCTTGGACTCAATGAAACAAAAAACAAATAAATGATGCAAACAATTAATAGACAATATTTTCATAGCAGAAGCTGTTCCAGCCAAACAAATAATTGATTTATTGATTTACGAATGCCGCTGTGTAAACAAAAAGATCGATAACGATGCTTACTACATGTTACATACATAGGTGAGGTGCCACGTAAAAAATACATAAGTTACATTTAAAGAACCAGTTTTGGTTAGAACATGCTTATTAGTCAAAGTTTGAGTTCAATACACGGATAAATATTTAAATGAAACTACATTGAGAAGAATCTCTTGAAGGGTGATAGTGATATTTAAAGACAACGATTTGTTTCGAATCATCACTTTTGAATGAAATAATCTTTATTAAATGGAAAAAGTTTGTCGATTTTAAATGACACCACATTCTGCTTGTGGCTGCTTCCATATTAATAAAGGTCAATGTCAACATTAAGTATTAGTTATTTATTTGAGTTGGCCGATGCATTTCGTCCAATATTGGACATCTTCAGGGTCGAAATTTATTTGAACCAAATTATTCAACGCAAACAGTATATATAGTGAGTGGCAGAGAAGTATGAAAATACATGTAATTTTGATGGTTGAAAAACTTGTACATATTAATCGAAAGTAGAAGCATTATTGGTAGGGGAGAATGCATGTCGGTTTCATTCGAGTCCAGTTATTAGCAAGGTAAACTAAAATATGCAGAGTTGTCGGCTAGCCCCACCCATCGCGAGTTGATTATTTAACGTAGGCTGTCTCGTTTTAATGTACTGCAGGGCTTCTAATAGGCAGAGCATGTGATCTCTATTGCAAAAATCAATAGCCCTATTCATCTCGTGTGGGTCAGCGTCACAACAACTGTTGCAAGTCAACTCCTACATCGAATCAATGTTTCAAATAAATATCGACCCTGAAGATGTCCAATATTGGACGAGCATCGGCAACTCAAATAAAAAACTAATACTTAATGTTGATATTGACCTTTTATTTATCTGCTTCCATATTGCTTTGGGATCATGTCTCAGAATTTTCAGGACAAATCGCGTACATTGCAGCCAAGAAGAGTTGCAGTAAATGAATTGCATTGACATTTAATTACGATTTATTATATTTTAAAATAGTTAATTCGAAACAGAATATTGAGATTATATCTGGAAAATTACTTATTATTGAATTTTTTAAAAGAATTTCAAAGACGAGACGAAACCACACGATGGACACACGGATACAACTTCACTTCATCCTAACACGAACGTCATCGAGTTGAATTCTCAATCGTCGCATGTCACATGCGCAAACAGGTAGGACATGCTCTCGTTGTTCTGAATCCGTCGAATGGCCTCAGCGATGAGAACCGAGACATCGACAGTTTTAATTTTGTGGCACTGCATCTTCTGCACCTCGTGCGGTACGGTGTTGGTCACTACCACTTCGTTAATGTCCGACGCTTCAATCTTTGTAGCCGCATCGGCGCTCAACAAACCATGCGTTGCCATGACAATGACGCGGAAAGCGCCGCGTTCTTTCAGTTCCGTAGCCGCAGCGGCGAATTGTTCAACATCGTCGATCATGTCGTCAATGATGATGGCGATCCGGCCGGAGACATCGCCAACGAGATGCATCGGGCCTTTCTCTTTGGCCATCAGAGGCGGGAAATAGTTCATGCCCTGGTACTGGCCGGGCCTTGACAAAAACAACACAGAAAAAAACAAACCAATATTAAAGTTTCTTTGTTATAATCGCGGGGCCTTCGAGCCATGTCCCCACCTATGTTCTATATTTTACCGGTACCTATCAGTAGTGCACTGCAAAACCTTTCAATTGCACTTTTTATAGAAACTTCTTGGTAGTCACTTCAAAGCATTTCCCTACATCAAAGGATAATATTTTTAAATTCAAGTTATAAGACTCACCTGGAATAGCGTGCACTGTCTAGTCGGGAGCGCCTGGAATAGGATAGATCAAGTTAATGAACTTAACAACCTACATATATCAAGATAATGGTGTCGCAGCAACATTAGTATGGTACGAAGGTTGAGCAGATACTCCTCATTAGGCTATTGTCCGAAAGATGCTTCTATGCTTCAATCAATCTGACAGTTGTCACATTCGAAATGAAAACATTCGCTGCTCAAACTAAGGATTAGTTGGTGAAATAATGGTTTATACCAGCAGAAAGTTTCTTACCATTTTTGAAAACCAAAATGGATGCTGGTTAAAACAAAGGCTTGGCTTATTACATTTAATTTTTTACAACAATCTACTATTGTGGTAATTAGTTTTCAACAGTCGGGTAGATGCAACCGCAAGCGCGAGTAGACTATTAAAAATGTGAGTAGAATTGTGAACACTGGTTAGCTGGATGTCTCACTGTGATGTCTCGTAGTTGCAACGACTACTCAAGTACTCTTAGGATGGGACACAATGTTCATTTTTTGAGATGTCTTGCCTTTTTCTTATAGCCTTATTGATATTCATAGAGCGTTTTGTGCTGAAAATGAATACCTCCAATCTTTGTAGTGGGTTTTCCTGGTAAAACCGGCCTTCTAAAGTTTTCCAAGAAACGTAGTTTATCGTTCAATTTGAGTAGTCCTTGTCTAGTTGACGCCCAGACTCTGACTAAAACCAAGCTGACAGTCGAGCACAGCCAGCAGACGACGCAAAATAAATGCACATTCGCAACAGGGCCATGGGGCAACCCTGAAGCAAAGCCTTCGGCGACATTCCAACCAGTTCCGAGGCAAATACGAGCGTACGAGCGAGCCAGTACTCACAGTGGGTGCACAGAGACACTGACCTAACCGTCGGGCATGTACATCCTGAGCCTTGGGGGGTTGAGTCATCGTGCCTGTGAACTAAACGGCAAGCCCTCGAACCAATTTTCGTGCTCAACCCTCAACTCTTTGATTTGTCATTCTTTCAATCTTTGTTGGCGGTTGTACCCCAAAACTGGCCAGTAGGTGGTTTGTCGTTCAATTCCCACCTATGAGGGCCAACCCCCAAGTCACAGAGTGTACATGCCTGATGATGAAAAGTCAGGGCCGCTGTGCACGCTGTGTGAGCGTGTGTATGGGTGCGTGCCTGCATGCAGTATTGGTGCGCTTGTTCTTATTCTTTCTTTCTTCTTTCGCCTAGGCCCGAGATGAAAAAGTAATTCGCATTTAGAAATAGATTTTAAGTTAGTACGCAGCTTATGAATTCAAATTTTACTAGATCTCGAAGTTTTTTCAATGAATATTAATTTCGAGCTATCCTACAGTCTTAACAACCGTTATTTCTCGCAAAATAGTTCCGGAAACTGGGGGTTATTGGCAAGATGCTTTCTATCACGCGTGTAGTTGAAAAAACATTTTTATAAAAAAGTTTTCTTTACCGCTGTTGAGGCGGTTCCCACTGTTGCAGGTCTGGGTAGCTGCAATTTAGTAGTCAGTTTAGAAAATTGCATTCTTGGGTTGTTAATCGAATGTTAAATGTTAGGAGATGCGGTGGACGGACACGTCGTCAAAAACCTTTTCATCAAACAGTCATTTGGTCAACTCATCAAACGGCGGAAAGCAGACATTTAGATAGTAGAATTTTGTACGTCAAATGTGCGTATTTTTTCTTAGAAACTGTTTCTTGTAAAAGACTACAATTAAAGTTACTTTTCACTTACTTAAGATCACTTGTCTACTTAAGATTAAGATCACTTGTCTACTTTCCCATTTGACGAAAAGGCTTTAGATAGTAGAATTTTGTACGTCAAATGTGCGTATTTTTTCTTAGAAACTGTTTCTTGTAAAAGACTACAATTAAAGTTACTTTTCACTTACTTAAGATCACTTGTCTACTTAAGATTAAGATCACTTGTCTACTTTCCCATTTGACGAAAAGGCTTTTGACAAAATTATGTTATGGAACCGGAGATAGCACTTAAGAGTGTGATTCTCTATGAATCAATCTCTATTGAAAAGTCAATCTTCAGTTTCTTTTAGCAGTAAGAATTTCGACCATGCATCCTGCCCTATACCGATGCATAGTACCGTCAATACTGTCCTGCGATTAGGGCATTGAATTGGACCCGTTATGGCTCAAATCTGGGTCAAGCATCACAATGTACTTTGGGTCAAGCATAGGGATCTACTTTGGGTCAAGCACAGGGATCTACTTTGGGTCAAGCACAGGGACCTTCTTTGGGTCAAGCACAGGGTTCTACTTTGGGTCAAGCATAGGGATCTACTTTGGGTCAAGCATAGAGATCCACTTTGTGTCAAGCATAGGGATCTACTTTGGGTCAAGAATAGGGATCTACTTTGGGTCAAGCATAGGGATTTACTTTGGGTCAAGCATAGGGATCTACTTTAGGTCAAGAATAGGGATCTACTTTGGGTCAAGCATAGGGATCTACTTTGGGTCAAGCATAGGGATCTACTTTGAGTCAAGCACAGGGATCTACTTTGGGTCAAGCATAGGGATCTACTTTGGGTCAAGCATAGGGATCTACTTTGGGTCAAGCATAGGGATCTACTTTGGGTCAAGCATAGGGATCTACTTTGGGTCAAGCATAGGGATCTACTTTAGGTCAAGAATAGGGATCTACTTTGGGTCAAGCATAGGGATCTACTTTGGGTCAAGCATAGGGATCTACTTTGAGTCAAGCACAGGGATCTACTTTGGGTCAAGCATAGGGATCTACTTTGGGTCAAGCATAGGGATCTACTTTGGGTCAAGCATAGGGATCTACTTTGGGTCAAGCATAGGGATCTACTTTGAGTCAAGCACAGGGATCTACTTTGGGTCAAGCATAGGGATCTACTTTGGGTCAAGCACAGGGATCTACTTTGGGTCAAGCATAGGGATCTACTTTGGGTCAAGAATAGGGATCTACTTTGGGTCAAGCATAGGGATCTACTTTGGGTCAAGCATAGGGATCTACTTTGGGTCAAGCATAGGGATCTACTTTGGGTCAAGCATAGGGATCTACTTTGGGTCAAGAATAGGGATCTACTTTGGGTCAAGCATAGGGATCTACTTTGGGTCAAGAATAGGGATCTACTTTGGGTCAAGAATAGGGATCTACTTTGGGTCAAGCACAGGGATCTACATGGGTCAAGCACAGGGATCTACTTTGGGTCAAGCATAGGGATCTACTTTGGGTCAAGCATAGAGATCTACTTTTTTCCCCAGGAAATTGGCCTCCAAAAAACTACACGATCTTTGAGTTTAAGGTCCTACTATATTTACAGTGGTCCTTGATGAAACCAAGTAGTTCAGTCGTTTTACTGCTTAGCAAAAGAAGCGGCATAGTCTCTCTAAGAGCTATGCTATGGAAATTTTTATCTGCAGAATAATCACCTGCTCTTTTCATCTCCAGAGGTTCGCCCGCCTTCGACTGCGACAGCACTGTCGCCGCCGCCAGACAGCTGCAACGGCGGCGGCGAATTCCTACCATCGGATCGTTCGGATTCCGAGTGCTCTTCGCCGTGAATGACAGCCAATGGCAGGCGGAGCCGTTCGGAATAAGACGTAGCTCTCTGCATCGCGGCGGCATTCCTGGCTACTATCACTGCATTCCGATAGTCCGACACGTTACTGGTCACGTACTGGATGAGGAAGGACGATGCGCGCAAATTATCAACTGGAACATTGTAGAAGCCTTGAATCTCTTTCTTATGCAAGTCGATTGTTATCATACGATTCAAGCCTGTCCGGCAGAATAGCCTAGCCAATAAATGGCTAACAATCGAGCCTCGTTTGCGCATCTTACTCTGCTTACAGTAGGGCAGATAGGGCATTATAACATTAATAGTTCGAGCGTCAGAAGTTTTGCAGGCGTACATCATCACTAGTAGTTCCATAATGTCGTTATTGACATTCTTAGTGCCAGTCTGTATAATGTAGACATCGCGACTGCGAACTGTTTCGTTAATCTCTACGCCAGTCTCATTGTTGCTCTTCGGACCAACAGACACGCTGCCCAATGGTACGGATAGATATTTAGCTACTAGTTTAGCAAATTCCGGGTGAGAATTGCCAGCTATAAGTACCATGCCTTTGCTTGGCAAACTCTGAGCGATGCCCTCATTCATGACTGGCAATTTATTGGCTTTATCTTCTTTGCTGTTAACAGACTGGTCTGCTGCTTCGCTCAATAAGGGTTCGCGACTGGGCTGAGCTGGCGGTGTTGAAGAGTCGGACATGCAAATATTAACAAGAATGCTTTCAATATAGTTACGCGATTAAATAGAGCCTGGAAACTCCAAGAAACGTTGTAACTGACTGTAAGGCGATTCCTAGAAAACTATTAACAAGCTGATTTAAAAAAAATGCAATTAACGACGAGTCTTTAATATAAGATGGATAAGGTTTAATACAGATAGCTAATTCATAAAAGAATTGCAGAAATTGGGCTAAAAGTCATTCTTACAAATTGACTAGAGGGTTTTTGAAAAAAGGAAAATATTCTTAGAAATGGGATTTATAGAAATGAGATTCTTAGAAATGAGCTTCCAAGAAATGAGACTCTCAGAAATGAGCTTACAAGAAATGAGATTCTTAGAAATAAGCTTCCAAGAAGTGAGATTCTTTGAAATGAGTTTCCAATAAATGAGATTCTTAGAAAAAGGCTTCCAAGAAGTGGGATTTTTAGAAATGAGCTTCCAAGAAATGAGATTCTTACAAAATAAGCTTCCAAGAAATGAGATTTTTTGAAATGAGCTTCCAAGAAATGAGATTCTTAGAAATGAGCTTCCAAGAAGTGAGATTCTTACAAAATAAGCTTCCAAGAAGTGGGCTTCTTAAAAATGAGCTTCCCAGAAATGAGATTCTTTGAAATGAGTTTCCAATAAATGAGATTCTTAGAAAAAGGCTTCCAAGAAGTGGGATTCTTAGAAATGAGCTTCCAAGAAATGAGATTCTTAGAAATGAGCTTCCAAGAAGAAAGAAGAAATGAGAGAAATGGGATTCTTAGAAATGAGCTTCCAAGAAATGAGATTCTTAGAAATGAGCTTCCAAGAAATGAGATTCTTAGAAATGAGCTTCCAATAAATGAGATTCTTAGAAATGAGCTTCCAAGAAGTGAGATTCTTAGAAAAAGGCTTCCAAGAAATGAGATTCTTAGAAATGAGCTTCCAAGAAATGAGATTCTTAGAAATAAGCTTCCAAGAAGTGAGATTCTTAGAAAAAGGCTTCCAAGAAATGATATTCTTAGAAAAAGGCTTCCAAGAAATGAGATTCTTAGAAATGAGCTTCCAAGAAGTGAGATTCTTTGAAATGAGTTTTCAAGAAATGAGATTCTTAGAAAAAGGCTTCCAAGAAGTGAGATTATTAGAAATGAGCTTCCAAGAAATAAGATTCTTAGAAATGAGCTTCCAAGAAATGAGACTCTCAGAAATGAGCTTACAAGAAATGAGATTCTTAGAAATAAGCTTCCAAGAAGTGAGATTCTTTGAAATGAGTTTCCAATAAATGAGATTCTTAGAAAAAGGCTTCCAAGAAGTGGGATTTTTAGAAATGAGCTTCCAAGAAATGAGATTCTTACAAAATAAGCTTCCAAGAAATGAGATTTTTTGAAATGAGCTTCCAAGAAATGAGATTCTTAGAAATGAGCTTCCAAGAAGTGAGATTCTTACAAAATAAGCTTCCAAGAAGTGGGCTTCTTAAAAATGAGCTTCCCAGAAATGAGATTCTTTGAAATGAGTTTCCAATAAATGAGATTCTTAGAAAAAGGCTTCCAAGAAGTGGGATTCTTAGAAATGAGCTTCCAAGAAGTGGGATTCTTAGAAATGAGCTTCCAAGAAATGAGATTCTTAGAAATGAGCTTCCAAGAAATGAGATTCTTAGAAATGAGCTTCCAAGAAGAAAGAAGAAATGAGAGAAATGGGATTCTTAGAAATGAGCTTCCAAGAAATGAGATTCTTAGAAATGAGCTTCCAATAAATGAGATTCTTAGAAATGAGCTTCCAAGAAATGAGATTCTTAGAAATGAGCTTCCAAGAAATGAGATTCTTAGAAATAAGCTTCCAAGAAGTGAGATTCTTAGAAAAAGGCTTCCAAGAAATGAGATTCTTAGAAATGAGCTTCCAAGAAGTGAGATTCTTTGAAATGAGTTTCCAAGAAATGAGATTCTTAGAAAAAGGCTTCCAAGAAGTGAGATTCTTTGAAATGAGCTTCCAAGAAATGAGATTCTTGAAATGAGCTTCCAAGAAATGAGATTCTTAGAAAAAGGCTTCCAAGAAATAAGATTCTTAGAAAAAGGCTTCCAAGAAATGAGATTCTTAGAAAAAGGCTTCCAAGAAATAAGATTCTTAGAAATGAGCTTCCAAGGAGATTCTTAGAAAAAGGCTTCCAAGAAGTGAGATTCTTAGAAAAAGGCTTCCAAGAAATGATATTCTTAGAAAAAGGCTTCCAAGAAATGAGATTCTTAGAAATGAGCTTCCAAGAAGTGAGATTCTTTGAAATGAGTTTTCAAGAAATGAGATTCTTAGAAAAAGGCTTCCAAGAAGTGAGATTATTAGAAATGAGCTTCCAAGAAATAAGATTCTTAGAAATGAGCTTCCAAGAAATGAGATTTTTAGAAATGAGCTTCCAAGAAGTGAGATTCTTAGAAATAAGCTTCCAAGAAATGAGATTCTTAGAAATAAGCTTCCAAGAAATGAGATTCTTAGAAATAAGCTTCCAAGAAATGAGATTCTTACAAAATAAGCTTCCAAGAAATGAGATTTTTTGAAATGAGCTTCCAAGAAATGAGATTCTTAGAAATAAGCTTCCAAGAAGTGAGATTCTCACAAAATAAGCTTCCAAGAAGTGAGATTATTAGAAATGAGCTTCCAAGAAATGAGATTCTTACAAAATAAGCTTCCAAGAAGTGAGATTATTAGAAATGAGCTTCCAAGAAATGAGATTTTTTTAAATGAGCTTCCAAGAAATAAGATTCTTAGAAATAAGAAAGATGCTTAGGAATTAGAATCTTATTAAAAATGAACGTTTTATAAACGGGATTCTTATAAATGACACATATGATTAGGTAACACTTAACTTTTAGAAAATAAAAAATAAAAGACTAACATATTTTTTGAAAATATTTGATCTGCCTAGAAATTGTAATAGAAATTTATTTAAAAATTAAATATTATTATTTTATTTTAATTATTTTAATTTATTAAATAAATTAAATTACATCTAGTTACTATAAGTACCACTACTGGAATATTATAGTTATACATTTATGGAGTAAAATTAATTTTAACTCTATTAAATCCATTAATGGAGTTAAAATGAAACAATTAAACAATAAACAGTAAACAACTCCATTTGTAATAGCAGTAAAATGCTTCATAAATAACAATTGCACAGTCTTTACATAAAATACAATATATAAATTTAGGATTCACAATGTATATATAGAAATGAAAAATAAATAATTGTAAAAAAGAGGAACTAAAATGAGGAACTAAAATGAAGAACTAAAATGAGGAACTAAAGCATCACATCAAATAAACTGCTATAAAACACAACCATATACCACAGAAGGAATTATAAATGGCTTGTAACGGAGCAAAAACATCGCAGCTGGTAATTATTTATGTAGGGAACAATAAAAAGTATACCATAAAATATATATCCTATTTTATTCTTGTGATAATATCATCAACAATTGCAAAAAAACTTTACTGATATTGAGAATTTAAACAAAAATTAAAGGAAAAATATCTTTATAAAATCTAGATACCTTTATGGTCAATTTTATAGGCGATAATCTAGAGCGATTCTCAGAGTAGACGATAATCTAGAGCGATTCTCAGAGTAGACGATAATCTAGAGCGATTCTCAGAGTAGACGATAATCTAGAGCGATTCTCAGAGTAGACGATAATCTAGGGCGATTCTCAGAGTAGACGATAATCTAGAGCGATTCTCAGAGTAGACGATAATCTAGAGCGATTCTCAGAGTAGACGATAATCTAGAGCGATTCTCAGAGTAGACGATAATCTAGAGCGATTCTCAGAGTAGACGATAATCTGGGGCGATTCTCAGAGTAGACGATAATCTAGAGCGATTCTCAGAGTAGACGATAATCTAGGGCGATTCTCAGAGTAGGCGATAATCTAGAGCGATTCTCAGAGTAGACGATAATCTAGAGCGATTCTCAGAGTAGACGATAATCTAGAGCGATTCTCAGAGTAGACGATAATCTAGAGCGATTCTCAGAGTAGACGATAATCTGGGGCGATTCTCAGAGTAGACGATAATCTAGAGCGATTCTCAGAGTAGACGATAATCTAGGGCGATTCTCAGAGTAGGCGATAATCTAGAGCGATTCTCAGAGTAGACGATAATCTAGAGCGATTCTCAGAGTAGACGATAATCTAGAGCGATTCTCAGAGTAGACGATAATCTAGAGCGATTCTCAGAGTAGACGATAATCTAGAGCGATTCTCAGAGTAGACGATAATCTAGAGCGATTCTCAGAGTAGACGATAATCTAGAGCGATTCTCAGAGTAGACGATAATCTAGAGCGATTCTCAGAGTAGACGATAATCTGGGGCGATTCTCAGAGTAGACGATAATCTAGGGCGATTCTCAGAGTAGACGATAATCTGGGGCGATTCTCAGAGTAGACGATAAACTAGAGCGATTCTCAGAGTAGACGATAATCTAGAGCGATTCTCAGAGTAGACGATAATCTAGAGCGATTCTCAGAGTAGACGATAATCTAGAGCGATTCTCAGAGTAGACGATAATCTAGAGCGATTCTCAGAGTAGACGATAATCTAGAGCGATTCTCAGAGTAGACGATAATCTAGGGCGATTCTCAGAGTAGACGATAATCTAGAGCGATTCTCAGAGTAGACGATAATCTAGAGCGATTCTCAGAGTAGACGATAATCTAGAGCGATTCTCAGAGTAGACGATAATCTAGAGCGATTCTCAGAGTAGACGATAATCTAGAGCGATTCTCAGAGTAGACGATAATCTAGAGCGATTCTCAGAGTAGACGATAATCTAGAGCGATTCTCAGAGTAGACGATAATCTGGGGCGATTCTCAGAGTAGACGATAATCTAGGGCGATTCTCAGAGTAGACGATAATCTGGGGCGATTCTCAGAGTAGACGATAATCTAGGGGGATTCCCAGAGTAGGCGATAATCTAGGGGGATTCTCAGAGTAGGCGATAATCTAGGGGGATTCTCAGAGTAGGCGATAATCTAGGGCGATTCTCAGAGTAGACGATAATCTAGGGCGATTCTCAGAGTAGGCGATAATCTAGGGGGATTCCCAGAAGAGGCGATAATCTAAGGGGATTCCCAGAGTAGACGATAATCTGGGGCGATTCTCAGAGTAGACGATAATCTGGGGCGATTCTCAGAGTAGACGATAATCTAGAGCGATTCTCAGAGTAGACGATAATCTAGGGCGATTCTCAGAGTAGGCGATAATCTAGGGGGATTCCAGAAGAGGCGATAATCTAGAGTAGACGATAATCTGGGGCGATTCTCAGAGTAGACGATAATCTGGGGCGATTCTCAGAGTAGACGATAATCTAGGGGGATTCTCATACTCGGCGATAATCTAGGGCGATTCTCATAGGCGATTTTCAAACTCAACCGCTCGCAGGTTTCAGATAGCCCTGGCGAACAATAGATTTGTACTGGTCGGGTATTTCCATCAGGCAGTGCAGCGCCAGCGACTGGTCGGCATTCTTAGCCTTGGCCGTCACCCGGTGATAGTCCACAAACTGAAAGTTGTCAAATTTCCGACGAATCAAACTGTCGTCAAATTCGCACATGTCGTGGAACGGACCGTCGCCAACTCCAATTACCACTATGCTCAGCGGGTGGTCCGAGGCGTCCACGATTGCGTCGATACTGTCCTGCGATTGGGGCCATTGGATTGGGTCCGTTATTGGTCAAATCTGGGTCAAGCAGAGACCTACTTTGGGTCAAGTTTAGTAAAATCTACTTTGGGTCTAGATTTCAATAGAAATACAGTATGGGTCATTACTTTGAGTCACGCAGAGAGATCTACTTTAGGTCAAGCTTAGGGTTCTGCTTTGGGTCAAGTATAGAGATCTACTTTGGGTCAAGCATAGGGATCTACTTTAGGTCAAGAATAGGGATCTACTTTGGGTCAAGCATAGGGATCTACTTTGGGTCAAGCATAGGGATCTACTTTGAGTCAAGCACAGGGATCTACTTTGGGTCAAGCATAGGGATCTACTTTGGGTCAAGCATAGGGATCTACTTTGGGTCAAGCATAGGGATCTACTTTGGGTCAAGCATAGGGATCTACTTTGAGTCAAGCACAGGGATCTACTTTGGGTCAAGCATAGGGATCTACTTTGGGTCAAGCACAGGGATCTACTTTGGGTCAAGCATAGGGATCTACTTTGGGTCAAGAATAGGGATCTACTTTGGGTCAAGCATAGGGATCTACTTTGGGTCAAGCATAGGGATCTACTTTGGGTCAAGCATAGGGATCTACTTTGGGTCAAGCATAGGGATCTACTTTGGGTCAAGAATAGGGATCTACTTTGGGTCAAGCATAGGGATCTACTTTGGGTCAAGAATAGGGATCTACTTTGGGTCAAGAATAGGGATCTACTTTGGGTCAAGCACAGGGATCTACATGGGTCAAGCACAGGGATCTACTTTGGGTCAAGCATAGGGATCTACTTTGGGTCAAGCATAGAGATCTACTTTTTTCCCCAGGAAATTGGCCTCCAAAAAACTACACGATCTTTGAGTTTAAGGTCCTACTATATTTACAGTGGTCCTTGATGAAACCAAGTAGTTCAGTCGTTTTACTGCTTAGCAAAAGAAGCGGCATAGTCTCTCTAAGAGCTATGCTATGGAAATTTTTATCTGCAGAATAATCACCTGCTCTTTTCATCTCCAGAGGTTCGCCCGCCTTCGACTGCGACAGCACTGTCGCCGCCGCCAGACAGCTGCAACGGCGGCGGCGAATTCCTACCATCGGATCGTTCGGATTCCGAGTGCTCTTCGCCGTGAATGACAGCCAATGGCAGGCGGAGCCGTTCGGAATAAGACGTAGCTCTCTGCATCGCGGCGGCATTCCTGGCTACTATCACTGCATTCCGATAGTCCGACACGTTACTGGTCACGTACTGGATGAGGAAGGACGATGCGCGCAAATTATCAACTGGAACATTGTAGAAGCCTTGAATCTCTTTCTTATGCAAGTCGATTGTTATCATACGATTCAAGCCTGTCCGGCAGAATAGCCTAGCCAATAAATGGCTAACAATCGAGCCTCGTTTGCGCATCTTACTCTGCTTACAGTAGGGCAGATAGGGCATTATAACATTAATAGTTCGAGCGTCAGAAGTTTTGCAGGCGTACATCATCACTAGTAGTTCCATAATGTCGTTATTGACATTCTTAGTGCCAGTCTGTATAATGTAGACATCGCGACTGCGAACTGTTTCGTTAATCTCTACGCCAGTCTCATTGTTGCTCTTCGGACCAACAGACACGCTGCCCAATGGTACGGATAGATATTTAGCTACTAGTTTAGCAAATTCCGGGTGAGAATTGCCAGCTATAAGTACCATGCCTTTGCTTGGCAAACTCTGAGCGATGCCCTCATTCATGACTGGCAATTTATTGGCTTTATCTTCTTTGCTGTTAACAGACTGGTCTGCTGCTTCGCTCAATAAGGGTTCGCGACTGGGCTGAGCTGGCGGTGTTGAAGAGTCGGACATGCAAATATTAACAAGAATGCTTTCAATATAGTTACGCGATTAAATAGAGCCTGGAAACTCCAAGAAACGTTGTAACTGACTGTAAGGCGATTCCTAGAAAACTATTAACAAGCTGATTTAAAAAAAATGCAATTAACGACGAGTCTTTAATATAAGATGGATAAGGTTTAATACAGATAGCTAATTCATAAAAGAATTGCAGAAATTGGGTTAAAGTCATTCTTACAAATTGACTAGAGGGTTTTTGAAAAAAGGAAAATATTCTTAGAAATGGGATTTATAGAAATGAGATTCTTAGAAATGAGCTTCCAAGAAATGAGACTCTCAGAAATGAGCTTACAAGAAATGAGATTCTTAGAAATAAGCTTCCAAGAAGTGAGATTCTTTGAAATGAGTTTCCAATAAATGAGATTCTTAGAAAAAGGCTTCCAAGAAGTGGGATTTTTAGAAATGAGCTTCCAAGAAATGAGATTCTTACAAAATAAGCTTCCAAGAAATGAGATTTTTTGAAATGAGCTTCCAAGAAATGAGATTCTTAGAAATGAGCTTCCAAGAAGTGAGATTCTTACAAAATAAGCTTCCAAGAAGTGGGCTTCTTAAAAATGAGCTTCCCAGAAATGAGATTCTTTGAAATGAGTTTCCAATAAATGAGATTCTTAGAAAAAGGCTTCCAAGAAGTGGGATTCTTAGAAATGAGCTTCCAAGAAGTGGGATTCTTAGAAATGAGCTTCCAAGAAATGAGATTCTTAGAAATGAGCTTCCAAGAAGAAAGAAGAAATGAGAGAAATGGGATTCTTAGAAATGAGCTTCCAAGAAATGAGATTCTTAGAAATGAGCTTCCAAGAAATGAGATTCTTAGAAATGAGCTTCCAATAAATGAGATTCTTAGAAATGAGCTTCCAAGAAGTGAGATTCTTAGAAAAAGGCTTCCAAGAAATGAGATTCTTAGAAATGAGCTTCCAAGAAATGAGATTCTTAGAAATAAGCTTCCAAGAAGTGAGATTCTTAGAAAAAGACTTCCAAGAAATGATATTCTTAGAAAAAGGCTTCCAAGAAATGAGATTCTTAGAAATGAGCTTCCAAGAAGTGAGATTCTTTGAAATGAGTTTTCAAGAAATGAGATTCTTAGAAAAAGGCTTCCAAGAAGTGAGATTATTAGAAATGAGCTTCCAAGAAATAAGATTCTTAGAAATGAGCTTCCAAGAAATGAGACTCTCAGAAATGAGCTTACAAGAAATGAGATTCTTAGAAATAAGCTTCCAAGAAGTGAGATTCTTTGAAATGAGTTTCCAATAAATGAGATTCTTAGAAAAAGGCTTCCAAGAAGTGGGATTTTTAGAAATGAGCTTCCAAGAAATGAGATTCTTACAAAATAAGCTTCCAAGAAATGAGATTTTTTGAAATGAGCTTCCAAGAAATGAGATTCTTAGAAATGAGCTTCCAAGAAGCGAGATTCTTACAAAATAAGCTTCCAAGAAGTGGGATTCTTAGAAATGAGCTTCCCAGAAATGAGATTCTTTGAAATGAGTTTCCAATAAATGAGATTCTTAGAAAAAGGCTTCCAAGAAGTGGGATTCTTAGAAATGAGCTTCCAAGAAGTGGGATTCTTAGAAATGAGCTTCCAAGAAATGAGATTCTTAGAAATGAGCTTCCAAGAAATGAGATTCTTAGAAATGAGCTTCCAAGAAGAAAGAAGAAATGAGAGAAATGGGATTCTTAGAAATGAGCTTCCAAGAAATGAGATTCTTAGAAATGAGCTTCCAATAAATGAGATTCTTAGAAATGAGCTTCCAAGAAATGAGATTCTTAGAAATGAGCTTCCAAGAAATGAGATTCTTAGAAATAAGCTTCCAAGAAGTGAGATTCTTAGAAAAAGGCTTCCAAGAAATGAGATTCTTAGAAAAAGGCTTCCAAGAAATGAGATTCTTAGAAATGAGCTTCCAAGAAGTGAGATTCTTTGAAATGAGTTTCCAAGAAATGAGATTCTTAGAAAAAGGCTTCCAAGAAGTGAGATTCTTTGAAATGAGCTTCCAAGAAATGAGATTCTTGAAATGAGCTTCCAAGAAATGAGATTCTTAGAAAAAGGCTTCCAAGAAATGAGACTCTCAGAAATGAGCTTCCAAGAAATGAGATTCTTAGAAAAAGGCTTCCAAGAAATAAGATTCTTAGAAATGAGCTTCCAAGGAGATTCTTAGAAAAAGGCTTCCAAGAAGTGAGATTCTTAGAAAAAGGCTTCCAAGAAATGATATTCTTAGAAAAAGGCTTCCAAGAAATGAGATTCTTAGAAATGAGCTTCCAAGAAGTGAGATTCTTTGAAATGAGTTTTCAAGAAATGAGATTCTTAGAAAAAGGCTTCCAAGAAGTGAGATTATTAGAAATGAGCTTCCAAGAAATAAGATTCTTAGAAATGAGCTTCCAAGAAATGAGATTTTTAGAAATGAGCTTCCAAGAAGTGAGATTCTTAGAAATAAGCTTCCAAGAAATGAGATTCTTAGAAATAAGCTTCCAAGAAATGAGATTCTTAGAAATAAGCTTCCAAGAAATGAGATTCTTACAAAATAAGCTTCCAAGAAATGAGATTTTTTGAAATGAGCTTCCAAGAAATGAGATTCTTAGAAATAAGCTTCCAAGAAGTGAGATTCTCACAAAATAAGCTTCCAAGAAGTGAGATTATTAGAAATGAGCTTCCAAGAAATGAGATTCTTACAAAATAAGCTTCCAAGAAGTGAGATTATTAGAAATGAGCTTCCAAGAAATGAGATTTTTTTAAATGAGCTTCCAAGAAATAAGATTCTTAGAAATAAGAAAGATGCTTAGGAATTAGAATCTTATTAAAAATGAACGTTTTATAAACGGGATTCTTATAAATGACACATATGATTAGGTAACACTTAACTTTTAGAAAATAAAAAATAAAAGACTAACATATTTTTTGAAAATATTTGATCTGCCTAGAAATTGTAATAGAAATTTATTTAAAAATTAAATATTATTATTTTATTTTAATTATTTTAATTATTTTAATTTATTAAATAAATTAAATTACATCTAGTTACTATAAGTACCACTACTGGAATATTATAGTTATACATTTATGGAGTAAAATTAATTTTAACTCTATTAAATCCATTAATGGAGTTAAAATGAAACAATTAAACAATAAACAGTAAACAACTCCATTTGTAATAGCAGTAAAATGCTTCATAAATAACAATTGCACAGTCTTTACATAAAATACAATATATAAATTTAGGATTCACAATGTATATATAGAAATGAAAAATAAATAATTGTAAAAAAGAGGAACTAAAATGAGGAACTAAAATGAAGAACTAAAATGAGGAACTAAAGCATCACATCAAATAAACTGCTATAAAACACAACCATATACCACAGAAGGAATTATAAATGGCTTGTAACGGAGCAAAAACATCGCAGCTGGTAATTATTTATGTAGGGAACAATAAAAAGTATACCATAAAATATATATCCTATTTTATTCTTGTGATAATATCATCAACAATTGCAAAAAAACTTTACTGATATTGAGAATTTAAACAAAAATTAAAGGAAAAATATCTTTATAAAATCTAGATACCTTTATGGTCAATTTTATAGGCGATAATCTAGAGCGATTCTCAGAGTAGACGATAATCTAGAGCGATTCTCAGAGTAGACGATAATCTAGAGCGATTCTCAGAGTAGACGATAATCTAGAGCGATTCTCAGAGTAGACGATAATCTAGGGCGATTCTCAGAGTAGACGATAATCTAGAGCGATTCTCAGAGTAGACGATAATCTAGAGCGATTCTCAGAGTAGACGATAATCTAGAGCGATTCTCAGAGTAGACGATAATCTAGAGCGATTCTCAGAGTAGACGATAATCTAGAGCGATTCTCAGAGTAGACGATAATCTAGAGCGATTCTCAGAGTAGACGATAATCTAGAGCGATTCTCAGAGTAGACGATAATCTAGAGCGATTCTCAGAGTAGACGATAATCTAGAGCGATTCTCAGAGTAGACGATAATCTAGAGCGATTCTCAGAGTAGACGATAATCTAGAGCGATTCTCAGAGTAGACGATAATCTAGAGCGATTCTCAGAGTAGACGATAATCTAGAGCGATTCTCAGAGTAGACGATAATCTGGGGCGATTCTCAGAGTAGACGATAATCTAGGGCGATTCTCAGAGTAGACGATAATCTGGGGCGATTCTCAGAGTAGACGATAATCTAGGGCGATTCTCAGAGTAGACGATAATCTAGGGGGATTCTCAGAGTAGGCGATAATCTAGGGGGATTCTCAGAGTAGACGATAATCTAGAGCGATTCTCAGAGTAGACGATAATCTGGGGCGATTCTCAGAGTAGACGATAATCTGGGGCGATTCTCAGAGTAGACGATAATCTAGGGCGATTCTCAGAGTAGACGATAATCTAGGGCGATTCTCAGAGTAGACGATAATCTGGGGCGATTCTCAGAGTAGACGATAATCTAGGGGGATTCCCAGAGTAGGCGATAATCTAGGGGGATTCTCAGAGTAGGCGATAATCTAGGGGGATTCCCAGAAGAGGCGATAATCTAAGGGGATTCCCAGAGTAGACGATAATCTGGGGCGATTCTCAGAGTAGACGATAATCTGGGGCGATTCTCAGAGTAGACGATAATCTAGGGGGATTCTCATACTCGGCGATAATCTAGGGCGATTCTCATAGGCGATTTTCAAACTCAACCGCTCGCAGGTTTCAGATAGCCCTGGCGAACAATAGATTTGTACTGGTCGGGTATTTCCATCAGGCAGTGCAGCGCCAGCGACTGGTCGGCATTCTTAGCCTTGGCCGTCACCCGGTGATAGTCCACAAACTGAAAGTTGTCAAATTTCCGACGAATCAAACTGTCGTCAAATTCGCACATGTCGTGGAACGGACCGTCGCCAACTCCAATTACCACTATGCTCAGCGGGTGGTCCGAGGCGTCCACGATTGCGTCGATACTGTCCTGCGATTGGGGCCATTGGATTGGGTCCGTTATTGGTCAAATCTGGGTCAAGCAGAGACCTACTTTGGGTCAAGTTTAGTAAAATCTACTTTGGGTCTAGATTTCAATAGAAATACAGTATGGGTCATTACTTTGAGTCACGCAGAGAGATCTACTTTAGGTCAAGCTTAGGGTTCTGCTTTGGGTCAAGTATAGAGATCTACTTTGGGTCAAGTATAGAAATCTCCTTTGGGTCAAGCATAGGGATCTATACTGGGTCAAGCATAGGGATCTATACTGGACCAAGCATAGAGATCTCCTTTGGGTCAAGCATAGGGATCTATACTGGGTCAAGCATAAAGATCTCCTTTGGGTCAAGCATACGGATCTATACTGGGTCAAACATAGGGATCCATACTGGGTCAAGCATAGAGATCTCCTTTGGGTCAAGCATAGAGATCTCCTTTGGGTCAAACATAGGGATCTATACTGGGTCAAGCATAGAGATCTCCTTTGGGTCAAGCATAGAGATCTCCTTTGGGTCAAGCATAGGGATCTATACTGGGTCAAGCATAGAGATCTCCTTTGGGTCAAGCAGAGATCTCCTTTGGGTCAAGCATAGGGATCTACTTTGGGTCAAGTATAGAAATCTCCTTTGGGTCAAGCAGATATCTCCTTTGGGTCAAGCATAGGGATCTATACTGGGTCAAGCATAGAGATCTCTTTTGGGTCAAGCATAGAGATCTCCTTTGGGTCAAGCATAGGGATCTATACTGGGTCAAGCATAGAGATCTCCTTTGGGTCAATCAGAGATCTCCTTTGGGTCAAGCATATAAATCTACACCAGGTCAAGCACAGACATCTACTTTGGGTCAAGCATGATCTACTTTATGTCAAATAGGGATCTAATCTGTGAACATGAAGTACCTGCGGGTTGCCGCTCAACTGCCCGTCAGTGATAATGACCAGCACGTGATAGTCACCGCCAGACTGACGCACTAGATCAACGCTGCGCCTTATAACGCCAGCCAAGTCGGTGGGCCCGCCCAATGGCAGACTGCAGGCCAGCTTATTATAGGCGGTTAGCAGTTCGCGGAGATTACGGAATTGCGACCGATTAGCAAACTGGGCGATACCACACTCGCTAGCCAGATTGAACACGGAGGAAGTCGGAGCGTCTGTCGACGTTGCGTCGTGACCAAAGCCGAGACCGTAGATTCCCGCCCCGGGCGGCACAAATGCTGACAGAGTCTGATCAAGGACGCTGATCACTCTCTGATAGGGATTCCATTGTTTGCTCACTGACGAGCCCAGAATGCCAGACACCGCCGTGGTTGTTATCTGTGCGGAGATTAACGGGCGGTCAACAGTTATGCTGTGAATTAGTAACTCAATGTATTTGCCCTTACTGTAGTCTCTCTCTCTCTCTCTCTCTCTCTCTCTCTCTCTCTCTCTCTCTCTCTTTCTCTCTCTCCCTCTGCCAACCCTCCCCACCCCTTCCATGCTTGCAACTTGTTATTTTTTGGTGCCACTGCACTAGACCCAATCAATTGATGAACTATTATTGTAGTTGTTTATTTCATAGTTGTTCTTAGTTGTTTACGAGGGGTGATCAAAAAGTTCTGCAACCTTTTGTTATAGCTTTTAGTTATAGAATCAGCAAAAGCCAAAAACTTACACATATGCGGCTATATCTGTTTGCTATATTTATATGCATTTTTGGCTTCCAAATGTGCTCCAGTAAAATTTCACAGCCATATATTTTCCATGTGTTTTCAGTAGCTGATGGAAACATCAAAAGACAGTGTTCGCTTCTATATCTTTATGTGCATGCAACTTGGTTGCAAAGTGACAGAGATTCACACCATGTTTTGTGAATGTTTTAGCTGACTCTGCTCCATCATTTGACACAGTTGCCTGCTGGCTGCGCCATTTCTTGGAAGGCTGGGACAGCTTCAACGATGAACCAAGGTCTGGCCGACCCCGGACATCCGTGACCGAAGATGTCGTGGCCCATGCCGATGCAATAATTCATGAGGATTGGAGCTTTTTGCTAAGATTCATTGCCTATGAGCTTGGTGTCAGCTATGGAAGTGCTCATAACATCATGCATGAGCAACTAGGCCGCACAAAGACCTGCGCTCGGTGGGTACCCCATCTTCTCACTCCGGAGCAGCAAGCAGAGAGGGTGCGCATCTGTCGCTTGTGGCTGCAAATGTTTGAGCCCCACGGCCCACGACAACTGTCAGATGTCATCACAGGAGACAAATGTTGTATCTCCTTCTTTACCATGAGGGATAAGCAGTCCAACATGGTCTGGCTGGCAGAAGATGAGCCAAGGCCTGAGGTGCTGAAGACCGGATTCCGCAGTCGGAAGCGGATGTTCACCATTTTTTTCAACTCTCAGGGTGTTGTATCGGTGAACATCCTTCCAGCGGGTGCCACAGTGACTGCCAGGTACTACACAGACACTGTTCTGCCAGGCGTGCTGCAGGAGCGGCAGGAACGTGCGCGAACCAGGCATGGACCTCGACTCCTGCTGCACCATGACAATGCGGCACCGCACAGAGCGGCATCAACCATGGCGTACCTGGAGCAGCAGGGGGTCCGGCTGCTGCCCCATCCACCCTACTCTCTAGACCTAGCACCTTCCGACTTTTGGCTGTTCCCGAGGATCAAATCCGTCGTTTCTGGGAGGCCGTTTTCACGCATGCAAGACCTTGCCCAAGCGGTACATTCAGCTCTACAGGGTATACCAACTTTGGAGTACCATGACTGCTTTCAGACATGGTGCACACGGATGCGACGGTGCATAGATAGTGGTGGAAAGTACTTTAAGGGAATGTGACACTGATTAGACGCCTCGGCTGCTGCAGCACAGAGTTGTGAGGTCACTTGCAGAACTTTTTGATCACCCCTCGTATTTGTCCAGCCTATGTCTGCAACTTTCTCACCCCTGATTATTATTATCCCTCCCCCTCCGTGCTCTCTCATTGGCTGTCGCTGTTTTCTGTAATTCTGGTTTTCTACCCCCAGTCGCGTTTTGTGTGGCTGCAGCCAATCCCCGCTCGCTCTCTCTGCCCACCCCGCCTTTTCTCTTACCCTGCAGCTTTTGCCCCACCCCATGTTGTGCTGGCAGATATTTATTGGCGTGCGCTCCTGTCCTCCCCCCCCATGCGACCGCTTCTCCTCTGACTCCTTCGCCGCAAATAGTATACTATATGACAATAAACCAAAAACAAGCGTGCCAACAATCGTGTTCAACATAGACGCCCAGCGCGCCAAGTATCCGCGCCACAGTAAGTATCGTTCTGTTCCTGTTATTTCGGGGTCAAGTGCCTCTAGGACTTTGTCACCGGGGCCTGTGCGTTCGCTGCGACCCTGGTTGCTGGCCTACTGCCTGCGCGTTTGTGCGACAGTGGGTTGGCAAGCAGCAGGACTGGGGCTGCGTTTTCCTGCTCGTACAGAGCGCAAGACGTAGCTGGCTGGTCCGTCTCGGGACACAACAGTTAGTATGGTCGAGTATCCTCCCAGATCGCTCTAGAGTTGCTGGACCAACCTCCCGGATCCTCAGTTGCTGGGCCAGCCTCCCAGATCCCCAATTGCTGGACCAACCTCCCGGATCCTCAGTAGCTGGGCCAGCCTCCCAGATCCTCAGTAGCTGGGCCAGCCTCCCAGATCCTCAGTAGCTGGGCCAGCCTCTCAGATCCCCAGTTGCTGGGCCAGCTTCCCAGATCCTCAGTAGCTGGGCCAGCCTCCCAGATCCTCAGTAGCTGGGCCAGCCTCCCAGATCCTCAGTAGCTGGGCCAGCCTCCCAGATCCTCAGTAGCTGGGCCAGCCTCCCAGATCCTCAGTAGCTGGGCCAGCCTCCCAGATCCTCAGTAGCTGGGCCAGCCTCCCAGATCCTCAGTAGCTGATTGATTTTCGACAAAAATAACCTAAACTAACCGCCTAAGGACTTGAAAAACTAGCCCATTTAATCTTTCGGATTAAAAAAATTAGCATCTATTAATCAGGCAAAACAATTAGTACTGGTAAAGTGACAAAACAGAAGCGCCGTTAATTAGCACTTAGTTGATTAAATATTAACGCTAACAAACCTTGAATCGTTCCCTGGATTATAAATTGGCAAGCATTTCAAATAAATTGAATTAATTTTTTATTGAACAATTATTTGGAAAATAGTATATAAAAGGCTAATTCGAAAGTGAAGCAGTTTATCGAAATCTGGAAGTTTCCATCTATCATCGTCAAAAAAGCAGTGCGCAATGTCCAATCCTATACTCTTTTGCATTCTAACTGTTGTTAATTTAGTCTTGACCAACAATACGCTACTAGTTGGAGCTGCCTGTCCGGCTCCCTATCAACTAGAGGCTGCTAAATGCGTTTTCGCTAACACGGAGAATGGTTACACCTGGTGCGAGGCGAATCAACAATGCGCACTAATTGGCGGCGAGCTTGTTAACTCGTACAGTTCGTTGAAGTTAATCAGCAGCATGCCAAGCCTGAGCTGCGACTGCAATCTATGGCTGGGACTGACCGATCTGGCTGACGAAAGAGTTAGCAACAGATCCGGCTGGCAGCGAGTTAACGATAACGGAATTTTACCACTGGACGATTCGCTGTGGTTAAATGGATGGTCAGTTTCTGGGGGCATGGACTGCGTGGGAAAGCTATATAACGATCAAAATAAGCTTGCACCCGAATGGTGCGTCACAAGGAACGGTTTCGCCTGCGAATATTGGACCCAGCTACACAGAGCGGCAGACCAATTGCTGAGAATATCTGGAGGAAAACTGCCTTTAAAAGAACGTATTTTAATCATAAAAATAAGTATTGCAACACCGAACTGCAGCAGGTGAAGAACTCTGTACATTGCGTCGCTGCCGCTATGCGTGCTGGCAACTGCAGACACGTGCTGTACAACAGCAAGCTGAAAGTCTGTCGCCTGCTGCTATTCACCGATGCTCAGGTGGAGGAGGAGATCGAGACGAGTGCCGACTGGGTCAAGTTCAGCCTCTATTGATCTTTCACAGTACTGCTCTGGGCCATAGACTATAAAGCCAATAAACTAATAAAAAAAATTTAGCTAGCGTGTTCGCCAATGTTTTGAGAATTTTTAATCCGTCAATCTAGTTTTCTGTCCTGTCCTGATCTGACCTGTCTTCTGTTTCCGGAAACTCCAAACTGTGTTCCCACCAGCTTTAAAAATTTAAGAAACTTGGTTTGCCGATTTGAATTATCTACTATATATTTTTTTAATATAACTCGATAAAATTGAACCAATTGCAATAATCTGATGTAAAATGTTCAACCATTTCTTCAATTGTTTCAGTTCTCATTTTTTTATCTAAAAACCGACTTTTTCTCGCGCAACCAACCACACAGTGTGAATTTTCTCTAATAAAATCAACTGAAAATAATCACCTCAGAACTCATCTGAGAATCATCACCTCAGAACTCAGCTGAGAATCATCACCTCTGAACTCAACTGAGAATCATCACCTCAGAACTCAACTGAGAATCATCACCTCAGAACTCAGCTGAGAATCATCACCTCTGAACTCAACTGAGAATCATCACCTCAGAACTCAGCTGAGAATCATCACCTCAGAACTCAACTGAGAATCGACACCTCAGAACTCAACTGAGAATCGACACCTCAGAACTCAACTGAGAATCGACACCTCAGAACTCAGCTGAGAATCATCACCTCAGAACTCAGCTGAGAATCATCACCTCAGAACTCAGCTGAGAATCATCACCTCAGAACTCAACTGAGAATCGACACCTCAGAACTCAACTGAGAATCGACACCTCAGAACTCAACTGAGAATCGACACCTCAGAACTCAACTGAGAATCGACACCTCAGAACTCAGCTGAGAATCATCACCTCTGAACTCAACTGAGAATCATCACCTCTGAACTCAGCTGAGAATCATCACCTCTGAACTCAACTGAGAATCATCACCTCTGAACTCAACTGAGAATCATCACCTCAGAACTCAACTGAGAATCGACACCTCAGAACTCAACTGAGAATCGACACCTCAGAACTCAGCTGAGAATCATCACCTCTGAACTCAACTGAGAATCATCACCTCAGAACTCAGCTGAGAATCATCACCTCAGAACTCAACTGAGAATCGACACCTCAGAACTCAACTGAGAATCGACACCTCAGAACTCAACTGAGAATCGACACCTCAGAACTCAACTGAGAATCGACACCTCAGAACTCATCTGAGAATCATCACCTCAGAACTCAGCTGAGAATCATCACCTCTGAACTCAACTGAGAATCATCACCTCAGAACTCAACTGAGAATCATCACCTCAGAACTCAACTGAGAATCGACACCTCAGAACTCAACTGAGAATCGACACCTCAGAACTCAGCTGAGAATCATCACCTCTGAACTCAACTGAGAATCGAGTCAGCAGACTCCAACACTCACCTTATGCAACGGTTTCCCGTGAAAAGTCCGTCTACCCTGCCATTCGTTAGACGCCGAAAAGTCCACAGCAACAATCATATTAAAGGAGTCCAACTGAGTAGCTTTGCAAGCTTCCACAATCTCCTGGAAGGTGCTAAACCGATCCGTGATGGCTTGAAACTGTAAAAAGTCATCGCAGGTGACACCCAGAGTGGAGAACAAAGTATTATCTGGACGCAATCGTCTATCACTAATCGTTGATTGATTTCTACGATTAACGCTTCGATTAGACCGGCTGATTTCAGCCTTCTTCTCCTGTTTAGGGTCATAGCTCCAATAGAGCAGTACTAGGCCAACAACTGCCGCTAAATATGTCGCCAAACTCCACGCTGACGATAATTTCAATACAACCGCACTAATAGCCGCAATGCAAGCGGTTTGCCAAACTAATTTTATTCTAGTTGAACTGCTATTAAATAAGTTATTGTCGCTAATATGGCCAAGATTTGGAATGGACACCGTTGATTGTTGTTTTTCTGTAGCTGTTTCGGTAGACAACAGATCAGCATGATCGTCAGCAGCGTTGACAGTTGTCATTATCGGAGCTGATGGATATTTTTGAATAACATAAAAAAGTTTTTTTCTCAAAATTAGCTAGTCAGTTTTAGTAATGATAACAACAAATTCAATAATTAGTTCCGTAATAACTATAATAAACAACAAGACTCCATTATATAGTTATTAACACAGCACCTCTTCAGCAAAAAAGAATTGTTATAGCTATCGCGCAAAAATTCAGGGAATTTCACGCTCTCATAGCTTGGCTATCATGATAATATATCTCTACATCTTTTTGAGTTCAATTTTCCACTAGGAGCAATAATAAAGACTCAATTTTGACATGGATCCCTATATATCCACATAACCATCGGATTTGTCTATGGTCTGGATATGTGCGCAAAGATTCACTGACTTCACATAACCATCGGATTTGTCTATGGTCTGGATATGTGCGCAAAGATTCACTGAGTTCAAATAACCATCGGATTTGTCTATGGTCTGGATCTGTGTGCAACGATTCACTGAGTTCACATAACCATCGAATTTGTCTATGGTCTGGGTCTGT
This sequence comes from Macrostomum lignano, assembly GCA_002269645.1. NCBI lineage: Eukaryota > Metazoa > Platyhelminthes > Macrostomidae > Macrostomum > Macrostomum lignano. The sequence goes on along the minus strand of NIVC01001341.1, from coordinate 20,799 downwards.
GTGCAACGATTCACTGAGTTCACATAACCATCGGATTTGTCTATGGTCTGGGTCTGTGTGCAACGATTCACTGAGTTCACATAACCATCGGATTTGTCTATGGTCTGGATCTGTGTGCAACGATTCACTGAGTTCACATAACCATCGAATTTGTCTATGGTCTGGGTCTGTGTGCAACGATTCACTGAGTTCACATAACCATCGAATTTGTCTATGGTCTGGATCTGTGTGCAACGATTCACTGACTTCACATAACCATCGGATTTGTCTATGGTCTGGATCTGTGTGCAAGGAAACAAGCCTGAGCAGGAAAATCTATGTCCAATACGTATCTATTTAGAAGCCTGTCAAAAATGAACGCAAAAAGGTGAAGAATTGCTTATATTCTTAAAGTAGAGGTCAGCAAACACTTTAGCTCCGAACTAGATTAGAGGGAATAGAGGAAAGAGAAGATAAAGGAGGTGCTAGATGAAGGGAGAGAGAAGAGGGGAGACTGGATAGAACAGAGCTGTGAAGAGACATAAGCCTCGAGGAGCTGACTGATCGAAGTCCTTAAAAAACAAACTCTCAAACTAGTCCTATTCTACAAGCGTACAATAAAAATTGAAATCAACAAGAAAAGCACTTGAAAACGCATTTTCACGCAAACATGCATTTTTAAATTAAAAAATCCACTTATACATTTATTGTTTTCAATTACCTTTATCCGACAAAGGCTTACAGACAAGATAGAACGCGGGTAGAGCAAAGCTACAGGCAGGTGTAAAAAAACACGAAAATGTGAAAAAAGTTTGTTTTGTAAGAATGGCCGGAGTAATTAAAATCCAAATTGGACGGAGTAAAATGACTATAAGATAAAAAATGGTGCACAGTCACAAATACATGATTCTGATTCTAGAAAAATACATACAATACATGACGAGCTTGGTCTAGAGCACAAATACTAAAATAACTAGATAGGCCACTCTTAAAGTCATTAAGGCATATATATATACTTGATAAATCAGCATTCTACTTTCAGTTCAGTAGCAAAAAAGAATATACAAATGCTATTTTATAAAAAAGGCAGTTGAAACTACTTTGATAAGTTTAGAAGCCCAAGCTTGCAGGCGTAAACAACTTGCTAATTGGTTCAGCAATAATGTACATTAGTCAGTCTGCTGAAATGTACATTGCCGCTTTAGGCTGGAATTCCGAGAAAGGCAATAAAAATCGGGGCGGGGCGGGGGAAGTGTGGAAAGGCGCGGTCGGACGTTTTAAGTCTGGGGGCAAGGAGCCAATAAAATGAGCCTGGGCTTTAAAAATACATTAAAATTCTTCAGTTTAACTTACTACTGAACTGAAAGTAGCTTACACGCAAGTTTGCTCAGTGGCCCATCTAGTTATTCTAGTATCTGTGGTCTGTCTAGGTAGAGTGAATGTTTTATTGTCGAAAAATCTATATTTCGAGCTTGCGATAGATTAGGTCCCCTATTCCACTGACTTCTGAGCACATTGCGCAAAGCGGCCCTTTGACTTTCTAAAATCATACGACATGTAAACTCTACATGTGTGTTAAAAAAAAAAACAGACAACGAAAAAGTAAAGCAAGAAGTTAAAATTAAAACATAAAAAATATGAAGAAAAAATAGACGAGAAAAAAGGACAGAAATGTACTCGGATGTTAAAGTTTCTAAAAAAACAGTGCATTTTTGATACAGCAAAGTATTATTTGATGTTGCTAAGCTGTATATCGCATTTTCAGTACGCATATAAGCATTTGTAGTTGAAATATTATAATAATAATATAGGCCAGTGTCTAAATGCTATTACTCGTAGCAAAACAGGTGACAAGACTCGAGTAGACTAATTATGTTGAGTAATATTTATAATTTTTAATAGTGACAATAAAAATGAAAAACTTTGCAACATCTCTCTCTTCTTGAACTTCCAGTACTCAAGCTTTGCTGTTAGGAGCTGAAATGGATTAAAATGACAATTTTTGTAGACTCAAGAATCCTGTCTACTCTTAAGTTGTTTTAATTGACAACAATATACAGTTTTTTTAAACTACATTATTATTTAACGAGGCGAAACATGAAGCACTTTTATATATGAGTTATCAAGGGCAATCAGACATAAAAGTACAATTGTTAATATCCTACGGACTATATAAAACGTATTTCAGACAACAATAATACGAATATATAGATATATATAGATAAGCTATAGAAAATGCTACCCTTTAAAATTTACCAACTTGCCAAAAATGACTTGTCGAAGTAAAAATTATCTGAAAATAAGTTATAATTAAAATTTGATAATGGAGATTTTAACTACTTTTAGTAGCTTAACTGCAAAAGCATATACTAAAAATATTTGACACAGCGAAATTAGTAGAAAAAATAGCAAATCAAACTATTTTAAACAAAGGAAAGCAATAATTAATCTTCTAGACATGATGGCAAAAATTGGGTAACCTGACCCTCCAGATTGCAAACCTACCGATATGTATAGAAAATGACTTACCATTGATCAACAGATGCTTCGGGTATTTCGCAGCCGTCAACAATCAGAGCGTGCAGCAGCCCAGTACGCTTGTGCCCGCTAGTGATGGCTTTGATGTAGCAGGCGTGGCCGCTAATGTTAAAGTGGGTCTCTGTGCCGTCGTCAGTGAATTCACCCTGTGCGTGTGTGCATTTTTTGACGATTCAAAAACTTCAGTTATGAACTTGATATAAATTTGATTGAAGTACCATGCAGTGAATGACACAGTGCTTATTGAAAAACTGAATAGGATCTGAGACAGGATAGGACAGGACACTGAAGGATCTGAGACAGGATAGGACAGGACACTGAAGGATCTGAGACAGGATAGGACAGGACACTGAAGGATCTGAGACAGGATAGGACAGGACACTGAAGGATCTGAGACAGAATAGGACAAGACACTGAAGGATCTGAGACAGGATAGGACAGGACACTGAAGGATCTGAGACAGGATAGGACAGGACACTGAAGGATCTGAGACAGAATAGGACAAGACACTGAAGGATCTGAGACAGGATAGGACAGGACACTGAAGGATCTGAGACAGGATAGGACAGGACACTGAAGGATCTGAGACAGGATAGGACAAGACACTGAAGGATCTGAGACAGGATAGGACAGGACACTGAAGGATCTGAGACAGGATAGGACAGGACACTGAAGGATCTGAGACAGGATAGGACAGGACACTGAAGGATCTGAGACAGGATAGGACAGGACACTGAAGGATCTGAGACAGGATAGGACAGGACACTGAAGGATCTGAGACAGGATAGGACATGACACTGAAGGATCTGAGACAGGATAGGACAGGACACTGAAGGATCTGAGACAGGATAGGACAGGACACTGAAGGATCTGAGACAGGATAGGACAGGACACTGAAGGATCTGAGACAGAATAGGACAAGACACTGAAGGATCTGAGACAGGATAGGACAGGACACTGAAGGATCTGAGACAGGATAGGACAGGACACTGAAGGATCTGAGACAGGATAGGACAGGACACTGAAGGATCTGAGACAGGATAGGACAGGACACTGAAGGATCTGAGACAGGATAGGACAGGACACTGAAGGATCTGAGACAGGATAGGACAGGACACTGAAGGATCTGAGACAGAATAGGACAAGACACTGAAGGATCTGAGACAGGATAGGACAGGACACTGAAGGATCTGAGACAGGATAGGACAGGACACTGAAGGATCTGAGACAGGATAGGACAGGACACTGAAGGATCTGAGACAGGATAGGACAGGACACTGAAGGATCTGAGACAGGATAGGACAGGACACTGAAGGATCTGAGACAGGATAGGACAGGACACTGAAGGATCTGAGACAGGATAGGACAGGACACTGAAGGATCTGAGACAGGATAGGACAGGACACTGAAGGATCTGAGACAGGATAGGACAAGACACTGAAGGATCTGAGACAGGATAGGACAGGACACTGAAGGATCTGAGACAGGATAGGACAGGACACTGAAGGATCTGAGACAGGATAGGACAGGACACTGAAGGATCTGAGACAGAATAGGACAAGACACTGAAGGATCTGAGACAGGATAGGACAAGACACTGAAGGATCTGAGACAGGATAGGACAGGACACTGAAGGATCTGAGACAGGATAGGACAAGACACTGAAGGATCTGAGACAGGATAGGACAGGACACTGAAGGATCTGAGACAGGATAGGACAGGACACTGAAGGATCTGAGACAGGATAGGACAGGACACTGAAGGATCTGAGACAGGATAGGACAGGACACTGAAGGATCTGAGACAGGATAGGACAGGACACTGAAGGATCTGAGACAGGATAGGACAGGACACTGAAGGATCTGAGACAGGATAGGACAGGACACTGAAGGATCTGAGACACAGGGAGTGTACATATACTGAAGATTCTTAGACACAGGGGGTGTACAGACACTGAAGGATCTGAGACACAGGGGCAGACCCTCAGCAACTCACGGCAGTCTCCACCCGCTTGCTATTAACATAGACATCCAAGGTGTCCTTCTCCAGCACAACTCTGGTCATCTTGCCATCCACTGGACACAGCCAACACTTGAGCACCTTGGACTGGTTCTCCGTGAACTTTTCCAACGGTTTACCATTGACGTACAAGCAGTATTCGTAAGCAAAACCGCTGACAGCGTCAATTCGAATGACGCAACGAGTATCTTTGATTTTGAACTCCTCTGAGCCAACCAGTTTAAACATGAACTCCTCGCGGCGAATGCACTGGATTGCGATTCACATAGGGCGACGAATTTTTTTCAATTAAGTTCTAGTGATATCGCTCGCAAATCTCATCCGCGAATCGCCATAAATATCACCTGAGAATCGCCCTACTCACCGAAGAATCGCCCCAAATCTCACCTGAGAATCATTCCAAATCTCACCTGAGAATCACTCCAAATCTCACCTGAGAAGCACCCAAAATCTCACTCGAGAATCACCTATAAATCTCGCCGGAGAATCGCCCCAAATCTCACCTGAGAAACACCCCAAATCTCACCAGAGAATCACCTTAAATATCACTCGGAAATCGCCTATCAATCTCACCAGAGAATCACCTTAAATCTCACTCGGAAATCGCCTATCAATCTCACCAGAGAATCACCCCAAATCTCACCTGAGAATAGTCAATAAATCTTACCAAAGAATCCCCTATAAATCTCACCGGAGAATCGCCTTAAATCTCACCTGAGAATCGCCCCAAATCTCACCGGAGAATCGCCTTAAATCTCACCCGAGAATCGCCCTAAATCTCACCCGAGAATCGCCTTTTCGCCTTAAATCTCACCCGAGAATCGCCTATTCGCCCTAAATCTCACCCGAGAATCACCCAAATTTCAACATAGAATCGCTAGACGTAAAACTCTAAAAATTTTTTTTTGTCACAAAAACTACCAAATGTGTATCGAATATACATATATTGCTACTTACTCGTCCATTAATAAAGACTGCCCGCCCACCAGTAGTAGTGCCGTGCTCAAACTCTACAATGTAGACTCCGTCGCTGAGGGGCACCTCCCATCTGGCCACTTTTTCGCTTGGCATGCTTTATCCGGTGAAGGCAGCGTGAGGCTGAAAAAATCAGCATCACTGTTTAGGTAAAAGATATAAAATTCACTTTTGGTTTAAAAACTTATTGACAGACCACGGCTGACATCTACAATTAGATATGCATACATAAGATCGGAGAGCATGACCAATTATGAGGATGCTTATGACCAGTGCGGTATGACTCTTATGACCAATTACGAGGATGCTTATGACCGTTTAGGTATGACTCTTATGACCAATTATGATGATGCTTATGACCGTTGCGGTATGACTCTAATGACCAACTATGAGGATGCTTATGACCGTTGCGGTATGACTCTTATGACCAATTATGAGGATGCTTATGACCGTTGCGGTATGACTCTAATGACCAATTATTAGGATGCTTATGACCGTTTAGGTATGACTCTTATGACTAATTATGAGGATGCTTATGACCGTTGCGGTATGACTCTTATGACTAATTATGAGGATGCTTATGACCGTTGCGGTATGACTCTTATGACTAATTATGAGGATGCTTATGACCGTTGCGGTATGACTCTTATGACCAATTATGAGGATGCTTATGACCGCTGCGGTATGACTCTTATAACCAATTACGAGGATGCTTATGACCGTTTAGGTATGACTCTTATGACCAATTACGAGGATGCTTATGACCGTTGCGGTATGACTCTTATGACCAATTACGAGGATGCTTATGATCGTTGCGGTATGACTCTAATGACCAATTATGAGAATGCTTATGACCGTTGCGGTTTAACTCTCATGAGTAATTATGAGGATGCTTATAACCGTTGCGGTATGACTGTTATGACCAATTATGAGGATGATTATGACCGCTTTTGAATTTCTATAATTAAGGAGCAAGAAAAACGAAGTCAGAAAAGCATTAATATAGGAGAGAGAAAGAGTTGACACTGTATTTTATTGAAATAAATATTATTATCAGATTTCAGATCTGCAAAAATGAAAATATGGAGACAGGGGGATTCAGCTTCAAGGAAAAACGATTATGATTATGATTATGATTAATATTAATACCATCCTGTTGTATACAGAAATCAAATACGTTTTACAAAGCGATTCAAAACTTCTTTGGCAGCTAATCTTTCGGTCTAGTAAATGAACAACAAAACTTATCAACAGAAATCAAATGGTGAGACATAAAAAATGTACACTCATAGCTTCGCAGAGTAATAAAAAATTAATGTACATACAAATCTATTAATCGAACACATACTTCTACTCGAGTTAAATTAAATACAGTTCATGCAGTTTTTAATACAAATTTGAAAACCTGAAATTAAAATAACAAATACAATCCATCCATTAGAAGCCAGTGTTATATTATCAAATTGGCCTCTAAAATACAGATTTACTAGCACTCAAAACTTAAAACTATTATTTAGCAGCATTAGCAGACTGCACTACACACAAGCGCATGCGAAAGGACACCAACCAGTACAGGGACACTGAAAGTTATTAAACGAATCGAAAGTTATTCTGCGAATGTTTTGTTATTCTGCGAAGATTTAGGAACACGAGAGGTCAAGGAACAGTAGAGGTTATTGAACAAGAGAGTTTAAGGAAAATATGAGGTCATTGAACATAAGAGGTCATTGAACATGAGAGGTCATTGAACATGAGAGGTCATTGAACAAGAGAGGTCATTGAACAAGAGAAGTCAAGAAACATAAGAGGTCATTGAACAAGGGTTTAGGGATATGAAAGGTCATTAAACAAGAGGTCATTGAACAAGGGCTTAGGGATATGAAAGGTCATTAAACAAGAGGTCATTGAACAAGATATTTCAAGGAAAATAGAGGTCAGTGAACAAGAGAAGTCAAGAATCATAAGAGGTCACTGAACAAGGGTTTAGGAATACGAAAGGTCATTAAAACAAGATTAAAGTTTTGAGAAGCTAAGTAGGTTTAACAGTGAGGCTTAACAGTGCGGGACACCAGCAAACAAGAGATCATGACAGCAAAAAAATATTGAAGTTAATATTAAATATTATCAGCAAAACGAAAGTTTATAGTACTAATTTCATAAATTGATAACTTTTAACAGGTAGATAAAAAGAAATTACCAGATTACACTTTTGCACAGTAAGACGTGGCACTTTATTTGTGATTCGACATCACTATATAATCAAATCAATTTATAACTTATTAGCTACTGTTTGCTATACATACTACTTTTAACAAAGTTCGTTAACAAAATGCATAAATAGGTCTGGGTCTGAGAAAGAAAAAATAAACAGCACGTCAAAATAATTATAAATATTAAGATTATTAACACATCAAAATTAAATTTAATTATTACAAGGATTAAGGAATATAATTATTAACAGAGTTAAATAGAAAAACTAAAGTACAAAAATTTGAACAGACAGAAGTCACCTGACTAGGCTTATTTAATACTTATCGAGTGTTTAAACTTAGCACACAAATTAACTTTATCAGCAACAACTGTGCCATACAAAAAATCACAGTATTAAATTAATAAACATAACAAAATCTTAATTACTTATATTTATTACAATATGAAAATACTGCAAGAAAAAATTATAGTTATTGATCGACATATTAAATTGGCTGATAACTGTACATCAGATTAATAATCAACATATACAGACCTGTCAGACACTTACAAAAATGAATACACGAGGCCAAATTCGGTGTTTAAGAAAGTAAAGGCAAAATGTGAATAAAAAGACATTTTGCTTTTTTATTATTTCTTTGAAAAAAATTGAGTCAAAACAGCCTGACAAACACGGTGACAGATTTTTTATGCACAATGCATTTGTTTTATATGCATTTTGCAAGCTAAATTAGACTATGAGCACAGATACACTATGATATATTAAATTCAAATGTTCGCTCTGCACATATCTACTCACTTTCAGTAAGAATCTTCAACCTAACTTTGCCCTCTCTCCTTACTGCTCTCTCATTGGCTGAGCCAGATTGGGACTGTCCCCCCTAGGCTGGAGTTTCGTCCGTCTGAATTTGACCTCTCTCCTTACTGCTCTCTCATTGGCTGAGCCAGATTGGGACTGTCCCCACTAGGCTGGAGTTTCGTCCGTCTAACTTTGACCTCTCTCCTTCCTGCTCTCTCATTGGCTGAGCTAAATTTGGCCTGCCCCTAGGCTGAGTTTCGTCCGTCTGACTTTGCCCTCTCTCTTTACTGCTCTCTGATTGGTTGAGCTAGATCGGGCCTGCTGACAAGTTGAATTACGTCTCTCTCGGCGTTCACTTCTGTACATCGAATTAAATGCTTGCTGTTCATTCTCAACCCAATATGTTCATGAGGCGCTGCCAACCCCGAGGAATGAATGAAAATTTTAGCTTGTCCAATTAAATTTGAGTGACACTACGCAGACAAACTACTGAAAAAAGAGTAGACGTTCTTATGAAAACTGTAGCAAAGTTATTAAGAATCAGCTGTTGCCGCCTCACTGCCGGTTCGCTCTACAAGACGAAAGGCGAAGACTCCAATACGAAGGCATCTGAGCCGTTCCTGCTGCTGCTGACAGCGAGAAAAGGTTAATCTTAATCGATTCTCGCCCGGCAAGCAGTTACTCAAACCGACTAGAAATCGATCGCCGCTAACTAACAATGGCAATTGTCGATGATCGTTTAATAACACGCTGGTCACGTGACACGGACCATCGGATAGCCAACAGTGCAGGTTGAGCGGTGGCTCTTCGGCACCGCCACTGGCTGGCGCTAGCAGCAGCGATCTGGGCTGCTGGTGGCAGTGGATCAGAGCCAGAACGTGACCGCGCCGAGCGGCTTCATCAGCGGGTAGGTGAAAATTTGTCGACCAGTTCCGATTGTTGTTCGCTGGACAAAACAAGTCGGATGGGTTTGAGTAGCTTTACAGATTGTGAGATGACAATACTCGTGGAGTAACTAACAGCTTAGAAACCACATACTATAGCAACCGATTAGAAGCCACATAGCAGCCGATTAAAAACCGCATAGCAACAGCCTAGAAACCACATAGCAACAGCCTATCTATCTATCTATCTATCTATCTATCTATCTATCTCATGCGTAAAGAAATTTCACAGAAACCGCATAGCAACAGCATAGAAACCGCATAGCAGCAGCCTAAAACACCCAGCAACAGCCTAGAAACCGCATAGCAACAGCCTAGAAACCGCATAGCAACAGCCTAGAAACCGCATTGCAACAGCCTAGAAACCGCATTGCAACAGCCTAGAAACCGCATTGCAACAGCCTAGAAACCGCATTGCAACAGCCTAGAAACCGCATTGCAACAGCCTAGAAACCGCATTGCAACAGCCTAGAAACCGCATTGCAACAGCCTAGAAACCGCATAGCAACAGCCTAGAAACCGCATAGCAACAGCCTAGAAACCGCATTGCAACAGCCTAGAAACCGCATTGCAACAGCCTAGAAACCGCATTGCAACAGCCTAGAAACCGCATTGCAACAGCCTAGAAACCGCATTGCAACAGCCTAGAAACCGCATAGCAACAGCCTAGAAACCGCATAGCAACAGCCTAGAAACCGCATAGCAACAGCCTAGAAACCGCATTGCAACAGCCTAGAAACCGCATAGCAACAGCCTAGAAACCGCATAGCAACAGCCTAGAAACCGCATTGCAACAGCCTAGAAACCGCATTGCAACAGCCTAGAAACCGCATTGCAACAGCCTAGAAACCGCATAGCAACAGCCTAGAAACCGCATAGCAACAGCCTAGAAACCGCATTGCAACAGCCTAGAAACCGCATAGCAACAGACTAGAAACGGCATAGCAACAGCCTAGAAACCGCATTGCAACAGCCTAGAAACCGCATAGCAACAGCCTAGAAACCGCATTGCAACAGCCTAGAAACCGCATTGCAACAGCCTAGAAACCGCATAGCAACAGCCTAGAAACCGCATTGCAACAGCCTAGAAACCGCATTGCAACAGCCTAGAAACCGCATAGCAACAGCCTAGAAACCGCATTGCAACAGCCTAGAAACCGCATTGCAACAGCCTAGAAACCGCATAGCAACAGCCTAGAAACCGCATTGCAACAGCCTAGAAACCGCATAGCAACAGCCTAGAAACCGCATTGCAACAGCCTAGAAACCGCATAGCAACAGCCTACAAACCGCATAGAAACAGCCTAGAAACCGCATTGCAACAGCCTAGAAACCGCATTGCAACAGCCTAGAAACCGCATAGCAACAGCCTAGAAACCGCATAGCAACAGCCTAGAAACCGCATTGCAACAGCCTAGAAACCGCATAGCAACAGCCTAGAAACCGCATAGCAACAGCCTAGAAACCGCATAGCAACAGCCTAGAAACCGCATAGCCCTGGAAAACCAAAGAAAGCTCACAGCTATCCGAGTCGACTGCAGCCGCAGCACTCCCAGGCCGAACATAATGCGGAGCGAACAGCAGCACAGCCGGTTCGAATCCAAATCTACCCAGCCGATCAATCAAAAGATCGTGCATCGATTTGCACACCTGCCGAGCGTAGCGTTGCAATACCAACGCGCTGCGCTGACAAGTTTGCTTAGCATAGCGCAACGCTGTTAAATTATCGCGCGAGTCGACAATAGCGGCAAAATCTACGCCACCTTCAGAGCAGAGAGCTTCCACTAGATGAGGCCGGCGATTACGGATGGCTCTGTAGAGTGCGGAGCTTCTGCAGCCGCCGACGCCGCTGTCGTCGAAGCAACAGTGGTCGGGATCGGCACCGGCAATCAGCAGGCGATGCACAGTAGGCAGCGAGTCCTGTTCAACCGCCAGCATTAGAGGCGAAGCCGGGCCGAAGCAGGGGTCCGGCGATTGGAAATTCACGTCTAGATTCTGCAGGCATTGTTGAAGGATTTCAAGTTGATAGTTTCTCCCTTAGGATAGAGATAATTAATGCAAACAGAACATACATGCATGTACAAGAAAAGTGAGAAGGCTCATGAACTTTCGAGTTTGTTAAGATTCGAGCTTGTAAAGATTCAAGTTTGTGAAGATTCAAGCTTATGAAGATTGGAGCTTGTGAAGATTGGAGCTGGTGAAGATTCAAGTTTGTGAAGATTCGAGCTTCTGAAGCTTCGAGCTTCTGAAGATTCGAGCCGGTGAAGATTCGAGTTGTGAAAACTACGTCACCCTAAGGCTACAAGAAAACATCTATCCAATTGGATTTCTAACCTGTCCATCACAGAACTCCGGCGCTTTAGCCAGCAACAGGTCCACCAGGCAAGCGTGACCACGGCTAGCCGCCAAGCAAAGCAGCCGGCGAAAACAGTCTAGCGTTAATCGCTCCTCAGACGAGACAGCAACTGACGGCATGGAAGCCATCGCTAAGCTGGCCCTACTAAATGATCCGCGAAGCATCAGAGTCCGCTGGACGGCAAGCCAGTCGCCACGTTCAACCGCCTGGCACAGCGCCGCAAACGACAACGGAGCGGAACGACGCCTGCGGCGAAATTGTTGCTTAGCTGACAAAGTCAAGACGTCGCCGCCATCAATCCGACCAACATCGCCCGAAACGCTCGGTCTCAGGTGAGCTCTAAACAGTTCAACTTGACTATAGGAAGGCGTTGGCAAATCTACGCCAGTTAAATCGTCAAATTCGTCGATTTCATCATCGATTTGTTCATCATTTTCAACAACGCCTTCATCCTCGTGTTGTTGTTGCTTTTGTTGCTGCTTGATCTGCTTTCGCTTTTGCGTATGAATTCTAGGCTTTTTAGCGGATAAAAGCAAGTTGTTAAGCAAAGATTGCTGCTGCTGCTGCTTCTGCTGTTGTTGCTGCTGTTTAGGCGGAGTGACTGGGCAGCCAGAGTCGCAACTGGACGCCGAGTTATTAGCGATGACATCCTTGGCAACAACGCTTAAAGCGGCCACAGTGGAAGTTGTCAGGCCCTGGATGCAATGAGGTTGAAAATAAATGTGTGAGACTAATAGGCTTTATGTCTTGACTATACCTAGTTATACTGCTATTTTATTATTATTTATATACATATCAGTTCAGCTATCTGTCGTAGTATCTGACTGTGTTTATACGAGTGTTTTAAGTGTCTTTGTTTTGTAGTGTCTGTCTGGCTTGTAGATTCTGTCTATCCTTGTAGTGTCTGCTTGTCTTGAAGTGTCTGCCTGTCTTGAAGTGTCTGCCTGTCTGTTTTCGTCAGTCTGTTTGTCTGTCTGTCAGTTGTCTGTCTGTCAGTTGTCTGTGTGTCTTAGTGTCTGTCTGTCTGTCTGTCTGTCTGTCTGTCTGTCTGTCTGTCTGTCTGTCTGTCTGTCTGTCTGTCTTAGTGTCTGTCTTAGTGTCTGTCTGTCTGTCTGTCTGTCTGTCTGCCTTCCTGTCTGCCTGTCTATGTGTCTGTCTGTCTGTCTGTCTGCCTGTGTGTGTGTCTGTCAGTTCAGTTGTCTGTTTGTCTGTCTGTCAGTTCAGTTGTCTGTCTGTTTGTCTGTCTGTCTGTCTGTCTGTCTGTCTGTCTTAGTGTCTGTCTGTCTGTCTGTCTGTCTGCCTGTCTTAGTGTCCGTCTGTCTGTCTGTCTGTCTGTCTGTCTGTCTGTCTGTCTGTCTGTCTGCCTTCCTGTCTATGTGTCTGTCTGTCTGTCTGTCTGCCTGTGTGTGTGTCTGTCAGTTCAGTTGTCTGTTTGTCTGTCTGTCAGTTCAGTTGTCTGTCTGTTTGTCTGTCTGTCTGTCTGTCTGTCTGTCTGTCTTAGTGTCTGTCTGTCTGTCTGTCTGTCTGCCTGTCTTAGTGTCCGTCTGTCTGTCTGTCTGTCTGTCTGTCTGTCTGTCTGTCTGTCTGTCTGCCTTCCTGTCTATGTGTCTGTCTGTCTGTCTGTCTGCCTGTGTGTGTGTCTGTCAGTTCAGTTGTCTGTTTGTCTGTCTGTCTGTCTGTCTGTCTGTCTGCCTGTGTGTGTGTCTGTCAGTTCAGTTGTCTGTTTGTCTGTCTGTCTGTCTGTCTGTCTGTTTGTCTGTCTGTCTGTCTGTCTGTCTGTCTGTATGTCTGTATGTCTGTCTTAGTGTCCGTCTGTCTGTCTGTTTGTCTGTCTGTCTGTCTGCCTGTCATAAAAAACGCGCCCAGCTACCTGAACAGCTGGCCGGCTTTCGTCCATCTCAACGGTGCTAGACGAGCCAACAGAGTTGGCCGCAAAGCAGCTGCCAGTATCCGAGTGGTTCGAATTCGCATCCACATCATCATCATCATCGTCTTCATAATCAGCCTCACCGGCATCAGCTGTGCGACTTTCATTATTCAAATCGTCATTGATTTTTTCGGACTCTTCGAATCGGGACTGGACTGGAGGCTCGGATGAGACGGCTCGAACTGGGACGTCGATTTCGTCATCGTCCAGGTCCGAAGCGGCGCTCTCGCTGTCGCCGTTGATTCGACGTCGGCATTTCACACGACTGTAGAGATCGTTAGATCTGAGGAAGGGGGAGGAGAGAAGTTGATGAGGCGCTTGATGATGAACAGAGACCAAGGAAAAGTTCGAATGGCCAACGGCTCATTTTAAATGGGGTATCGATATTAGCGAGCTGAACAAAGACTCAATGAGGATATTGTCAATCTGAACAAAGACTTCAAAGATAATTGATTGACAATGACTGTATGGGTAGCCAAGAGCGCCGTAGACCAGCGGCCCAGGCTCGATTCCAAGTGCAGTCACATTAATTTGGGGCTAAATTGGAGTCTTGGCTTGGCTCTGCTCGTGCAATTAACGGCCTTGAGGCCCAACCCCCAAGGCACAGTGAAGTGTACATGCCTAACGATAAATAAAGTTAGGGCCGCTGTACACTCCTGTGTGAGTGTGTGTCTGCGTACGTATCCGCGCGCTTGTGTGCCTGCTCAGGGGAGTCAGTGGAATGGGCAGCAGTGCCTCTCGCCGGTTGTGTGACAATGTCGCTTGAAGTGCGCCAGGGTGCACACAGCCCTCTGCCTCTAATTGGCACACCTGCCCAGGAGAATTCAAATTACGTTAGCTACAAGTCTCAATCCAAACCACAAAGTTCACTTACATAATATCGATTTTACCCGCTTCTAAATCGTCGAAAAATTTCGTTTTCGACGCGACTAACTGACTAGCGGGCACGACGTCCCATTTTCGATTGGCATTACGTTTTCTAGAACTACTACTGGCAGTAGTGTGAGCAGAGCTACCGACGCCACTGCCGGAAGCGACGGCACCTTTCTGTCGAAATTGTTGCACCAGCTCGGCTACGGAGCTCAGGTTGCTCTCCGGTTCCCAGGTATCGTGAGCTGACGAATAATTCTTCCAGCGAACTTTGAAATGCGCGACGCCATTTTCGAATTTTTCAGCTAACAATTTACCAACGGCGAATAATTGCTGCCTGTTGCTACTAGAAGTAGACGGACTGATTATTGGCACTTCGTGATCAGCAGTTGATCCATCCATTTTCTCTTTTAGACTTATTTACTCACCATCAAAGATGAAGGCAGAGTTTTGAAAAAATTAACTGGAATTACTGATTATCTGTTGTTGGGTTTTTTTTTACGAAATTTAGGGTTTCTTTGTAATTGAAGCTCCACTGAAGCATGAAAAAAACAAACCGATTATATGTCTAAAAGTTATAGGACCTCTAAGGGATATGTACAGATGTGAGATTGAGAGATTAGAGATAGACTGGGTGAGATTAGGGATAGACTGGGTGAGATTAAAGATAGACTTGGTGAGATTAAGGATACACTGGGTGGGATTAGCGGTAGTATTCTTGAAATTGAGGACACAATTCTAAAGATAGGAAAAATAACTTGGAAAAAAGATATTGGGGTGAGAACTAGCTCTACAGATTGGAGATAAAAGTTGATAGATTTGGGATAGAAGTCTATAGATTGTGAATAGAAGTATATAGATTGTGGAAAGAAGTCTATAGATTTGGGATAGAAGTCTATAGATTGGGGATAGAAGTCTACAGATTGGGGATAGAAGTCTATAGATTTGGGATAGAAGTCTATAGATTTGGGATAGAAGTCTATAGATTTGGGATAGAAGTCTATAGATTTGGGATAGAAGTCTATAGATTTGGGATAGAAGTCTATAGATTGGGGATAGAATTCTATAAACTGGGGATAGAAGTCTATAAATTGGGGATAGAGGTCTACAGATTAGGGATAGAAGTCTATAGATTGGGGATAGAAGTCTACAGATTGGGGATAGAAGTCTATAGATTTGGGATAGAAGTCTATAGATTGGGGATAGAAGTCTATAGATTGGGGATAGAATTCTATAAACTGGGGATAGAAGTCTATAGATTGGGGATAGAAGTCTACAGATTGGGGATAGAAGTCTATAGATTTGGGATAGAAGTCTATAGATTGGGGATAGAAGTCTATAGATTGGGGATAGAATTCTATAAACTGGGGATAGAAGTCTATAAATTGGGAATAGAGGTCTACAGATTAGGGATAGAAGTCTATAGATTGGGGATAGAAGTCTACAGATTGGGGATAGAAGTCTATAGATTTGGGATAGAAGTCTACAGATTGGGATAGAAGGATAGAAGTCTACAGATTGGGATAGAAGTCTATAGATTTGGGATAGAAGTCTATAGATTCTAAGGCTCAATCACAATAGAAAATCACAATAGAAAAATAGAATCAACGCAATTTCCGCAATATATGTAATATATATTTTATTACTGTTAAGTAGTTTTGTTTGTAAACTACTAAGCCGAACTGGAGGGTAAAATAAACTTTTAATTGAAGATTTAAATTGATTTGATAAGAGCAGAAATCGTGTTTAAATAATAATACAGATTTCAGTATCAGAGATAACTATAAGTGAAATTAGCAGGACTTATAGGCACTATTGATAAACAACTGGCACCTGATCAACTTTCATCTAATACAGAATAATAATACACAAAGTTAGATAAAAAAGCTACTGACTAAACTAATAAGACTCGACAAAGGAAAAATTGACACTGGGAAGAAAATGAACAAAAAATAACCCAAAAATATAGGGAGGAGACGAGAACTTCAAGCGAGACTATAACAAACGGAGAGAAAAACAAATATTGGTGAATTTAAAACAATGAGCTCTTGAAACAGACTAACAACAAGGCTGATAACTATTAATATGCATGCATGATAGCTACGAGTACTTCACAAGGATTCTAAGAGCCGAAATCTCGTTTCATAAGTGCAACGTACTTGAAAAATTACTAAATGGACAACGCAGTCGAATTGGCGCCAAACATTGATTCAAATTGGTGCCAAACAATGATTTAAATTGGCGCCAAACATTAATTCGAACTGGCGCCAAACATTGATTCAAACTGGCGCCAAACAGTGATTCAAATTGGCGCCAAACAATGATTTAAATTGGCGCCAAACAGTGATTCAAATTGGCGCCAAACATTGATTCAAACTGGCGCCAAACAGTGATTCAAATTGGCGCCAAACAATGATTTAAATTGGCGCCAAACAGTGATTCAAATTGGCCAAACATTAGTTCAAAACAGCGCCAAACATTAGTTCAAAATAGCGCCAAACATTAGTTCAAAATAGCGCCAAACATTATTTCAAAATAGCGCCAAAAATTAATTCAAAATAGCGCCAAACATTAATTCAAAATAGCGCCAAAAATTAATTCAAAATAGCGCCAAACATTAGTTCAAAATAGCGCCAAACATTAGTTCAAAATAGCGCCAAACATTAGTTCAAAATAGCGCCAAACATTAGTTCAAAATAGCGCCAAAAATTAATAACAATGATTCAAAATAGCGCCAAACATTGATTCAAAATAGCGCCAAAACAATGATTCAAAATAGCGCTAAAACTATGATTCGAACTAGCATCCGAAATGATTTCAAAGTGACGCTACGCTAAACATTGACTCAAATTGGCGCTAAACAGCTGACAGAACTTGTTTAAAAGATCAAGTTAGCTATTAAGGATAAAATATTTTTTAACACATACACATAGGAAGACAATAATTAAGAATACTGCTCGAAATTAAGCTAAATAAAATAACCCATTCACTCAGATTCATTTTCGTATTGCTAGTCTTAAAAAGGATTAAACCAACTAATTCATAAATCAACAATAAATTTCAATAGAGATTAACAAAAATTCCAATTAGAAATTCTTAATCGCATTTCAATAACTAATTATAAAAGAAAGCGTCAGTCATCAGTTGGTCAGCTTCACTTCGATGCAGCGAACCGATACCAACAGCCGGTGTTGCCAGCTCCTTTCTGCCAGCATAGCGCACACCAGTCAGGCCCAGAAGATTCCTCAATCTGGCTTCAACAAAGGACCACGCGCCCATATTGCGAGGCTCCTCTTGGCTCCAGACCAGTTCCCTAGCGTTGGGATATTTGGCTAGTTGAGCGTGCACATCGTGCAGCGGGAACGGGGTCAGCTGTTCCACGCGAATTATAGCGGCGTCTTTTATCGACTTGGCTCTGCGATATTCGTCCAACGCGTAATAGTGCTTGCCTGTGCACATGATTATCCGCTTAGGGCTTTGTGGCGCCTGCAGATGGTTGATTCGTTTTCTAATGTACATTCTGGGCAGAGGGAACGTCTCAATGTACATCCCCTGGGGTAGAGGGGAACGGCTCAATGTACATTCTGGGGTAGAGGGGAACGGCTCAATGTACACTCTGGGGCAGAGGTAAACGGCTCAATGTACACTCTGGGGCAGAGGTAAACGGCTCAGTGTACATTCTGGGGCGGAGGGGAACGGATCAGTGTACATTCTGGGGCAGAGGTAAACGGCTCAGTGTACATTCTGGGGCAGGGGGAACCGCTCAGTGTACATTCATTCTGGGGCAGAGAGAAGGGCTCAGTGTACAGTCATTCTGGAGGCAGGGGGAAGGGCTATGTACATGTATTCTGGGGCAGAGGGGAAGAGCTCAAAGTACTTTCTTTTTGGGGCAGGGTACATTCAAGAACATGGACACAAAGAAGTGAAGATCAAATCTCACAGAAGGGTCGGGCAGAACATGCTGAAAGTGTCTACCAGGTGCGAGCTCTTCCAAACTGGACACTGCAGCCGGGTGTCTTAGCAAAGTCTTCGGGCTGACAACAATTAGAGGCTTACGAAATTTCCTACCAATTAGTTGGCGACGAAGCAGGTGAAAGTACTGAGCAGGCGTGGTCGGGTTGACAACCTTGGTAGAAAGGTAATTAATTTAAAGTCTCCGTTAGATACTAAATCATAGTTTCCAGCGAATTACTATCGATGTCGTTTTCTAAAGCTAAAAGCAAAAAAATTAAAGTAGAAAAAATCTTGCTAATTAGTCTTTTTTCGAGCTGGCTGAAATTTAGAGTCTGTGAAGCTACGGGCTTGTGAAGATTCGAGTTTGAGAAGATTCGAGTTTGTGAATATTAGAGTTTGGGAAGAATCGAGTTTGGGAAGAATCGAGTTTGGGAAGAATCGAGTTAGGGAAGAATCGAGTTAGGGAAGAATCGAGTTTGGGAAGAATCGAGTTTGGAAAGAATCGAGTTTGGAAAGAATCGAGTTTGAGAAGATTCGAGTTTGTGAATATTCGAGTTTGGGAAGAATCGAGTTTGGAAAGAATCGGGTTTGGGAAGAATCGAGTTTGGAAAGAATCGGTTTGGGAAGAATCGAGTTTGGGAAGAATCGGGTTTGGGAAGAATCGAGTTTGGGAAGAATCAAGTTTGGGAAGAATAGAGTTTGTGAAGATTCGAGTTTGTGAAGTTTCGAGCTTTTTGAGCTTAATTAATCAAACTAATCCCGCCGTCGAATATTGACAAAAATATTTGTCAAATTTAAAAAGAACTCAACACAGACAACAGCGTGAATAGGTGCAGCTAATCTACCTGCATATTAACCATATCGGTGTCGGATTCAACCTCGCTAGAATCAGTCAGCTGAAGCCAACGTTCGATCCGGCAGCTGGAGTGCTCCGGCCCAGCTCCATCGTAACCGTGAGGCAGCAACAGCACCAGGCCATTCTGATGGCCCCACTTAGCCTCAGCCGAGCCAATATAAGTGTCAATAATAATTTGAGCACCGTTGAAGAAGTCACCGAACTGAGCTTCCCAGATGCACAGCCGATCGGGCTGATCCATGGCCATGCCGAATTCGAATCCTAGCACAGCCTCTTCGGATAAAATGCTGTTGGCGATCTCCAGCCTACCGGAGGCATCGGCCAGCCTATTCAACGGTACATCGATAGCGCCGCCAGCCTGATCAACTAGCATAGCATGCCGCTGACTGAATGTACCCCTGCCAACATCTTGGCCGCTGATTCTACAATGCCGACCCTGCAGCATCAGCGAGCCGATGGCCAGACACTCGGCCGTGGCCCAATCCATACCCGTTGCTAGGCGCTCTAACCGCTTAGCAACGTGCCCTTTAACTAACGTAGGATGCAATTGAAATGTTGAATCTTTAGTTGCTACAGAAGCGGTTGCTATGCGTTTCAATTTGTCAGTGTCGAATCCGGTATCCCAAACTGTTAATCGCCGTTCAGGCGGCCTGACTGAACTCCAGTCACCTTTGCGAACGTACTGATCGATTTTGACAGATTCAGACAGGGCCAATTCATCTGAGAGATGCTGGCGCCATTTGGAGCAAGAGTCGGCCACTTGGGATTGCAGATTGGAGTCGAGGCTGCTCACGAATCTGGATTGGAAGACAATGATTGAGAGAGTGAAGATGTTTGATCTTTTAGTTAACTGTTTTCTAATCCAGTGCTAATAAACATTCAGGCCATTATTGAGGCAATTATCTTAACTTCACCCTGTATTATCCATATTTTAGCGCCAAAGCTGACATTTTACTGATATTTTGGCGCCAAAAACAGACACTATATCGCTGATATTTTGGCGCCAAAGCAGACACCATATTGCTGATATTTTGGCACCAAAAACAGACACCATATCGCTGATTCTTTGGCGCCAAGAACAGATACCTCTGCTGATATTTTGGCGCCAAAAACAAACACCATACCGCTGATTCTTTGGCGCCAGAAACAAACACAATACCGCTGATTCTTTGGCGCCAAAAACAGACACCATATCGCTGATTCTTTGGCGCCATAAACAAACACCATATCGCTGATTCTTTGGCGCCATAAACAAACACCATATCGCTGATTCTTTGGCGCCAGAAACAAACACCATATCGCTGATTCTTTGGCGCCATAAACAAACACCATATCGCTGATTCTTTGGCGCCAGAAACAAACACAATACCG
>NIVC01001340.1:242500-387918 GCA_002269645.1 Macrostomum lignano | reverse complement strand
ACGTCACTGCGAGCAGGACATCGACGAGTGCAAGCTGGCCGCCCCGCCGTGTCGAAACAACGGAAGCTGTCAGAACAGCTTTGGCGGATTTTCCTGCCGTTGCGGACCAGCGTTTAGAGGCAGACGCTGTGAGATTTCGCGCTGAGGCCTCGGTTGGGTCTCCGACTGAGGCTCTCTGGAAACTGCCAGTAATCATCGTCTCAGCAGTCTTGGGGACAGCGATTATCGCTGTCATAATTGCGCTTGTTGTCTATCAAAGAAGGAATAGGTAAGTGCATATTGATAGAGGAAGCTGACTACAGAAGTGCTAGTAAATACGGTGTTTGCTATAGATTGAATTTATTGATTAAATGGCTGCAAAACATATTTTCAGTAGCAGAGGCACTGCTGGCTACGAGGATAATGAGAGCAGGTAAGAATGTGTCAGTTGTTGCATTCCGGAGTCTATAAGTTTGACCATTGCTCTTCTATAAATGAATTTCAATTCCAGATTCGATAACGAAGCATACGCAGCATAACTGCTCTGAGTTGAACGCTTAACAGGACTGCTATGTAACCTGTGGATTAAACGTTTGTACAAGGATTTTCGTGCTTGACATACATAATTAAAATTAAATCCTCTTAGGTAATGAAGTCAATGACTAGGAAATGTCCCTTGCCAATGTCCTCCGGAGTTCGAAGATATTTATTCATCAGATATATACCAGTAAATTTCATAAATTTCGGTGGAGGCATTTGCACTTGCATGCTACGCCATGTACATATGCTTGCTCCGAATCTTCTATGTAGATGCACCATGTAACAACATCATCATTTAAATCTAGCGTACTGTACACGAGTATTAAGCATTGTTGCATTGTCCTGCAAAAATTTGCCATTTTCTGTTGTTTGGAGTGAAACGATTTGGTCGCTTGTAAAGACAAATTTTACTTAAAAAAACAACTTAAAAATAAAGCAAATTTTAAATACGTTTTGCTGATATATTAAAAGTGCCACACTGCTTTCTTGTCGCTCGTACCAGATTTTTAACAGAGGTGCTTTAAATAATTCACTAGACTAGAGCATCAAAATTTTGAAACATTTTTTTAAACTTTTACTTAAATCTAATAATTAAGGTTTTATATATGTATAGCATTTTCAATTCAGTTGAATATTTCATCGTGCGCGAATGTCTAGCTCTATTTAACTATTATACATATCCACATTTCAATGTTGCATTTGTTACACCGTCTCCTAATCCATATTACTCGTAAATATAATGCGGAGGTTATATTCGGTTAGGGTCACTGAATCAATCCCAAGGTCACTGATAGTTCAGTCACTGAATGAATTCCAAGATCAGTGATAGTTCAGTCACTGAATGAGTAATAAGGTCACTGATGTTAGTTCAGTCACTGAATGAATCTCAAGGTCACTGATAGCTCAGTCACTGAATGAATCTCAAGGTCACTGATAGCTCAGTCACTGAATGAATCTCAAGGTCACTGATAGTTCAGTCACTGAATGAATCCCAAGGTCACTGATGTTAGTTCAGTCACTGAATGAATCCCAAGGTCACTGATAGCTCAGTCACATGAGTCTCAAGGTCACTGATAGCTCAGTCACATGACGCACATGATGCACTACCCACTATTTCACATGATGACTCAGTATGGGTTC
Organism: Macrostomum lignano; assembly: GCA_002269645.1. Taxonomy (NCBI): domain Eukaryota; kingdom Metazoa; phylum Platyhelminthes; family Macrostomidae; genus Macrostomum; species Macrostomum lignano. Next base: position 386,259 of record NIVC01001340.1, on the reverse strand, counting down.
TGGCTAAGTTCACGGCTGAAAGGTCGGGGGTTCGATTCTCGACCCACACGGAACAATTTGTGTCCTTGAGAAAGACACTTAACTCTGCATTGCTTCAGTTCACACAGCCGTAAAATTGGTGCCACCATTGGCTGGGGTAATTGAGGGTAGATATCGTATGTAAGTGGCGCCCCCCCCAGTCTTTGGAATGAACAGCCGTACGCAGCCTTCAGATGCGCTGCGCAATAGCTGCGGCTGAGATGTCGGTTGCACATCTGCCTATTCGGGCGGGTGTCATCAATTACTAATTATTATTATGCATTTGGGTCCGTAGTCATAGTTTTTTAATTGTGTATTAACTCTATTTTCTAGATATAAAATAATTATCAGGATGCAATAAGTACATAGCGTAAAGTACATAGATTTGCATTATTTGCATCACAAATTTACTTACCTAGCTAATTTTAATTAGCAGCAGACGACTCAGTAAACAACTAAATATATCCGTTGGATTTAAATTATAAACCAGGCTTTAATTTATTTTCTCACAAGTCCGAAATAAGGAAACTGATCTGTATGAAATAAATTGTATCAAAAAAGATTTCTTATCAATACTCGTAAATGTCGTCAAGATACTACAATGTACTAGGATAAAGGTGGTCTGACGCATCCATTGCATCCATGATCAACGTTGTGATTACCTTGTACATTAGAAATTTGGGAAGTTATTAATTTATCATTGTTCGATTAGCTATACAGAAAAATAAAGCAGATTTTTAATACTAGAATATTTAGATGGATAAGTGTACCAATTTATAGCAAAATACGTTTTCACATGATATACAAAGTGGGTTGCATTTACAGGGATGCTTATTAATACTGGAATAAGTTGAGAATATGCCAGCAGAGTCTCGAGTTCAGAAAAAAGTCGCAATTGGTCAAAAACCTGAGATCAGGTGTAGCCTTCTCTGAGGCAGCTGGCGACATCAATACCTCATCGGTTTGAATGTAGAATCGCTGTCAATGTAAAAGGTGACGCTTCGAGTCGACAAATTACCTTCGATTACTAAATCAAAGAAATCAATGCTTACTCCGTATTATATGTATGATTGTCCACCATATCTGGCTCGACTGTACTGCCTCGACGGGACCTGCTAATCACGGAGTTGAGAAAGTTAGGTTTATCTGTTTACGGCCTCAAAGAATGTTAACAGAATGTTCAGTGTTAATACCTGACTGCCTGTGAAATACGTTCGCTGTTCGTGATGCCGGCGACAGTCAGTATGAACGCTACGATCAGAATGACACCACCGACAGTTGCTAAGGCAATGATGAGGGTCTGCTGATTCGGCTCCGCAGGTTTCTCTGCTGTCTCGCAAAGTCGTCCGCTGAATCCATCGGGACACTGGCATCTGTAGCTGCCAAATTCGTTCACGCAGGTGCTGCCGCTCGCGCAGTCGGACTTGCCCTCGCACTCGTCTACATCGATCTCGCATCGGCTGCCTGTTAATCCCACGGCACAGATGCAGTTGAATCCGCCGAAGGTGTTCAGGCAGGTGCCGCCGATGCCGCAAGGTGAGGCCGATATCTCGCACTCGTCAGCGTCTGCCTCGCAGCGACTGCCGACAAAGTTTCCTGGACAGAGACAACTGAACCCGCCGAATGTGTTTTGACAAGTGCCTCCGTTCAGACACAGCGAAGTCCCATTCTCACACTCATTCACATCTGCCTCACAACGGGCGCCTGTGAAGTTTGGCGGACAACTGCAGTTGAATGCACCGAATGTGTTCAGACAGGTGCCTCCATTATGACACGGGGAAGTGCCTGAATCACACTCGTTCACGTCCCAGCCGCAGAGGCTTCCAGTAAAGCCCGAAGGACAGTTGCAGTTGAATCCGCCAAAGGTGTTAATACAGGTACCTCCGTTCAGACAGAGTGAAGTTCCTGTGTCGCACTCGTCCACGTCAGTCTCACAAAGACTGCCATTAAAGTTTGGGGGACAACTGCAGTTGAATGCACCGAATTTGTTTAGACAGGTGCCTCCATTCTGACACGGGAAAGTGCCTGAATCACACTCGTTCACGTCCGAGCCGCAGAGGCTGCCAGTAAAACCCGAAGGACAGTTGCAGTTGAATCCGCCAAAGGTGTTAATACACGTACCTCCGTTCAGACAGAGTGAGGTTCCTGTGTCGCACTCGTTCACGTCAGTCTCACAAAGACTGCCATTAAAGTTCGGCGGGCAGCTGCAGTTGAATCCGCCAAAAGTGTTGATGCAGGTGCCATTGTTCTGGCACGGTGGAATGTCTAGAGCGCATTCGTTCAGATCCTCACAACGACTGCCAGTAGAGTTTTCCGGGCAGACACAATCGAATCCTCCATAGGTGTTTAGGCACGTTCCTCCATTCGAGCAGGTCGGCAGATCAAGTTCGCATTCGTTGACATCCGTCTCGCAGCGGCTTCCGTTGAAGTTTGGCGTGCAGGTGCAGTTGGCAATGTCGCCGACATTGGAACAGGTGCCTCCGTTGTAGCACGGGCTTTCGAGACACGGAATCAGTCGGGTGCAGTTGGTGCCCATCCAGTCTGTAAACGTATTACAATTAAAAATGCAAACATTTCAGCAGCAGTCAACAAACTAAAAGACACATATTAGTAGTGACCTCGAAGCTCACCTGACATGCAAACTTTGTTGCCATTAGAATCGCAGGTATAGTGGCCTGTAGAGTCATTGCGAGGCTTGCAAAGTGTGTTACAGTCCAGTCCGTAGTAATGGCTGTGGCAGGTGTACCAATAGGTAATTGATAGCCTGTGGTGCCTCGGAGAACTGTAGATGTCCATGTTTCTCCTTACTGAGTCAGCCCGAGCCGGTAGACTTGCGTAGAAATGGTCCATATGGTCGTCGTAAAATTCGTCTTTGTCCATCGCGACAACCGTTATTTGTATGCTGCCCTGTTAATGTTAGAAATGTTGAGATGTGGCGTTCTGGTCACAGATATATTGTACTGTAGGTAGCTATACAAACTAAAAGTACTAAGATTGCATACCGGATTCCAGTAGGGCATGTCTATAACGACTGGATTGGCAATTTCACCGAACCTGCCGCCGAAGTTGACAATGTCCGAATCCCCATAGTATCCAGCTTGACCGTAGTTAAATAGATTGTTCCTGTGGGCAGGAATTTCGAATGGCAATCGTTAACTCAAGGTAAATTCAATAACTCTCCCGCCAAAACTACTAAGTAGAATTAGACTAGTAATCTTAGCCCCCCACATGGGTAGACAACGGAAGAAGTAGTAAGATTAAAAACTCTTAGAGATTGATCTCTAATCCTTGGCAGCTCAGAATTCCCCCTTGAGCCAGTGAAATCCTAATAAATTCTTCACGGAAATCCCTAGGGAATGCCTTAGGAATGCCTTGGGAATCTCAGCATTCTACATTTATCGATGGCATTTCAGCAATTCCAGCGTAGTCTTAGCAACCCCCCCCAAAAATGAGCTATATAATCTCAGCAAAATATCGAGGCACAGCTAAATTTTTTCAATCCACAATTATTAAACAAAGCATCCCATATTATTTAATCTACAGTGCTTGTTGGTTTAGTTGCCAAAAACAAATTCAAACAGGGTCTTTTTAACATTACACCGATGGATGGATGGTTAGCATGTCTGTCGGATTGCTGTAGGGAGCGAAAGCACAAGCAGAACTTATTAATCTACCGTGAACATCTCTTTCTAAAGGCCCTCGTCAGCAGCAATAATTTACCCTCCGGCGTTGGAGGACAGTCGTTTCTCAACCTTAAAGCCTAGCGTCCGACTGAGAGAGGTCCTTTTCTTGCACAGCGTCATGCAGGGCAGGCTCCGAGACGACAGTACTAATATCATCCACACCTTAACATGTACGTACCTGGGTCATGGCGGCTGGACATCGTCTAACGCTAATTCCTTGGTAACATTAGTTTCAAACGGTAACGGTGTGGATCATACAAACGTTTTCCTAAACGCTCATTGAATGCCAAGGTGTGTTTTCTTGCTAATTTTTTCGCTGGCAGCTACTCTAACTTAAATTTGCCGTGTAAAGCAATTTGAACTCCTTAAAAAAAGTTTGTCTCGGAATGCTCGGAATGACAAAATATCGGTTATGATCCTGTGTATGTGACCATGGAAACACACGAACATCCCCCAGGTGAAATCGAGTCCACGATAGATCACATATAAAAATTCTTTGAACAAATAGATGTTTTAGATAAATAAACCTGAAATGGTAGTTGCTCATCTACGTCATTTAGATAAATACCTATACGTCGTAGTTGATATAGTCGAATTGACCTGTGAAAAACTACTCAAACTTGTTCTTTTCTTTTTTGTAGGAACACGGAACGCAAAAATAACGTGTCTCTACGCAAAAATAACAGCTAACGTATATATCTTATTTAACTGACAATGGATCACGTTTGACACGTGGTCGACTGAACACGTTGTAAGACATTTGTAACTTATGTTAACTTTTCCATGGACACGTAGACTTGCGTGCGCTTCCACATAAGTCGTGCGGTCACTTCATACTCTGTCTGGTCCGGATACCCGATGCCAGACGCTACGAAGTGCGGACGGGGATAGAAGTCGTCCAGTTCCGACCTCTCCCTCCAGACGTGGGCGATAAACGGCGACCGTCGGCGTCTGGGGGGGAGTGCGACAAAGTGTTCAGCTGGGTCCCATGAGCAGGGGCGCACACAAGTTCCGTCTGGGATCCCGACGACCTGTCTGACCCGAGGCTGCGACCGCTGGGTAGGTCACCGAAGCCGGTTTAAACCCATACGCCCAGACCGAACGGTCGGACGTCCGGCACCATGACGAATTGCATGGGGGAATACGGATTCCACAAACTGGCACGGCTACCCGACCTTCCGGCCCCCCAACAGGCCAGCGATCGCCAGGAAAAGAAAAAGAAGAAAGGAGAAAAAAACACTGAGTCGAGTGAGGAAGGGCGAAAGTCGATACCGCAGTAGGCGGAGAAAGTTGGGGCGACTTCGGCCCCGGGGCCGTTGAGGCCGGCCACTGAGACCGTGGTCGCGGCGGGGTGGCCCCCGTCTACCCGAACGGCGGCCGAGCCGGCCACTGTACGGGCGTGCGCGTTGGCCCGGGAGGCGACTTCGGGCTGCGTGGGCGTTGGTTGCGGCGTTGCTCGCCGCTGCCGCTGATGCCCCATGACGCCCGGCCGGTGGCCGCCTCCCCCTTGGATCCCTCCCGCTCCGACGACAACCCGGCTTTCCTTGGTGTCGTTGGGGACGGGGGGTCCTATGTTGGGGGCGACCACTCGGTGGGTCATATAGACGATGTTCGCGCCGGCCCGGAAGCCCTTGGCGGCGGTGGTTGATGCGGAGTTTCCAGTTCGAGGTTGGCCGCCAGTAGCAGAAGCCCCTTCTCGTCCTGGAGTGCCGGCTGCTCGAGCTGTCACGGACCGCGTGGTAGCTACGACGCGAGTAGCTGGTCGAGGACCGCCCGGCGGGACACTCGCACCAGTTCAGACGGTTCTGGCTGCCGACGTAGAAGTAGACCACGTCGAGCCTCCTCTCGTCGGCGTTAGATGCGCTCGAAGACGGTTTCGACTTGACCGGGTTCTTCGAGCCGTTCGAGCAGAAGCGGTCGCTCCCGCTTGCTGTCTTCTGGGTCGCGAAAGCGCAGACCTAGGGCCGGCCGTCACGGTAATTCAGGCCTCTAGTCGAATCCGTTTATAACGATTTCGACGTGGGGCTGGAACTCCAGTTGCCCGAGGATGTGGTGCGGTGAAGGGCGTTCCTCTTCCCCCGATGCCACTAGGATCCCGAGAGACTACTGACCCGATTCGCGAACGGCGGATTCAGGTGTTAAGTATAACCAGACTGAGTCGACTGGTAGGAGGCAACGCTCCTCGCCTTTCGACTACTTCGGTTCTTACGGTTTCGAAGGCTTTGGCCTTGACCCCGGGTCCGAGGAGGCCGTTTCTTCGGCTCCGTTTGCCGGCTAGGATACGGGCCATTCCGTCAAGCGCGACGACTTTGGCCTTTAGCGTTAGCGTCTGGGCGGTCCTCGTGGGCCTCCAGGCCGGACTAGGTCGCGCGCGACCTGGTCCGGTTCTTGGAAGCACGCGTAGCACTCGCCCGGGCGCGAAGAGCGCGAGGTGGGGTTGTCGGTCTTCCGGTCTGAGATTCGCCCCTCCGAGGCTGGCTGACCAAGCTCAGACACTGAGTGGTCCTCCGACCGCGGTGGGCGTAGCTGGACTGGCTGCTCCGTCTCCCCTGCCCGTCACTGTCGTGGCTTCGTGCGTCCCCTCCGCTGCCATTGCAGGTGCGACCCGAGTGCAGGCGCCTCCTGAGGTGTCGGTGGGATTGACGACTCCTGCGACTTTGAGGGTACCTCCAGACGCCCAGTGGGTGGTGACTTTTCCTCCTCCTACTGGACGAGTTGCTAAGGGGTTGACGCACTATTACTAGTCGCTGGTTCCTTAGGTAACGGACGTCTAATTAGACGTCGTGACGCAGCGTCGGAGCCAGTTGGAATACGCAATGCGGCTCGAGCTGTTCGGCCCCGAGTAGGAGCAGGTCCTTGGGACCTGAGAGTCTCCATTCGGAGTCTTGCGGGGACGACCGATGTTAACAAAAATATGAATGGGAGCGCTCCGGTTGGTCGGAGGGTCTCGAACGTAGAAACGCTCGTTTTGCGAGTCACGCACCGAGTCTAGCCTGGACAGGTTGTCCCTGTAGACGCAGTAGGTTAGGCTCCTGGAAGAAGGACCCTTCTGGTGGGAGTAACGGAGCCAAATGGATGGTCCGCTACGACGCCAGCAGGGGTCTCGGGAGCGATGCGACCATCTCGAGACGAGACGGTTTTTGATGCTCGAGTACCAACGGCCGCTGTAGTTGCGGGTGGTGTGAGTGACCCCGTCGTGACCGTAATTAGTCTCTCCGCTTCTGGAGGATCGGATGCAACGGAGATGCTGGGAGCTCAAGACGTTGAGACCCAGGTGGGGATGGAAACTGTTGCCTGCCACCAGCCTCCACTAGCTGCGATGCGAGCGTTGCGGGTCTGAGATGGTCTCATAACCTCGCACCGCCCACGAAGGTCACAGGAGTGAGAGCCTAGTGTTCAAGTAGAGGAAGTTGGATTACCGGCGCGCATCGCGTTGAGCACAATGCACCTCTGCCTTGCGGTCTTTATGCCTAACCCTTTGGAAGCCCGAGCGGGACTTCCTTAAGGTAGCCAGAGGACCGGTTGGTAGGTGCTAGTGCAGCACGGCTCTCCGCCTACTCACGCGCTGACAAAACTGTCTCTGCGATTGGCGGCGGAAACTCCGCAGGACGGGAAATTTTCGGATATTTCCCTTTTTTAGCCGCGGCACCACCTTAGGGCTCGAGCCGTTGGAGGCAGCGTCCCGATTCTCTGAGGTGGCGTCTCGTTGATTTTGATTCTCGGGACGTCTGGTTTGGCGGATAGTACTTCGTTAAGTACTCAAATTTTCCTTCCAATCCTTACGTTTCCGAGTTTTTACCGCTGTTATGACACTCCTCGATCTCCCGAGTGCGGGGTGGAGGTCTCAACACTTTCGCGAGTGCGACCTGTTTTACAGATTCGAGAGGAGCCAGTTTGCGTGGCTGCCATGCAGGTGCCTGTTGGGTCCCCTTTGCGAACTACATTACGAGTGACGCAAAAAGGGGTTGCTCGGTCGATTGGTCTGGTGAGGCCTAGTGAGCCTCCCTCCAGTGCGCGACCGACGGAGATAGTAGTGCCTCCTGGCGTAACACTCTCGCCGTTTAAGGAAGTTCGGAAAGTTTCGGGGTCCTGGGCTGCCGTAACATGGCCGGGAAGATTCTCTCCGCCAATTTACGGGTCCGAAGGACGCGTTTGAAACGTCGGAAGAAGCCCGTACGTAGTGCGAACCAATACAGGGTGTCCGAACCTGGCTCCGTTTCCACTAGAAATAGGGATTCGGTCCGGCGAGCCTGATGGTAAGATAGTTTAGGAAGTCTGGCTAGTCGAACTGGAGGAGGGACCAGTTCGACTACCTCTCTGACCACGAAACCGCGGAAGAGAGACAACTCGACTTCTTGTTTGGAGAGTCGCTCTTGGTCGTGCGAAAAGCCCGCCCAGCGAGGTGACTTTCGCGCGACGTGCAGGACCAGCTATTTGAGCTCTTCCGGCACGAACCATTACCGAAACGAGACCCCTAGAAGGACCTATAGTAACCGCGGAAGCTATTGCAGGAGAAACTCCGCAAGGCTTCTCGAGAAACACTCTCCGTTTGCGTGAGTGTAGAGTGGTCTACCTAGTACATGTACTAGTCGGTAGCGTGCCGGTGGCGGTCAGACGACCCGATGGTCTCCTGCCAGGGGCAGACGTTTCCATCGGGCGTTCCACCCCACGACAGAGGTCAAGAGACCTTATACCAGTAGCTACTCGAGGAGGCCCTACAAGCCGGACTGGGGTAAGACTTTCAACCTATACGCCTGCTACAGTGGCGCCACCGTAGACCAGGCAGGGGACTATGGGAGTCCCTGGAAGAAGTCTTGAAGTAGATGCGACGACTCGTTACCCGCCTGGCGACACCGAATTCCGAGAGACTCTGATTCTGGCGTCGCTAGTACAAGTGGTCGTCCTGGTTCACCGTCTAAGCCGGCGAGTGCGAAATGCCTTCCCTTTAGGGGAAGACGTTCGTCTGATTTACAGACCCATAATGGGACCTGGTGTCCGACTTGACCAGTGGGGTGCAAGTTTGTTTTCGGTTTTTCCGGAAGCGTCAGGAGCGCGTTAACGCGTCCCGACAGCCGTGGTGGACCCCCGAGTGGGGGTTCGCGGAGACCACCTAGATGTGACGTTACCAATCCGGGCGATAGAGCATACCGCCGGACTAGACCCGATCGCGGGACGTCTATTTCTGGACAGATCTCCGAGAGTCCTCTCGCGTTCCCGCGCGAACAGCGTGCTAGTACTCGCGGGGAGGCAGACGAGGGATGCTACCGGAGTTGCGGAAGGAGTTGTAAGGAGGCGACCTGTAGAAACAGGCGTCCCTTCGCCGATTCTGACGGGCGGCAGATCGACTGCGACCGTAAGCTTAGGTCGGGGTATCCCGGTACCGATTCGCGTTCGAAGACGGGGTGCGACTGGAGACGGAGTTCCTGAACTCTCTGTCGCCGCCCGAGGTGCAGGATAGACTGCCGCTTGGGGCGTGAGAGTTGGAGAAAGTCGCGATGTTCCAGTGGTAGGGGAGATCCCTACGACGGTTACTGGTGACCTTAAAGGTCCTCCAGGTAACGATGTGCCTGCCTAGGTAGTTTCTGCCAGCGCGGCCGAAACCCCAGACGTAGTAGTAGTTGCCGGCGCATTAACGGTGCGTACGGGTCGTGTGACCATCTGAGAGGTGTCAGAAGGTCTTGCTTCAGGAACGGTAGTCGAGAACGCGACGTCTCGACTTGCGGTTCCAATGCTCTCCTTTCTGATAACAGTAGGTGAGACTGTCGGTTCGCCGGAATGTCCGGGAAACGGTGTGGTGTTGCTTGAGGGCCTGTCAGCGGCTGACGCGGGCCGTCGAGTTGGAGGACCGGTCTTCGTTATGACAGTCCGACTTCACCTAGGGTCCCGTGCGTCCCAAAGGCCCCTTGCTCGACCGTCTGTGGGAGCGGTTCTCCCCGCCGAGACCGAGAAAGAAGCCGGGACGGGGGGACCAGGGATACGGGAACTGTCAGTAGTTAGCAGTCTAGCTGCTGACCCGACTGAGGGAGGTGTCCCTGTCTACCCGCCCGTGGGTTTTGACGGCCGTCAGAGCACGGCGCCAAGGAACGGGCAGAGTGTCCGAGTCTTTGTAGGAAGACTTGGTCTTAGCCTTCCTATAAGCTCGGGAACAGTACTGGGAATGGCCGGTACCGATGGAGCGGTCCGTGACGAAGGAGGCTCCGCTGGAGCTCTCGCTTTAAACGGGGAAAACGCTCACGCTGTTTCTTCTACGAGTCGTGAAACAGACAGTGACGGGAAAGAAATTGTCTCTGGCCGATGCGATGGAGCCCGGCTTGGGCAGGTAACTGCTCCAGACGGTCGGGCTGTCGTAGGGTGCCGAGTAGGTCAAGGAAGCCCGCTGATCTGCTCGGTCAAAGAAGGGTTGCCTTCTAGTGCGACGTCCTGCCTGGCCGCCTGGTGGGACTGGCCGGGGTGCGGAGACGGACAGACGCCCGGAAGTCCCCGATCGCCTTACCCGCTGGGAGCGGAGGGGCGACACAGATGCCTGGTGGGACGTCGATTCAGTCAATTCAGTTTCACGTAGACTTGAACAAAAGTACATCGGCTCAGACATTTTAAAAGGTAGAATCTTCTATTCTCTACGCGTTACTCTCTACAAGTCACTCTCTACGAGTCACTCTCTACGAGTCACTCTCTACGAGTCACTCTCTACGAGTCACTCTCTACGAGTCACTCTCTACGAATCACTCTCTACGAATTACTCTCTACAAGTCACTCTCTACGAGTCACTCTCTACGAGTCACTCTCTACGAATTACTCTCTACGAGTCACTCTCTACGAATTACTCTCTACGAGTCACTCTCTACGAATCACTCTCTACGAGTCACTCTCTACGAGTCACTCTCTACGAATTACTCTCTACGAATTACTCTCTACGAATCACTCTCTACGAGTCACTCTCTACGAGTCACTCTCTACGAATTACTCTCTACGAATTACTCTCTACGAATTACTCTCTACGAGTCACTCTCTACGAATCACTCTCTACGAGTCACTCTCTACGAATTACTCTCTACGAATTACTCTCTACGAGTCACTCTCTACGAATTACTCTCTACGAGTCACTCTCTACGAGTCACTCTCTACGAGTCACTCTCTACGAGTCACTCTCTACAAGTACGAATTGTCTTCTTAGAAAGAACCAAAATATTCCCAGTCGTTTGAGAAAAATAGAGCTCCTGGTCTCTTTCTTAGGATCGACGAGTAACTGGGCCCCGTCTACTCTCACCTTTCCTCGTCCTTTTCTTTTACTCTCTACTCTCTTCTCTCCTCTGCACCCTCTACCCTTCTCTCTTCTGTTCACTCTTCTCTTACTTCCTCTTTTACCTTCTTCTCTTTCTCCCCTCTCTCCTCTCTTCTTTATTCTATCACCTCTCTCTTCTCCCCTCTTTTCTCTCCCTTCTCTCTTCTCTCCTCTCTTCTCCTCCTCTTCTCCCGCTCTTCTCCCCTCTTCTGCCCTCTTTTCTCCCCCTCTTTTCCCTTCTCTTCTCCTCCTCTGCTCCCCCCTCTTCTCCCTTCTCTTCTCCCCTCTTCTCCCCTCTCTTCTCCCCTCTCTTCTCCCCTCTTCTCCCCTCTCTTCTCCCCCTCTTCTCCCTTCTCTTCTCCCCTCTTCTCCCCTCTTCTCCCCTCTTCTCCCCTCTCTTCTCCCCCCTCTTCTCCCTTCTCTTCTCCCCTCTTCTCCCCCCTCTTCTCCCCTCTTCTCCCCTCTTCTCCCCTCTTCTCCCTCTCTTCTCCCCCTCTTCTCCCTTCTCTTCTCCCCTCTTCTCCCCCCTCTTCTCCCCTCTCTTCTCCCCTCTCTTCTCCCCTCTTCTCCCTTCTCTTCTCCCCCTCTTTTCCCTTCTCTTCTCCTCCTCTGCTCCCCCTCTTTTCCCTTCTCTTCTCCCCTCTTCTCCCCTCTCTTCTCCCCTCTCTTCTCCCCTCTTCTCCCTTCTCTTCTCCCCCTCTTTTCCCCTCTCTTCTCCTCCTCTTCTCCCTCTCTTCTCCCCTCTCTTCTCCCCTCTCTTCTCCCCTCTCCTTTCTCCCTATCTTCTCTCCTCTCTACTCTTCTCTCTTCTCCCTTCTCGAAAAGTCGAAAATCGACGGCTCGAGAGAAATAAGGATAAAGTCTTTCACGTCCACACTTGGACAACCCGAGTCGTTCAAACGGCTACATCTTTCGTTTCCGCCAGTGGTTGACGACAGCCTCAACACCTTGTGGCTTGCCCTACACAGCTACTTTCAGTCGTACCGAGAATTCGCCTTCTCGCTTAACCTATACTCGATAATGTTACAGGTGTGAACTGCCGTTGCTGACGATATTTACCTGTCTTTCTAATTGTCAGGAAGTAGTACAAATGGTCAACAAGTAACGTTTGAAGTAATAATTGAATTGTTTTCCTGGTATATATGGTCCTCTGTTCCCGCGGGTAGTTTTTTAGTTTATAACCGGCTCCATTTCGATTATTTAACGAGAATTAATAATAATGGATTAAAAGTGTTAAAACGGTTTGTTTTATTAAAGCTTTAATTTAAAGCGATGAACGGATGACTTGAGGAGAGATGTTCTCATCACACATCTCTCATACATCGAAAATAAAGTATACGGTTTATTAAAAGACAAATCCGAGTTGAAACCATTATTGTCGTATCCGCGCGAACATTCACACGAGTCCTAGTCACAGTGGACAAACCTGTCGTCAAGTCTCTCGCCTTCGTCAAGTCTCTCGCCTTCGTCAAGTCTCTCGCCTTCGTCAAGTCTCTCACCTTCGTCAAGTCTCTCGCCTTCGTCAAGTCTCTCACCTTCGTCAAGTCTCTCACCTTCGTCAAATCTCTCACCTTCGTCAAATCTCTCACCTTCGTCAAGTCTCTCACCTTCGTCAAGTCTCTCGCCTTCGTCAAGTCTCTCGCCTTCGTCAAGTCTCTCACCTTCGTCAAGTCTCTCACCTTCGTCAAGTCTCTCACCTTCGTCAAATCTCTCACCTTCGTCAAGTCTCTCACCTTCGTCAAGTCTCTCGCCTTCGTCAAGTCTCTCACCATTCGTCAGATCACTCGTCAACTAACTGTCCTTAGCCTCGTCTATACGTTCGAATTTCTTAACCTCTTCGCGTCGAGTGTGGCCTCGCCTTTTTCGTCGGTGGAGATGAGCAGGGCTGGCGTCGGTAGGTTCGTCGGGTCGAGGTCTGGTCGGCCGGAGTTACGGGTTTTTCCTGTTATTGCTTCGACTTCAAACTCCCGGCTCGGTCGTCGGACGCTTGCGCACCGTGTCTTCTCTGAGCGTCGTTTACGAAACCCCTCCCCCAAGTTTCGTAGGTAACGAAACGTAACACGGAGTGTGAGTGTTATCCCGAAAATCTCCGGTAACACAAATTTTCAGAAAGACAGTACATTCGTCTTCTATTATCCTTTACTTTGGAACAATATGACGACAACTCTTAACTTCCTAAGATATCAGGATCTATCTTATCTATATTTTATATATCTCGGGAGTCTAAAGCGTAAAACGACGGCGAAGCCGCTGTGATTCGAGAGAACGCATCGGAGAGACGTTATTATAAAATGTGTTCGGTTTGAATAAAAGTAAGAGAAGACCTACTCTGACCCCCTCTCTCATTTTTTCTTCCATCTTCCGCGCTCTCTCCTGGTCCGAATTACTCTCTTAGCTAGCTGAGTTCTAATTTTAAAGCTAATAACTTTAACCGACAACTACCGGTGCGGGTCTAGGACTCGTGGATGTTCACGTGGTATGACCTGGGTTGGGGTTTACGTATCCCACATGTACGGACAGCTAATCTTTCAAGTCCCGTGGGACACACTCGGACACATACTCACTCACGGACGAGTGTCATAACTCTACAAACGTACACGAGTCCTCAGTTGCCTTACCCGTCTTAGCGGCAGTCGCGACCGACTCCGTGCTACAGCGTCTTCCGCAACGCGGTCCCACGCACGTCGGGAGCACGCTTATAAATAATTGAATTCTCAGACGTCTACGTAAAGTAGTAGAGATTAAAACTACCCATTGCGCAAAATATCTTTGGGGTCGAAGAATTTAAACAGGACATCTGTGACGTAGATTTCTTCTCGTCGACGTCCTAATAGCGCGACGCTCACGATTCTCTTTTGACGAAACTCAAGCGGTTGTTTGGGTTGTGACCAGAGAACTTAGTGGGTTGGCGCGCGACACGGAGTCTCTGTTATTTTGGCGCTCAGACCGATCTAACTTTGAGATTAGGTCGAGTGATGAGTTTGTCGTAAGTTTCGTAAGTTAGTTTGTCGTTCTGGCTCGTGTCGTAACAAGTAACAGGGGCCGTTGGCGTCTCCGACGAGTTGCGAGCGGACATCTGACGTCTTTCCGACCGTCTTACTTCACGTCCGGACTCTTATCGCTATTAATCGATGACGAACTCCAACTCGGCCGGAGAGATTTGTGCGAGGGATGCCGCTCAAGTCGTGTAAAATAAAAAAAGAAACCGTTTCGTTTGTCATTAAATTGGTAAGATAGTGTAATGATTTATCTCTGCTTAAGTTTCTTACGTGATAAAGTTATTTAGGCCCGTTTTCCGTAACGAACTGTTGATTAAGTTGATGTTACTGACGATAACAATATTAATAATAAATTTAAGAATTATTTTTTGACTTTCATCTTATGCGAATACTCGATTTCAAGAGCCTCTAAAGCTGAAACAGACATATAACTTTTAGCATAACTTATCGACTATAGGACGTGACGATCAGTAAGAAGTTATCTAAACTCTCGTTTAAAGCCATTTACTAAAACAAATGGACATCACGTGAGACCCGTCAGCACAATTAAGAGCCGTGAATTTTTAGTTCAATTTGTTAAATTCTATTTTAATTTTTTTTTATTTAATGGACGAGTGTTCATTCTCTCGAAAGCAAAAAATGTGTTTTAAGGACACCAATAAACGAACTATAAAAGCTTCAGAGGAGTAGTCGGTCAGCTCTTCTAAACGAGAGAAGTAGAGGTCGAAGAATTTATAAATGTCTTTGACGAGGCCTAAGCTTCTTATTTTTTGCCGTTGGACGTCGAGGACGAGTAGGCTCAGGAGAGAGAGTCGGTGTAGGGCCTAGGTCAGGACTCGCGCTCGAAGAGCTAGTCAGGCGTCGAGCTCGGCGTCTCGGGTGTCGTCTCGCAGCTTCAAGTACATCTTTATCAATGACGGACTGTTGGCCTCCCCTTTCGTGCGGGAATCTCGAGGACGGTTCTTAAGCTCAAAGCCAGCGACCAGGTTGGCTTTCGTTTTGAAGGTGCGGCTCAGCGCCGAGGAGTCTACGGCGTAGTGCTTGAGGAGTCAGCGAAGTCAGCGGCTGAAGAGTGCTCTGGTTCGATACGGAGACGAGTGGCTCACTGAACTCGTGCTCGAGTGCTGAGAGAGACGTCAAGGAGCCAGCGGCTTGAAGTCCGTTCGGTCGCGAGACTCTCGGAGGGCACGACTCTCCCGCGTCAGACCGTCAGACCGTTAGTCGAGACACTCGCTGAGGACTCTAGCGCCCGACGTCAGTGACGTTCTCTCTGCGTGGTCTGTGAGAGAGTGGTGCAGCATCTAGACTATCATGAGCTCTCGTGACCTGAATCACTCCCCGTCGCCTGAGTATAAGCCGGCCTAAACCTTGCCCACCTTCATCTTACACGGACTCAGCGAGTGTCCAGACTCTGACGGCTACTTGACGACGTCGTCGACCCCGTCGGCTAGTTAATGACAAGAGTCACACGAGTACTACGGCAGGTTTACGACCAGGCGAGAGAGGAACAGGCGTGGGAACTCCATCTACCGGTGTAGCGACTCTTTCTTTACTAAGTACTACGCTGGGGCTCTAGCCAGTCCACACAGTCCACAAACAGACAGGACGAGAGCCGAGAAGAGGTGTGTCAGCTCGTCGTAGACGTCGCTGACAGAGCACTCTGAGTGCTCCAAGAGGAAGAAGGTGACGAGCTGGCCGCAGAGCAGGTGGTAAGCCTTCCACTACCAGAAGTGCACCATCCTGAAGTTCGGAACGACTAACTTCGGTAAGAACACTGTCTACTGGAAGAACTGGTCCATGAACTCACACTGCTTGTCAACTGGAACGTCCCATCTCTCTGAAGCGTCGTAGGCCAAGAGGTCCTTCGACCACGAGTGCGCCTCGAGAAGTGGGACAGCTAGTCCTCTCCGACGCACGTGGTGCACCGTCCCGTTACTCCGCCTCCACTCGTGGAAGGCCTCCCGGAGGTTCTGCCCTACCCCCTACAACCTCTGCGCCAAACCGTCGTCGCCGCGCTACCCGCCCATCGCCGTCTCTGCCGTACGCCTCTGTAACAGGTCACGACCGGAGTCACACTTAGGCCCACAACGTTTTCGTCCTAACCTCCGACATTTTTGCTAAGCCAATGTTTATGTAAATTATATGGCAAAAAACATACCGGTACAGGTAACAGATGCACTCTACTCTGTACCGGTATCTGATACCTTAAATTATGTACTAATATAGCACAATGTTACCATCCAACCGTTAATACCATCACACGAAGCGGTGAGTATTTTTAATTAGTAACAGTTGGATGTATAACTGTATAACAGAGTACTTACATAATATCATCGGAATTTATTACTGAAGCTTCGCAACTTATTACTCGCATGTCGTACCCTGGTACGTAAATCGCTATTAAAGACGTGGTTACGAAACGTGTGTCTTTCGTTTGCAGATGTGACGGTCTTAGAGATCTTTAGTGTTGTCTTGATTGTCTTGTGTCTGGTAGAGTGAGGGGTTTTCTCTTGAGTGGCTTAGGATTCGTGACTTACACGGGCAAGTGGTTGAGAACGACGAGGCCTCGAGGTAGCGTGAGCGTGTCCGGAGAGACCACCATAAGAGCCGGCCCTTAGTTGACGTAGTGTAGTTACAGCCTTAACCGCAGTCAAGACGGCAGGTCACAGCAGTCCGACAACGGGGTCGGAAGACTCATCGACGGCTGCTGTTTTTAATTCAGTAGTAACAAACCAGGTGAAGAATATTAGACGACGTCCCGTAGTCGTCGACGCGAGACGTTACGCCGAGCCCTAAGCCACTTCGGACTGACGAGGTCACGACTCACGTCGACGAGCGAGTCGAGACTAAGCTAGCCTGACGTAGAATTTACAGTCAACAAACCATCTTTGTACGTGAAGATCTTCCCAATTAACTGAATAAATACATCGAATCCCGTCGTGAGGTCATTGTAACTGCAGTCGGACACGAAACTACTCACACGAGTGTTGAACCACCACTGGTAAGACATTACGTTACATCTCTCCACTGAGCGGTCACAAATGAACTTCTAACTGCATCCGAACACGAAATTACTCACTCGAGTGTTGAACCATTACCGGTAATACACTACGGTACATCTCTCCACTCGTCGGTAGCTGAAGAACTTCTAACTGCAGTCGAACACGAAACTACTCATACGAGTGTTGAACCACAACCGGTATTACACTACGTTACATCTCTCCACTGAGCGGTCACAAAGCAACTTCTAACTGCAGTCGAACACGGAACTACTCACTCGAGTGTTGAACCACCACTGGTAAAACACTACGTTACATCTCTCCACTGAGCGGTCACAAAGCAACTTCTAACTGCAGTCGAACACGAAACTACTCACGCGCATGTTGAACCACCACTGGTTTTACACTACGTTACATCTCTCCACTGAGCGGTCACAAAGCAACTTCTAACTGCAGTTGAAGAAGAAGCTACTCACTCGAGTGTTGAATTACCACTGGTAAAACACTACGTTACATCTCTTCACTTCTCGGTACTTGTAAAAGAACTTCTAACTGCAGTCGAACACGAAACTACTCATTCGAGTGTTGAACCACCACTGGTAAAACACTACGTTACATATCTCCACTCGTCGGTAGCTGAAGAACTTCTAACTACAGTCGAACACGAAACTACTCATACGAGTGTTGAAACCACAACCGGTATTACACTACGTCATATATCTCCACTGAGCGGTCACAAAGCAACTGACGAGCAATGACGAGCTGCAGTCGAGCCCAAACTTACTTGTTAAACTGTTAAAACTGAAACGGGTAAAGTGTACGTTTCACTTCGCCACTCTTACGGTAGAGTAACTACGACTTGTCGGATAATTGCAATCTTCCTAAGACATCCATAGCGTTTTAAAAAGAACACAAAGGCTTGGCTTACAGAGAGTCCTAGAGGCCAAGTCAAAGTAGTTCCGGCTTCAAGACGTAGTCTTGACGACGTTAGCGACAATTCTAAGAGGTTTCTCGAAGGTAAAGCCGAGCCATAGCCACGACACCTTACGCCTCTCGCGGCGTAAGACGACGATGAGCATAAATAGATAAAATCGAGTAAGCGCAGTGTTAACAGACGTTACAGACGGTAACCGCCGCGACGGTGGCAGGTTAACTTTATTCACTCCAAAACCGCGTCAATGTCTTAAAAATCTTCCTCCCGACAAGGAATTACTCGACGACATGTAGCAAAATTACTGCGACCAAATGACGTCATCCTTACAGACGAAACACGGTGAAAGTAAACCAGTTTTGCTCATAAAAAAGACTACTCGGCAAAAATCTTCGATCGATACTTATAATTGTTTTCTCTAGCTGAAGGCTATGAAGGCTTCGTGCGAAGGCTAAACACATTTACGGACAGATTTACACAAATCCGCTTTGAAATACGATTTGTGCGGCCTTCCTCGGTTCGTTTCGTTTCACCAACGCCTTTTTGACCGCCGCCGGCTCTTTCGCCTAGAGTTGAGATTACTTCCCTTCCTCTTCCTGATTTTCGTACCTTTCGTCTTAACCTACCTACGTCGAACGTCGACGCTTCGGTATTTTCTTCACCTCGCGGCGACCGCCGCGCTGTCCCATCTCGACCATCTTTCATCGTCTCTTGTCGCAGGATAGAGGTCGGAGGTTCCCCGGCTTACAGTCTAAGACTGTTCGGCTAAACTACCGTCTTCGACGGGGGGGTGCGGCCTACGAAACCGGCCTTTTTGGGCGTCGACCTTACAGCGTGCGTCGGTCTGTGCGTGTTTCCGTCGACTACTTGACGGAACGACTCTCGAGCGGAGGCGCCGCATCGGTTTCTCGCCGCAGTGGTCGGTCCCTGAGTTGGGACCGACCACTGTCCACGTCCACTCTGGTGGATCACGTCTCGCCACTGAGAAGCTTGTCCACCGTCTTCCTGCTGTACGCCGTAGCTGGGCTTGACCAACCGGAAACCTTCCCGGTCGAAGGTCGTCGGTCTACTTCGGCTGTCCGTCCGGGCGCTCGCTATCCTTCAGCTGCAAACCGAGGCGCCTCCCGGTCGACGTGCTTCAGAAGCGACCCTCCCCCCGCGGCCACCGAACCACGTCTTTGCTCTGCCGCACCTGCATCCTAGCCTCCGACCTCTTCCTGGCCTCGGACGAATGGTCCGCACGCACGCGCTACATCGCCGTCTCGTCCAGTGGCAGTCGACCTCTAGATCCCCCGCCGGACGCGATTGTGTCTTCCGAAGGGTTCTCGCGTCGACCGACTTCATCCTAGCGGTCAAGAGGCGGTCCGGTTCCGTCGTGTCCACAGGCCGTCTGTGGCGCGCCCTCTCCCGCCCCGCCGCAGGGGCCTCCCGCTCCTGCTAGAACGTTTTCCTCCGTTTTAACTCTTCGTCGTCTCTCGCACACGCTGCGCTTGAGTTCGCTCGTTTAGTGCTAGCATGCTCGCACCGTTACGTAGTTACTAGGACGCCAGGTCGTCGATGGTTTTCGAATTTTTTTTAATACTTCATTAATACAGATTTAGTCGAATAGCAGGTACTGGAACAGAAAAACTGCTTACCACCGGATAGGACAGAGTACGACAAACAGACAAATTAATTTTAGATAACCAAACTTAACTGTCGCGTACTGGTTCTGTCAATGACGAGAATCAACCGAATCTAACTCTCCTTTTATATATATGGTAAGAAAGCCATAACGATAACCTTACCCATGACCCATCATATACCCCATCCACTCGTCCTTATCAGGGGTTAGACCCAGTGTTTTAATTACCACGTATTACCCATGTTCAGTCGCCTCTCTCCACCGTTAAAAAATTGTATGAATTGTCGACTCTCACCTCTCGCCCACTCTCGCCTCTCTACACACTCTCAACTCTCTCTCTCCATCTCTCTCTCTCTCTCTCTCTCTGTCTTCTCTCTCTCTCTCTCTCTCGCCTCTCTACCAGGTTATGATTTCTTGACCTGCTTATATAGGTATACAGAGTGTGCATGGATACACAATAATGCAATTAGCCTACATGTACTGTACAAGGACCACTAGGAACACTTCGTCTAGTAGTCCTTGGTACTGTACGAGACCGTTTCACCAATGAATGGTAAATTATATGAGCAAGTGCTTTTGTGGTTGAAGGTAGAATTGCATATGCACGGTACCATACAGTATGTATACTGTGCATGCAATGTGTATGCATACATGTAAATTGTACGAGTACCGGTGGTATACAGTAATGTGACATTACAAGAAATAGGATAATTTCTTTCAATAATTTTAGACAGTACGAGTATCAAAACACTTTAGAACATATATACATGTCGTCCATGTTTGCCTGTCTGCGAATTGGCATATTTGCATTGGCATTCTAGGACATTTTACTGCTCGACTCAGCATAATGATACTTCCAACTCAGGAGCATGCACATTCGTAACTACGAAAGAATGCAGCCAGCAGTCTTGTTTTACAAGTTTCTACTTAAGTTTTCTTTCTAATCTACGAGTATACGAATATTATTGTGCGAGTATAGGACAGAAAATCGGTCCAGCCATTTTGGCTAAAATCGATCACATACCCATATACCCACATACCTACCGACAGACCATTTTTAGTATTTGGAAATACTTTCACATTTAAATTTATAGTGACTGAATTAAAATTGAATGAATAAAACGATCGAGGCCCCTTTATACTGTGCAAGGCTGTGGCCCCCCCACTGGGTGTAACTTCTGCCACACGATCGCGGTGTGTAACGATAAATTTTACGCGTAGTAAAATATGTAACCTACTACGCTCCTACCATTCAAATAATTTTTCTTCCGTGTGAAAATTCTCCAAGTGAAAATTCTTTTCTCCACTCAAGGCGCGCGCATCCACTCCTTCAATTTTGTTTTCTCCTTTGTTTTCATTGGCCCTTCTGGGTGGTCCCACGCGTTTCACTCGCTAAAAAGATCCCATGACCAAGGTGTAAACCCTTTTCCCACCTGCTGGTGGCTCATGAAAGTCTATAAAAAGTCTGCGCTCGCCCGCCTTATTGGCCAGACTCGATCGTGGAACCACCCCTTTCCTTAATATCCCGATTCCCGAGGTCCCCAACATGTTACATGCAGTTACAGCTGCATAAATATGTACATAAGCCTGATTTATATCTGATCCTTGTTGCATGGTCGACTTCAGCTAGCTTCACCTTAATTCCAACTGCAGCCCATTATGTTACAATTATAATCTTAACTTGCCGTGACGTTGATATAACTTCAATAAATTCAGCCGTAAAATACATGTGCGCGCTTTCGTTGGGCCGACTGAAATCAATGTCCTAGATACAATTCGTGACCCTGCAGCTCGGAAAGCACTTCAATCTCAACGATCTAAATTAGGAAGAGTTCTTATATAGACTAGTTCGAGTGTACGAGCTAACGTACCATGCAAGTCTTAGGATATTTTCCCGCGAATTATCGTGGTGGAAGCAGTGACCTACTAAAAGGAACACATCCGAAAATTCTACTAAGTATTGAATAAATCATTTGTTTTCTCTTCAGCTTTTGAGTAATCCTGTCTGGCCGGCATTTAAAAGGACATGAAACTCAACCACTCCGCCACGACCACAGCTACCCTCACACTGAGCTTGATGAAGTCAGCAGCCCGAGCTTCCATAGCACCGGCAGTTTGTTCTAATTGACTTTGACTCCCGGAAATTCTGGCACTGATTCAAACAGGCGCGGATCCAGAAATTTTTTGAGGAGGGGGCCAACGGCCAAGTTATACCAAGCACTGCAACCCCATATTGGAAAATAGACCTGGCATAGTAGCGGGCCAAAAAGTATGATCAACATTTTTTTGGCCGCGGCTGAGGGGGGGCCGCCCCCCTTGCCCCCCTCTGAATCCACCCCTGGATTCAAACGCAAGCAGAGAATAATTTAAAAGTGATTTTCCTCATGTCAGAGCACTGTCTGTTCCTTCCAACACCTCCAAGCCCTCCTACAGTTATAGATAGCCCCCCCCCCTATGCTTTTATGATTTATGTTTTTGTAATGTTAAAAACCAAAATTTATTTGATTTATTGTTTATTATGTTTTCATAATGCCATTAATTTTTTTTAAAAGTATAGATAGTAGATAAAAAGAAGAAAATTAATCAGTAAAAGTGTAAAACTGAAATAAACTAAAATTCCTAATTCTATCTATCTATAAATGTATGTTGAATCTGATGGTTCAGAGAAAAGATGTATAATTATATAAATTATAAATTGAATAGTCATACATGTGCAACCTCCAAAATTCGGTCAGCCGTGCGACTTAGTTTTAACAAAAATGCGACGTAGTTTTTGGCCAAAAATGCGACTTACATATAAAAAAACCCGAAAGCAAAATTAACGCAACTTTGGGTAAACGGCAGGAGTAACTATGACTGTTTTATTAACCTAAAATGCCTCGTCAGCTACTTAGTACTACTCTTCAGGTTATTTTTTGGGTGGGCATTTTTGCGACTTCCTTGATTGGCCGCCAAATCGGTCGGCCGGATCGGCCGACTCGGCCGACTGTTGCGCATGTATGTGAATAGTTGTTATTGTTATTGAAATAGTTGTATTAAAACATTTTAACAAGAATTGTTTCTTCTAAGACAGGCTACTACCTAGGCTTTTTTACTATAGACAGTACTAGGCCTACTAAATATTATAAATTTATTAGGCAAAAATGCAAATTAAGAATAATTTATTTTATATAATAACTAAGTAAAGCTTAGTTAAATTTTTAATTATTCAAAACTATTATTATATTAAATTAATTAATTAGGATAGTCTAATAATAATAGTAATAAGCATTAAGCCTAGGCCTACCAACTTAGGCCCTTACTAATATTAAATCTTGCTTAGGCCTAGTAATAAATAAGTTAGGGGCCTTCTTAGTAAAACACACTAAAACTTAACTTCATTTATAATATAAAATAAATTATTCTACATAATAGAAATTAGATAGGATCCTAATCCCAATCCCAAAATCTTGGGATCCCAAGGAAAATTGGATTCTCACAGGACCAGAATCCTGGCCCTAAAAACATGAGAATTGGGAACAGGTCTTCTGATTAAAAATTTATCTAATTAGGCCTTGTGATTACTTGCTTGAATGTATTTTGTTTTAACTTGTACTCATTATGTTATTACTTTTTGGTTACAAAACTTTGCATCAATTTTGTGTTTCACTTTTTGATCTTGAAATTTTTTGCTCAATTTTGTTTATATGGACAATACATTGAAAGACTTGATCCCAATTCCCAAATCCCTATCCCGAGAATAAATTATTCCCAATCCCAATTTTAGGCCCTATCCAAAGATTTCAATACTGTCCAACCTCTACTATATAGCCATAGTAGAACTACAACAACTAAATTTTCATAATTTTAATATAAATAACTATAAATTATAAAATATATATATTACTAATATTATTAGGCCTAGGTCTAGGAATATCCATAATAACAAAAACTATAACTGTTATAATATATTTATATAAACAAACATAGAAGAAATGTATAATAGAAAAGCTTACTTAGAGTCACTCAGTCAGTTTAATATCAAGTTCTAAATTTTATATAATATTTTTAGATATAAATCAAATATAAATCTGAAAATATTTCAATTTTTAGCATATTTCAAAATTCAAAGCTAGATCTATTTAGAATAGAACCTCATAATCATTAAAATAATCATATAATTATGTATATCAAATATAATTATTTTTTATCAATATTTACTTTATTGCTATGTTACATAGCCTTGTATCTTATTCCATTTGTTATTGGGATTAAATAATTAAATATAATGTTTTTTGGAGAAAATGTCTTAAATAAGTTATTATTTGAATAAGCAATCATTATAAACCTGACCCGAAAGCTAAGTAATAGTTGATCTAAATAAAAGACCAGAATCTTTCTTAAGATTTTAGGAATCCTATCTTTCTATTAGAAATTGACCAAAAATGAAGAATTTATAATTATAAGTCAAATGGCAGTTGAAAAAATGAAAGACCTATAAGTCAAGTAGCAGTTTACCCAAATGAAGTACCTGTAGGTCAGGTAGGTAACAGTTGACCGAAATGAAGGACCTGTAGGTCAAGTAGCAGTTGACCCAAATAAAGGAGTTGTAGGTCAGGTAGCAGTTGACCCAAATGAAGGACCTGTAGTTCAGGTAGCAATTTGATCCAAATGAAGGACCTGTAGTTCAGGTAGCAGTTGACCCAACACCCAAATGAAGGACCTGTAGTTCAGGTAGCAATTTGATCCAAATAAAGGACCTGTAGTTCAGGTAGCAGTTGACCCAACACCCAAATGAAGGACCTGTAGTTTAGGTAGCAGTTGACCCAAATGAAGGACCTGTAGGTCAGGTCAGATAGCAGTGTCCCATCGAAAAACCTTAATTCACTCTACTTAATTAGTAGTCAGGTAGCAGTAGCATTATGGGCTTATGGCATTGTATTGATTGTAGGTTTTTGTATCAAGTTGTGGCCCAGTTCAACTTATCACTATTTATTATAATTAGCTAGGTATTCTATTTAATTTAATACTACTGTATTAGACAGTGTTTCCATGAGACTGTATGGTCTCTTATGTGAGATTATTTGAACGTTTTTTTATTTTATTGTACTATATTTTTGTACAGTCTCGTGCACTTTACGTGAAACCTACGAAATAAGTTTGGTAGGCAGATAATTCACTCGCGCATATGAGCTCTAGAGTCCTGTCCGCTTCTCCATTCACTGCTAACCCCTACAGGGTATTGTGTAAACACTTAGCAATAGTCAGATTAAATCCAAAAGCTTCCAAATGCTATGCTGTTTGAGTTCGCGCATGATCGTGCTCTCTCTCTCTCTCACCCTCCCCTCTCTGACTCTCCTCACTTTTCGAGCACACAAACTGACAAGATTTTCTCTCTTTCTCTGTCTGTCCAGTCAGTTAGAGGTCCAGCTATCTATCAACTGCCTTTAGCCAGCAGTTGCCTACAAAGCGTCTGGTTAAAGCTTATATTTAGTCCTTTAGTCCTTCCTATCTTTAATATTAATTAACTAAAATGACTGTTGTGGTCTAGGCTAGTAGAGGTAAACGGCGGGAGTAACTATTGCTTTTAATTAAATACGTAATTACCTCGTTATCTGATTAGTAGTTTTTTACTAATTGTGTTGCCTACATTCCTCACGATTAGAAAGTCTGGGCCGCTGTACACCCTGTGTGAGCGTGTGTATGATTGCTCAGGGGTCAGCAGAATGGGCATGTAGCTATGTGCTTGCCTTCTCGCTGACTGCGGGTCAGCTGTTTTCTTGATTTGATGACGAATCCACTGACTGCTCACAGTTATACTAACCGTCATCTGTGCATGTGCCAACTTCAGCGAATCCAGAGAAACCCGTCAGTGAATACCAATAATGGCTGCGTTATTCTTTGCTGACAAGCGCCAGTTGGACTCAGATCAGGACGACGATTCGAGCGACGATTCCGAGTACGTGCCCGACGAGAAGGAGCTTGATGACGATGATGATGTTGATGATGAAGATGATGATGAAGAGAATCCAAACGAGGAAGCTGGATTAAATGGAGCCGGTGATAATTCAAGCAGTAAAAAGCAACAAACAACAAAGAAGTCAAAAACTCAAGCTAAGAAGGTGGAGCTTCCCGGTCGGGTTAACAGATTTAGACGGGGTGGAATCCGACTGGAGGGAGAGGCTGAAGATGAAGCGCCCGCTAAGCCGACTCCCTCTTCATCACTAACAACGGCTGGACTTGATGAGCCGGCGGCTGATGTAGCAGATGAACAGGAGAAACGCCGAGCCGATGCTCTTTGGGCCAGCTTCTTGGCCGACGTTCGGCCTGCCAAGCCCGCTTCCTCGTCCGTTGCTAAGGCAACCGACACCGTTGCTAAGGAAACAGATACCGTTGCTAAGGAAACAGATACCGTTGCTAAGGCAACCGACACCGTTGCTAAGACAACCGATACCGTTGCTAAGGCAACCGACACCGTTGCTAAGGTAACAGATACCGTTGCTAAGGCGACCGACAACGTTGCTAAGAATACAGATTTGGTTACTAAGGCGACCACTGACGCCTCGAAAAGCGCTACAGCTACTCAAGCTACCAAAATATTCGAATTCGCGGGCGAGTCGGTGGCCGTTCCAATCGCTTCTCCGTCGTCGGGCTGTTCAACGAAGCGCCCGGCAGCCGCCGCCCCCAAAGGCGTGACCAGCCTCCTTGACCGGCTGACTAAGCGGCCGAAATTGTCAACGCTGGAGAAGTCCCGGCTAGACTGGGAATCCTTCAAATCTAGCGAAGGCATCGGCGAAGATCTGGCCGCGTACAACCGAGGCAAGTCCGGCTACTTGGACCGGCAGGCCTTCTTGGAGCGGGCCGACTACAGGCGCTACGAGCAGGAGAGAGATGCCCGGCTGGCCAGCGGCCGCGGCGGCCAGCAGGGCGGGGCAAAGTCTTAAGGCTGAGCAGCGACCAACTGAGAGACTCTTTGTTTCCATGGTGATGATCGGAGGTCCACTGAATCATCTGGGGGGGGGGCAGCGGCCACTGAAGCATCTGGGGAGGGGGGGGGCAGCGGCCACTAAAGCATCTGGGGAGGGGGGGCAGCGGCCACTGAAGGATCTGGGAGGCGGGCAGCGGCCACTGAAGCATCTGGGAGGCGAGGCAGCGGCCACTGAAGCATCTGACAAGGGGGGCAGCGGCCACTACAGCATCTGAGGGGGGGGGCAGCGGCCACTGAAGCATCTGAGGGGAAGCATCTATGAGGCGGGGCAGTGGCCACTGAAACATCTGGGAGGCGGGGCAGCGGCCACTGAAGCATCTGACAAGGGGGCAGCGGCCACTACAGCATCTGAGGGGGGGCAGCGGCCACTGAAGCATCTGACAAGGGGGCAGCGGCCACTACAGCATCTGAGGGGGGGCAGCGGCCACTGAAGCATCTGACAAGGGGGCAGCGGCCACTACAGCATCTGAGGGGGGGCAGCGGCCACTGAAGCATCTGACAAGGGGCAGCGGCCACTACAGCATCTGAGGGGGGGCAGCGGCCACTGAAGCATCTGACAAGGGGGCAGCGGCCACTACAGCATCTGAGGGGGGGCAGCGGCCACTGAAGCATCTGAGAGGGGCAGCGGCCACTGAAGCATCTGGGAGGCGGGGCAGCGGCCACTGAAGCATCTGGGAGGGGGGCAGCGGCCACTGAAGCATCTGGGAGGGGGGCAGCGGCCACTGAAGCATCTGGGAGGGGGGCAGCGGCCACTGAAGCATCTAACAAGGGGGGCAGCGGCCACTGAAGCATCTAACAAGGGGGGCAGCGGCCACTGAAGCATCTGGGAGGCGGGGCAGCGGCCACTGAAGCATCTGGGAGGGGGGCAGCGGCCACTGAAGCATCTGGGAGGGGGGCAGCGGCCACTGAAGCATCTAACAAGGGGGGCAGCGGCCACTGAAGCATCTAACAAGGGGGGCAGCGGCCACTGAAGCATCTGGGAGGGGGGCAGCGGCCACTGAAGCATCTAACAAGGGGGGCAGCGGCCACTGAAGCATCTGGGGGGGGCACTGAAGCATCTGGGGGGGGCACTGAAGCATCTGGGGGGGGCACTGAAGCATCTGGGGGGCACTGAAGCATCTGGGGGGGGCACTGAAGCATCTGGGGGGGGCACTGAAGCATCTGGGGGGGGCACTGAAGCATCTGGGGGGGCACTGAAGCATCTGGGGGGCACTGAAGCATCTGGGGGGGGCACTGAAGCATCTGGGGGGGCACTGAAGCATCTGGGGGGGGGCACTGAAGCATCTGGGGGGGGGCCACTGAAGCATCTGGGGGGGGGCACTGAAGCATCTGGAACTCAGCAACATCGGTGTGTTTCACTTTGCTTACCCAATACTTTCTTTTGTCTATTTATTGTACTTCTCAGCATTTTCTGCGTTTTTTCCTGTTCGCTCTACTTACTAGTAGCGCGTGCTGCACAAAATCTGTTGGTATATTCGAATTTGAATGTAATTGCGCAACCTTAATTTATAAATTATGAATAATAAATGAATAAATAATAACTGATATAATATTCACACCATGGTTCCGCGTGTTTGCCTTATGGATTAAAAACCTATTCATATTTCGGACTCTGTCCAACTTAAGTATATTTAGTGAAACTTTCATTTTATTTTGATAAAATTCTCACTATTTATAAATATTTTTTTCAATTTTCAGCTCTGTTGTCAAATTGATTTAACAGCCACCATGACTAGCGCTTACCTAAAAAACCTGATGGGTGTTCCTGTGACAGATGAGGAATTAGAGAACATCCCGCATCCCAATGTGGAACTGACGCTGCACACCACTGTTCGGTTTATTCAGGTGAATAATGCATTCTGTGTTCAACTGTGGGTTATGAGCGATTGGACTGTGGGTTATGAGCGATTGGACTGTGGGTTATGAGTGATTGGACTGTGGGTTATGAGCGATTGGACTGTGGGTTATGAGCGATTGGACTGTGGGTTATGAGTGATTGGACTGTGGGTTATGAGCGATTGGACACTGTGGGTTATGAGCGATTGGACTGTGGGTTATGAGCGATTGGACTGTGGGTTATGAGCGATTGGACTGTGGGTTATGAGCGATTGGACTGTGGGTTATGAGCGATTGGACTGTGAGTTATGAGCGATTGGACTGTGGGTTATGAGCGATTGGACTGTGGGTTATGAGCGATTGGACTGTGAGTTATGAGCGATTGGACTGTGGGTTATGAGCGATTGGACTGTGGGTTATGAGCGATTGAACTGTGGGTTATAAGCGATTGGACTGTGAGTTATGAGCGATTGGACTGTGGGTTATGAGCGATTGGACTGTGGGTTATGAGCGATTGGACTGTGGGTTATGAGTGATTGGACTGTGGGTTATGAGCGATTGGACTGTGGGTTATGAGCGATTGGACTGTGGGTTATGAGTGATTGGACTGTGGGTTATGAGCGATTGGACTGTGGGTTATGAGCGATTGGGCTGTGGGTTATGAGCGATTGGACACTGTGGGTTATGAGCGATTGGATTGTGGGTTATGAGCGATTGGACTGTGGGTTATGAGCGATTGGACACTGTGGGTTATGAGCGATTGGACTGTGGGTTATGAGCGATCGGACTGTGGGTTATGAGTGATTTGACTGTGGGTTATGAGCGATTGGGCTGTGGGTTATGAGCGATTGGACACTGTGGGTTATGAGCGATTGGACTGTGGGTTATGAGCGATTGGACTGTGAGTTATGAGCGATTGGACACTGTGGGTTATGAGCGATTGGACACTGTGGGTTATGAGCGATTGGACTGTGGGTTATGAGCGATTGGACTGTGGGTTATGTGCGATTGGACACTGGGTTATGAGCGATTGGACTGTGGGTTATGAGCGATTGGACATTGGGTTATGAGCGATTGGACTGTGGGTTAGGAGCGATTGGACACTGGGTTATGAGCGATTGGACATTGGGTTATGAGCGATTGGACTGTGGGTTATGGTAGACTGAGTTGCTGACAGTTATGTGTGTTATGCACAGTTGTGTGTTATGTACAGTTGTGTGTTATGTACAGTTGTTAATGTGTGTTATTCTATGCAGACTCAATTCCAACATCTTACTCCGCACCATCCCAGGCCGGCGCAGTGCTGGGCTCCCTTGTTGCAGCCCCCCTGGTCACGGCAATCGGCGGCCCCCGGACCCTGTCGGATCTCGCCGATCGGGCTCTTCGCTACGGCGTCACCGGGGCTCGAGTTGGGGCCGTCGCCGCTCCGCTGGTGACTTATGCGGCAATGCGAAAGGAGCCGGAGATCGCCGTCTATGACAGGGTGTACCGGCTGCGGTACCACTCCAATCAGGTGTTACATCGTTTTACACAACCAGTGTCAATGCAATGCTGCTCATTCCACTGACTCCTGAGCACATGCAAGCTCGCCAATACTGTACGCAGGCTCACACTCACACGCGCTCACACAGCCTGTTGAAAGCGTTATCGTGACAAGAATCGTCAAAGAGTCATTGCAAACAACTCACACAATTTAACTCTAATTGCACTCTAACTAGCCTACTGAGTTAGTAGAAAGTTAAGCGCTAACACAATTTAACTCTAATTGCACTCTAACTAGCCTACTGAGTTAGTAGAAAGTTAAGCGCTAACACAATTTAACTCTAATTGCACTCTAACTAGCCTACTGAGTTAGTAGAAGGTTAAGCGCTAACACAACGAGAATGACTTCACGAGGCTTATATTAACGACACCCATCGCTCGCCCCTAGGTGCGCCACGATCGCTACTTCCTCATTGGCGCCAGCATCGGCGGCGCCAGCAACGGTCCGGCCGGTGCCCTTGTTGGCATCCTTGGCGGCATCGCCTTGGCAACAGCCTACAACAGCCTGCTGGCTAATAGGGAGAGAGGCGAAGCGCCGCTGACCGACCAGCTGAAGTCTAAAGTGCAGGCGGCTAAGCGTCAGCAGTAGCCTAAATTAATCCGATGGTTCTCAATTCTGATTTTCGTCGTTTAGCAAATTTTAACCAGCCAAAGAAAATATTTTCGAAATTTCTTCTTTAAATTGTTTAGCGCTGTTTTGGAAATCGCTTAAATTCAATCCATAATCCTTATGCATATTTTAACTATATATTTTATACGCTACTGATAGTAGAGATGAAGAGTATCTTAATTTAGAAATCGTAGTTATAATATAAAAATTTTCCAAATATTTTTCACTACTATTACTTACAGTAGTAGTCTTTCAAAATTTGGAATTTTCCCACAATTTTCTATTTACTTATCTTTCGCCAGCGCTGACCATTCGTGCATATTTAAATTTTATAACAATATATATGCATACATACAAAAGGTATGATATTATTTCCGTCTGCAAAATGTATAATAATTCTATTTAAAATATACTGGCCACTTACTCATTATTGTTGTAGTGAATTTCTATTAGAAATATTTTTATACCATTTTTGTTTGTTTTATACACTGTTTTCAATTGGGAATTCCCGCTCAGTAGGGTTTCTGTTAGTGGGAAAGGATTTCTATTATAGTGAATAACAGGCTTTCTGTTACAGTGACAGGGTTGCTGTTACAGTGCCAGGCTTTCTGTTACAGTGACAGGGTTGCTGTTACAGTGTCAGGCTTTCTGTTACAGTGAAAGGGTTGCTGTTACAGTGCCAGGCTTTCTGTTACAGTGACTGACAGGGTTGCTGTTGCAGTGTCAGGCTTTCTGTTACAGTGACAGGGTTGCTGTTACAGTGTCAGGCTTGCTGTTACAGTGACAGGGTTGCTGTTACAGTGTCAGGCTTTCTGTTACAGTGACAGGGTTGCTGTTACAGTGTCAGGCTTTCTGTTACAGTGACAGGGTTGCTGTTACAGTGTCAGGCTTTCTGTTACAGTGACTGACAGGGTTGCTGTTACAGTGTCAGGCTTTCTGTTACAGTGACAGGGTTGCTGTTACAGTGTCAGGCTTTCTGTTACAGTGACAGGGTTGCTGTTACAGTGTCAGGCTTTCTGTTACAGTGACTGACAGGGTTGCTGTTACAGTGTCAGGCTTTCTGTTATAGTGTCAGGC
Organism: Macrostomum lignano; assembly: GCA_002269645.1. Classification (NCBI taxonomy): domain Eukaryota; kingdom Metazoa; phylum Platyhelminthes; family Macrostomidae; genus Macrostomum; species Macrostomum lignano. The sequence goes on along the minus strand of NIVC01001340.1, from coordinate 354,691 downwards.
TTTCTGTTACAGTGCCAGGCTTTCTGTTAAAGTGACAGGGTTGCTGTTACAGTGTCAGGCTTTCTGTTACAGTGTCAGGCTTTCTGTTACAGTGCCAGGCTTTCTGTTAAAGTGACAGGGTTGCTGTTACAGTGTCAGGCTTTCTGTTACAGTGTCAGGCTTTCTGTTACAGTGTCAGGCTTTCTGTTACAGTGTCAGGCTTTCTGTTACAGTGTCAGGCTTTCTGTTACAGTGTCAGGCTTTCTGTTACAGTGACAGGCTTTCTGTTACAGTGTCAGGCTTTCTGTTACAGTGTCAGGCTTTCTGTTACAGTGTCAGGCTTTCTGTTACAGTGTCAGGCTTTCTGTTACAGTGACAGGCTTTCTGTTACAGTGTCAGGGTTTCTGTTACAGTGTCAGGCTTTCTGTTACAGTGTCAGGCTTTCTGTTACAGTGTCAGGCTTTCTGTTACAGTGACAGGCTTTCTGTTACAGTGTCAGGCTTTCTGTTACAGTGTCAGGCTTTCTGTTACAGTGTCAGGCTTTCTGTTACAGTGTCAGGCTTTCTGTTACAGTGTCAGGCTTTCTGTTACAGTGTCAGGCTTTCTGTTACAGTGACAGGCTTTCTGTTACAGTGACAGGCTTTCTGTTACAGTGTCAGGGTTTCTGTTACAGTGTCAGGCTTTCTGTTACAGTGACAGGCTTTCTGTTACAGTGTCAGGCTTTCTGTTACAGTGACTAACAGGCTTTCTGTTACAGTTAGGACTGCAAACTGATCCAGTATTGCTTGCATTCAACCATCAGCAGCAGCTGCAGCCATGACGCTGGCTTACGTGAAAAACACGATCGGCCTGACTGTGTCAGACGAGGAGCTGGAGAACATCCCGCACCCCAGCCTGGAGCTGTACACCCACACCACCTACCGTGGCGTTCAGTTCGGCATCTTCGTCAGCATGGCGATGGTCGCCCCGGTTGTCACGGCGATCAGGGGGCCGCGGAATTTCTCCGGCTTGGCCGCCAGAGCGCTGCGGTTCGGCCGGGTGGGCGCCCTGGCCGGCCTGCCGCTGGGCCCCGCCATGACCATCGGCATGACCCGGGGTGACCCCGATGTGGCCATGTACGATAGGTGAGTCATTATTGTGCTGCTTGTTGTGTCCTATTTAGCTGCTGTCTATGGTATAAAATGGTGCACTGTACATTAGGCGGTGACCTTGGCTAATGACCTTATCCAGTGACCTTAGCTAATGACCTTATCCAGTGACCTTAGCTAATGACCTTATCCAGTGACCTTAGCTAATGACCTTGGCCAGTGACCTTAGCTAATGACCTTGGCCAGTGACCTTAGCTAATGACCTTAGCCAGTGACCTTAGCTAATGACCTTGGCCAGTGACCTTAGCTAATGACCTTGGCCAGTGACCTTAGCTAATGACAGCTGATAACCTTAGCCAGTGACCTTAGCCAGTGACCTTAGCCAGTGACCTTAGCTGATGACCTTAGCCAGTGACCTTAGCCAGTGACTTAAGCTGATGACCTTAGCCAGTGACCTTAGCCAGTGACCTTAGCCAGTGACCTTAGCCAGTGACCTTAGCCAGTGACTTAAGCTGATGACCTTAGCCAGTGACCTTAGCTGATGACCTTAGCCAGTGACCTTAGCCAGTGACCTTAGCCAGTGACTTAAGCTGTTGACCTTAGCCAGTGACCTTAGCCAGTGACCTTAGCTGATGACCTTAGCCAGTGACCTTAGCCAGTGACTTTAGCTGATGACCTTAGCCCACCTTAGCCAGTGACTTTAGCTGATGACCTTAGCCAGTGACCTTAGTCAGTGATCTTAGCTGATGACTTTAGCTAATGACCTTGCAACCGCCAGTGAGTTTTGACAAATGGAACTCAAACGCACCTCCTCGCCGCCGTCGCCGCAGGGCCTACCGCCTGCGCTACAACTTCAATCAGGTCCGCCAGGACCGGTTCGGCATCGCCAGCACCGCGGCCGGAGCCGCAGTCGGCGGCATCAACGGCGCCCTATGCGGCGTCCTGGCCGGCATCCTGCTGGGCACCATCTACAACACGGCCATGGCGCCGGCGCACCAGAAGGCGCCAAAATATGAGAAGGTGAAGGCGTTGGTTAAGGAGGCCAAGGAGTTGGCTAAGCAGGCCACGCAAAGCAAGGCTGAGTGAAGCGGTTGAGTGACAATCCATGTTTTAAACTATTGCTGTTTAGTTTGTTTATTGAAATAATATCTCTGAGTTCGAAATTCAAAACTTTTGTTATTGTGAGCCCATTGGTCTGACCGGATCTTTAGTAGGGTTCAGTGACTGTCAGGTGCTGTGACTCAGTGACTGTCAGCTGCTGTGACTCAGTGAATGTCAGCTGTTGTAACTCAGTGACTGTCAGCTGTTGTGACTCAGTGACTGTCAGCTGCTGTGACTCAGTGACTGTCAGGGGCTGTGACTCAGTGACTGTCAGCTGCTGTGACTCAGTGACTGTCAGCTGCTGTGACTCAGTGACTGTCAGCTGCTGTGACTCAGTGACTGTCAGGGGCTGTGACTCAGTGACTGTCAGCTGCTGTGACTCAGTGACTGTCAGCTGCTGTGACTCAGTGACTGTCAGCTGCTGTGACTCAGTGACTGTCAGGGGCTGTGACTCAGTGACTGTCAGCTGCTGTGACTCAGTGACTGTCAGCTGCTGTGACTCAGTGACTGTCAGCTGCTGTGACTCAGTGACTGTCAGGGGCTGTGACTCAGTGACTGTTTTCAGAGAAGCATTGCATGTTTTCATGCTGTAAGCTGTAGTTCTGCTGTTTCGTTTCGTTGTTTTTCGCGAGTCAAAGGCGCCCCCATGTAACTCATAGCCATTAGGGCTGTAGTTGATTGTATTTATCATTTACTGCAGTTAAACAAAACGTGCGCATATACACTGGTTGACCCAGCATCGGAGCTTATGTAGAAAGCAATTATCTATCATTGTGTTACTTCAGCATGTTTTACTATTAGAGCAAGTTATTTCCATATTTTCTAATCGGCATATTAACCGTTTGATTTCTCTGTAGTTCTTGTGTCATTCTTAAGCCCTATCAAGTGTGGCCTTACATTAAGTTTAGTGCAAATATATAAAATTCAAATACACATACACAGTCGAATTTCAAAAACTTTGTTTGTGTTTTGGCCCGCAAATAAGGCAACTAATTAACGGAAGATATGAATTTGAATTGTTTCGCTCAAGCATCAGCAATCAGTGTTTAGAAGACAATATATTCAATGACACAATCCACTCTCATTATATTAAAACAGTACAAGATCAAATGACAAACATATGTACGTATATTATATGTAGAAAATGAAGTTCTATGATACAGATGTTATCAGTATTAATATTATTAGTATGATAGCATACCGTATTAACATTGAGAAAAATTATCAAGTCAAAAAAAGAGACACGATTATTGTTCTCCATAAAAATCTCTTTAGATCCGAGTCCATGAAAGGAATCTATACTATTGACAAAGGTAGTTCACAAGTTGCTGTTGAGCTCGAACCTCGGACTTCACAAAAGTACATAGTTGTCGTCCTCCTCGTCCTCTTGCTGATCTACAATTGAAGGTGTTAAAACACACAGATTGTGGCTAACAAAAGCTGTGGCTAACAAAAGTTGTGGCTAACACTGAAAATAACATCACACATGTAATGTATAGCCTGAATAAGTTAATTTTAATCCATCAAATTTATGGCAAGCTAAACCGCAGGCCCCATACAGCCAATGAGCGAAAAATTGAAATAACTTAATTAATAAGTAAAGTAATAAATAAACGATAATCGCTACTTACAGTAGCGGAAACTGTTAATATAAATAGTTAAAATATCAATTTGCCTTTATCTTAGTCGAGAGGCAGCTGTGCGAACAGGAAATTTTTGGCAATTTTCAATTAACTATACTGTAACAGTTTTTATAATATAATTAATTGAAAAGAATTCACGAAATAATAATTTCATCTACAAGCTATTAACAATTCTGCCAAGAGTCTCCTTAACTGCCTACAAACGCAACATCATTCCCAATAATATACCGGTATAGTATATTCTGTAGAAAATAACATTACGAGTACATGATATAGCGCAAATTTCCTAAATGACATCGCCACACACAATATTACAGCCCATGAATGTACTAATAAGACATATCGACATGACATCACAGCCCATGGATGTACTAATAAGACATCGACATTACATCACAGCCCATGAATGTACTAATAAGACATATCGACATGACATCACAGCCCATGGATGTACTAATAAGACATATCGACATGACATCACAGCCCATGGATGTACTAATAAGACATATCAACATGACATCACAGCCTATGAATGTACTAACAAGACATCCAAGAAATTGGTCTCCAACATCCACTATACTAAAAATGAAAACTATGTGCCAATTCACTCCATGTAAAAATCCATTTACTGAAAATGAAATCTCCCCACAGCTCAGCTGAGCTGCTGCCAGACTCTCACCGAATTTGATCTGGCTGGCCAGTGTGTACGGCTCAAACGCCGGCCAGTGGCTCGGCCGGGTCTGGTGGACTTCGAACAGCGGCAAATCGAACTGCTGCACCATCCGGCGGACCAGGCTGGCGCACAGGTCGTCCAGTTGGGCCTCGTTGGCGCAGACGAACCCGACGGCCAGGCTGGGGTCAAGACGGGCGAACGGCATCCGGCGAAGGCTCGGACAGTGATAACTGGCGTCCGGGGGCGGCGGCTGCGGGTGTGATCATGTCATAATGTCTGATTGGCGCATATGATCATGTCATGATGTCTGATTGGCGCATACGATCTTGTCATGATGTCTGATGGGCGGATATATATTGTCATGATGTCCGATGGACGCATGTAATCATGTCAAGATGTTTGATGGGCACACGTGATTATGTGATGATGTTCTATGGGTACATGCGAACATGACATGATGTCTTATGCGCAGATAATCTGATCAAATATGTTGCAAGCATAGGGCTGGGTTCAGTGAGTGGAGAGACTTGGAGAGACATGTAGAGAAAGGAATTCTAGACACTTACACTTCCAGACGCTGCTGCAGCAGCAGCCACGCCAGACACCGCAGGACCAATAGCGGCGCAGTCCTGAGTTGTGTGCGGATCCAAATAATAGAGCTCGTTGCCCTGGTAGCCAATAAAATAATGAGCATGGTTCGGCTTGCCGCCAATGATGCCCAGGCTTTGGGGCATTTCAAGGCACCGCTTCAGAGCCGGTACGTACTGCTGGTTGAGGTCGGACAGGCCCAGGCGAAGGGGCACAAATAACAGCAGAGCTTTGGAGTCAGCTGAGCTGCGGAGTAGAGCCTCTGCGAGTGCGAGTGGGCAGGAGCTGTTGCTGGGGAATTTATGGCAATTCTCGGGGACTGTCTATGGGCGATTCTGAGTCACTGTCTATGGGCGATTCTGAGTGACTGTCTATGAGTGGCGATTCTGAGTGACTGTCTATGAGTGGCGATTCTGAGTGACTGTCTATGGGTGGCGATTCTGAGTGACTGTCTATGGGTGGCGATTCTGAGTGACTGTCTATGAGTGGCGATTCTGAGTGACTGTCTATGGGTGGCGATTCTGAGTGACTGTCTATGGGTGGCGATTCTGAGTGACTGTCTATGGGTGGCGATTCTGAGTGACTGTCTATGAGTGGCGATTCTGAGTGACTGTCTATGAGTGGCGATTCTGAGTGACTGTCTATGGGTGGCGATTCTGAGTGACTGTCTATGAGTGGCGATTCTGAGTGACTGTCTATGGGTGGCGATTCTGAGTGACTGTCTATGGGTGGCGATTCTCGGGGGCTTTCTATGGCCGATTCTGGGTGACTGTATATGGGCGATTCTCAAGGACTGTCTATGGGCGATTCTCGGGGACTGTCTATGGGCGATTCTCAAGGACTGTCTATGGGCGATTCTCGGGGACTGTCTATGGGCGATTCTCAAAGGCGCAACTCACTCAAATCGTCAATAATAACGGTATTATCCAGAGCCACGTGCACCAGCAGATTAGCGAACTGATCAAACGCAGACAGCTTGCGTATCGCTTGCGCCACGGTGTTCGGGCCGAACCATTGGCCAACCGGCTTGCCGTCAGACACGCCCATGGACGCTGCGGTAGAGCGGAGTTGCGCAATAAATACTACTAGTCTAAATAGATAAGAAATGCTATGATGTCCTGTCAAGACAACTCACCAATCTGGTGAATAGAGAAGGGAGCGGCTTTGTTGTCCTCAAACAGGCGCAGTATGTCTCGATAAGTTGCGTCGTTAGCGAAACTTTCGCCAGACCAACGCCAGGCTCGGCCCAGCTTCACTCGGACAATGGCTTCAGCTAGCATCATCTGGCCGCAGCGGAGCATGCAGCCCCAGCCTTTGTCCGATTTGGGGCCTTCGCTGCCTCCGATTGGCGAGAAGTCGCGCCGATAAGTCACCCATAGGCGGGACAGATGGTCCAGACGGATGTCTTCTCGATCTTGGTTAAATTTAACGAGAAATATTTTTCTATTTCTACTAACAGTAGCTAAGATGCGCATTTTTTAAATTCAGATTTATTAATATGACCTACCGTGCTTAGTGCTGTAGGCGTGACCTAGCAAGTACAACGGCTCGTCTGACAGCGGCAAATCGTCGTATTCAACTCCGGCCCCGCTCTCGTAGCTGTTGCCTGTGGCTTCGACCATGCCTGCGGTGGAGTGTAAACAGATATTTACAAGGGGCGGTAGGGGCTTCGCTGCATTCCTGTCTGTGTGCCTGTCCTTTCGTCTGTCAGTGTCTGTCCACTTGCTTATTAATGCCTGTCCACTTGCCTGTCTATGTATCTATATACTTGTCTATAAGTGTCTGTACACCTGCCTGTCCATTTGCCTGTCAGTGTCTGTTTACTTGTCTGTCAGTGTCTGTTTACTTACCCGTCAGTGTCTGTTTATAACTTCTGTCCATAAGTCTGTCCGTGTCTGTCTGCCTGTCTACTCAAACTTGCTGCCATTTGGTCGGGAATCTGAGCAAGCCTAACTGGTCTCTGCTAGTTAAACAATCAAAACCCAGCCGAGATGCTACAAGGAAGATGGAGTTAGCAACTCTGGTCTGAAAAGTGGGGTTGTTAGCAATAACCCGGCACTCACTCTCCCAGTAGCTATCCATGCGCCACCGAAATCGCAAGGCTCAGACTGTGCAGTGCAGCTCTGGCAGCGTGAAATTCAATAATTTCAAAGCGGCAGAGTCTGTGCCGATAGTAAACGTTTTGATGCAGAGAATATCGCTCTGAGTTCAGCGCATTCGGCACGTTGAGAACGTGGCTGCATGAATTATTCAATAGTGGCTTGCTTATAATACCTAACTAATTCAGGCTTTGCCAGCTAGCTGGGCCACCCAACCTTCAGGCTTTACCACCCAACCTTCAGGCTTTACCACCCAACCTTCAGGCTTTACCATCCTACCTTCAGGCTTTACCACCCTACCTTCAGGCTTTACCATCCTACCTTCAGGCTTTACCACCCAACCTTCAGGCTTTACCATCCTACCTTCAGGCTTTACCACCCAACCTTCAGGCTTTACCACCCAACCTTCAGGCTTTACCACCCAACCTTCAGGCTTTACCACCCAACCTTCAGGCTTTACCACCCAACCTTCAGGCTTTACCATCCTACCTTCAGGCTTTACCACCCTACCTTCAGGCTTTACCATCCTACCTTCAGGCTTTACCACCCAACCTTCAGGCTTTACCATCCTACCTTCAGGCTTTACCACCCAACCTTCAGGCTTTACCACCCAACCTTCAGGCTTTACCACCCAACCTTCAGGCTTTACCACCCAACCTTCAGGCTTTACCACCCAACCTTCAGGCTGCACCACCCAACCTTCAGGCTTTACCACCCAACCTTCAGGCTTTACCACCCAACCTTCAGGCTTTACCACCCTACCTTCAGGCTTTACCATCCTACCTTCAGGCTTTACCATCCTACCTTCAGGCTTTACCACCCTACCTTCAGGCTTTACCACCCTACCTTCAGGCTGCATCACCCTACCTTCAGGCTTTACCATCCTACCTTCAGGCTTTACCACCCTACCTTCAGGCTTTACCACCCTACCTTCAGGCTTTACCACCCTACCTTCAGGCTGCATCACCCTACCTTCAGGCTGCATCACCCTACCTTCAGGCTTTACCATCCTACCTTCAGGCTTTACCACCCTACCTTCAGGCTTTACCACCATACCTTCAGGCTTTACCACCCTACCTTCAGGCTTTACCACCCTACCTTCAGGCTTTACCACCCTACCTTCAGGCTTTACCACCCTACCTTCAGGCTTTACCACCCAACCTTCAGGCTTTACCACCCAACCTTCAGGCTTTACCACCCTACCTTCAGGCTTTACCACCCAACCTTCAGGCTTTACCACCCAACCTTCAGGCTTTACCACCCAACCTTCAGGCTTTACCACCCAACCTTCAGGCTGCACCACCCTACCTTCAGGCTTTACCACCCTACCTTCAGGCTTTACCATCCTACCTTCAGGCTTTACCACCCTACCTTCAGGCTTTACCACCATACCTTCAGGCTTTACCACCCTACCTTCAGGCTTTACCACCCTACCTTCAGGCTGCATCACCCTACCTTCAGGCTTTACCATCCTACCTTCAGGCTTTACCACCCTACCTTCAGGCTTTACCACCATACCTTCAGGCTTTACCACCCTACCTTCAGGCTTTACCACCCTACCTTCAGGCTTTACCACCCTACCTTCAGGCTTTACCACCCTACCTTCAGGCTTTACCACCCTACCTTCAGGCTTTACCACCCTACCTTCAGGCTTTACCACCCTACCTTCAGGCTTTACCACCCTACCTTCAGGCTTTACCACCCTACCTTCAGGCTTTACCACCCTACCTTCAGGCTGCATCACCCTACCTTCAGGCTTTACCACCCTACCTTCAGGCTTTATCACCATACCTTCAGGTTTTACCACCCTACCTTCAGGCTGCATCACCCTACCTTCAGGCTTTACCACCCTACCTTCAGGCTGCATCACCCTACCTTCAGGCTTTACCACCCTACCTTCAGGCTTTACCACCCTACCTTCAGGCTGCATCACCCTACCTTCAGGCTTTACCACCCTACCTTCAGGCTTTATCACCATACCTTCAGGTTTTACCACCCTACCTTCAGGCTTTATCACCCTACCTTCAGGCTTTACCACCCTACCTTCAGGCTGCATCACCCTACCTTCAGACTGTACTTACTACCCAACCTTAAGACTCCACCATTCCACCATCCAACCCCCAGACTGCCACCATCCAACCCCCAGACTGCCACCATCCAACCCCCAGACTGCCACCATCCAACCCTCAGACTCCACCATCCAACCCTCAGACTCCACCATTCAACCCTCAGACTCCACCATCCAACCCCCAGACTGCCACCATCCAACCCCCATACTCCATCATCCAACCCTCAGACTCCACCATCCAACCCCCAGACTGCCACCAACCCTCAGACTCCACCATTCAACCCTCAGACTCCACCATCCAACCCTTCAGACTCCACCATCCAACCCTCAGACTCCACCATCCAACCCTCAGACTCCACCATCCAACCCTCAGATTCCACCATCCAACCCTCAGATTCCACCATCCAACCCTCAGATTCCACCATCCAACCCTCAGATTCCACCATCCAACCCTCAGACTCCACCATCCAACCCTCAGATTCCACCATCCAACCCTCAGATTCCACCATCCAACCCTCAGATTCCACCATCCAACCCTCAGATTCCACCATCCAACCCTTCAGACTCCACCATCCAACCCTTCAGACTCCACCATCCAACCCTCAGACTCCACCATCCAACCCTCAGACTCCACCATCCAACCCTCAGACTCCACCATCCAACCCTCAGATTCCACCATCCAACCCTCAGACTCCACCATCCAACCCTCAGACTCCACCATCCAACCCTCAGACTCCACCATCCAACCCTCAGATTTCACCATCCAACCCTCAGACTCCACCATCCAACCCTCAGATTCCACCATCCAACCCTCAGACTCCACCATCCAACCCTCAGATTCCACCATCCAACCCTCAGATTCCACCATCCAACCCTCAGATTCCACCATCCAACCCTCAGATTCCACCATCCAACCCTCAGATTCCACCATCCAACCCTCAGATTCCACCATCCAACCCTCAGATTCCACCATCCAACCCTCAGATTCCACCATCCAACCCTCAGACTCCACCATCCAACCCTCTGACTCCACCATCAAAACCTCGGATCTCTCTTAAGTCATGCGGGCAAAAACCTCTCATATTTACTCAAAGTGAATAACTAATCCTGTTAATATTACATTAGAAACAGTAAAAAAATAAATTGACACAAACAAACAACATGATTATGCGATCTATCAACTTTACTGGGATATATTTATATGAATTAATGAATAAAAAGCTTTTAAATAGTTTTTTGGAAATTTTATCAGCTCATAATTCATAATTCATAATTCATACTTATATATAAAATTAGTTAGTTTTAAAGCATAATAATTAGTGCAAACACAGAAATACTGACCATTTACAATTAACGATGACATAGAAGTCAATTGGGTCCCAGCGAGAGTTCATATACCAAACTTACAAGACACAATATTTAGTGTTTAATTTATTGTTTAGAGAATTTTTAATGAAAGGAATGCCGGGTTGAAAAGGAACAAAATCTGAACACTGAGACAGACATAGATAGATGAAGATTAGCGACTCTTTTTAAATTAATTTATGGTCTTTGATTTTATATAATTTAATGACAGACTTAAATATCACAAATAAAATTACGTCAAAAAACCAAACATGTTTTTTGGTATATAGAATTCAAACGGCAAAGAAACCATGCTAAAACAAAAAAAGTTAAATACATCTGATGATCCGATGGCAAACAGGGGGCGGCTCTGAACAGAACAGATTGCACGGTAGCTATTTAGGGGTCGATACTACTATAAGTGAGTAGGGCGAGCATTTTTTATAAAAGTCAAATCAACCGTTTTTTCAGCTCACGTCAACACCTGAAGAGAACATAAGTCAGCAAAACAAAATTTACCGAAAAGCTGGATAAAATTATGGCTAAATCAACGACTAATGCTGTAAGTTCACTTTGAGTTTGCCTAGCAACTAAACGAGAGCGATTCTCTATGGGGTTGAGGGCGATTCTCTATAGGGTTGAGGGCGATTCTCTATAGGGTTGAGGGCCATTCTAGATGGGGTTGGAGGGCCATTCTCTTTGGGGTCGAGGGCGATTCTTTATGGGGTTGAGGGCGATTCTCTATGGGGTTGAGGGCGATTCTCTATAGGGTTGAGGGCCATTCTAGATGGGGTTGGAGGGCCATTCTCTTTGGGGTCGAGGGCGATTCTTTATGGGGTTGAGGGCGATTCTCTATGGGGTTGAGGGTGATTCTCTATGGGGTTGAGGGCGATTCTTTATGGGGTTGAGGGCGATTATCGCATTAGTCGTCGATCGCTAAAAGTCACAGTTCACGCCAATCAAAAGTCAATGTAAGCAGTATAGATGATAATGCATTGGATGAAATGAATCAGCAAGGTTAGCATTAATTAATATCCATGTTCCAAGCGCAGTTGAGGCAGTCTAGATGGCCAGGGAGTACAGGTATTTAACCTGGGCAGCGAGATAGTGCAGGGCATCTGTAGTGCGCTGAATACAGAAGTCTACAGCGTTGCCCAACCAGGCCACAACATTCGGCATGTAGAGCCGCATCTGGAAACATGCCATTATCAATGTGAGAGATGCCATTATCAATGTGAGAGATGCCATTATCAATGTGAGAGATGCCATTATCAATGTGAGAGATGCCATTATCAATGTGATAGAGATGCCATTTTCAATATGAGAGATCCCATTATCAATGTGATAGAGATGCCATTATCAATGTGATAGAGATGCCATTATCAATGTTAGAAATCCCATTATCAATGTGAGAGATGCCATTATCAAGGTGATAAAGATGCCATTATCAATGTTAGAAATCTCATTATCAATAGGATGAAGACATGAAGATGACAGACACCACTTAAAACACGAGTACAGAGCTATGCCAACAATAAAGATCTCACCTCAGCCTCAGCGTACTGCCACGCGTCCACGACTCCGTTTCTAGCGGTCAGCCAAACGGCGGTCATCCAGGGCAGGGCCTGCTCCCGATAAAAGTGCAACCAGGCGGCCCAGGCGGCGGCCAGCCTGGGCTGTGAGTGCTCCCGCCAAGCCTGGCCAACTTGGCGGCACTTGGGCAGCAGCGAGTCGTGATAAACGTCAGCAAGGCGGTCCCACAGGCGGAGCAGCTCGGGCGAGATGTTGCGCTCATAGTAGATACGGCATTCTGAGTGCAGACGCCGGACATGGTACAGCACCAGCCGGTCCTCCAGGTAGTCGCGGACTGGGTGCACTGTGGTTGAAGTGATATGCGGTGTATAGCAACTCAGAGGATCTGGGAGTGGGACTGAGGATAATCCTAAGGATCTGGGAGAGAGGCTATTTGCCTTACTTGACTTACTAGGAGAGAGGCTAAGCCTGAGTATAATTCTGACGATTCCTGAGAGGATAATCATGAGGATAATCCTGAGGGGATAATCGTGAGGGGATAATCGTGAGGGGATAACCGTGAGGGGATAATCGTGAGGGGATAATCGTGAGGTAATAATCGTGAGGGGATAATCGTGAGGGGATAATCGTGAGGTGATAATCGTGAGGGGATAATCGTGAGGTGATAATCGTGAGGGGATAATCGTGAGGGGATAACCGTGAGGGGATAATCGTGAGGGGATAATCGTGAGGGGATAATCGTTAGGGGATAATCGTGAGGGGATAACCGTGAGGGGATAATCGTGAGGGGATAATCGTGAGGGGATAATCGTGAGGGGATAATCGTGAGGGGATAACCATGAGGGGATAATCGTGAGGGGATAACCGTGAGGGGATAATCGTGAGGGGATAATCGTGAGGGGATAACCGTGAGGGGATAATCGTGAGGGGATAATCGTGAGGGGATAATCGTGAGGTAATAATCGTGAGGGGATAATCGTGAGGGGATAATCGTGAGGGGATAATCGTGAGGGGATAATCGTGAGGTGATAATCGTGAGGGGATAATCGTGAGGGGATAATCGTGAGGTGATAATCGTGAGGGGATAATCGTGAGGGGATAATCGTGAGGGGATAATCGTGAGGTGATAATCGTGAGGAGATAATCCTGAGATCAATCCTGAAGATCTGGGAGCGGAACTGAGTATAATCCAGAGGCTAAGCCTGAGAATCTGGGAGGACGGCAGTGGCCAGTCCGAGAATTTGAGAGAAACCCAGAAGCCGGAACTCACCAAAAGACGGCATCTGTCCGCGCGGCACAAACGCCAGGGCGCAAAGGACGCTAGCAGTAACCATGGCAACCAGCAGCAGCAGGCTGGCCAGCCGCATCAGCCGGAGCAGAACTCGGCCAACAAAACCGCAAATCCCATTGCCACCGCGCCGACGACCGGATCGACTGCTCAGACTGGCGGCGGCAGCTTCGGCAGCGCCGGCCGCGGCCATCTTGACAATGTCCGACGGGAACGGCGGCGAATTCGTGGGCTGCGAGGCCAGCCGGACAGACAGGGACAGCCGGGCCGCGCGGCCGAACGCGCCTTCGCCGTCCTTGCCGCAGTTGGTGTCGAGAGCCTCGCGCAGCAAGCGCAGGTCGGAGGCGGCCTCAGGTGAGAACGGCAGGTTGGCCAGCAGGTCAGGCGGGCCGGCACGCAGGCTGTCCATCAGGCACTGCCAGGGCAGGTCGCCTGGCGGAGCGGCGGTGTCCCAGCGGCGCAGGGCGGCCAGCAGGCGGGCGCAGGCGTCGGGCTCCGGGCTGGCGGAGGCGGCCAGGCGCTGCCAGGCCGGGCGGAGGCGGGCGAGGCAGCGCTGCAGGCGGTCGCAGGTCTGGCCGGGCCCGGCCAGGGCGGCGGCGTCGAGCAGGCCGGCGGCGTGTCGCAGCGACAGCTTGGTGGAGGCGGCGGCCTGGTCTCGAGTGAGCTCGTCCAGGGTGTCCAGCAGGTCGGGCGCGGCCCACCTGGTGGCCAGGAGTTGGCCATCGCCGGCCGGCAGAGCGCAGTCGATGAGCACCTGGAGACCGGTGGCGCGGTCCCTGTTAAAGGGGGGTATTTAAGCATTGTTTGTTATAGGAATTCTAAGTTTCTAATAATCCAATAGGACAACCTATAATAATATTCTAGGAATCCAAACCGACAACCTATGGGAAGATTCCAGGAATCCAACAGACAACCTATAATAATATTCTAGGAATCCAACCGACAACCTATGGGAAGATTCTACAATCCAAGAGACAACACATGAGAAGATTCCAGGAATCGAACAGACAACCTATAATGATATTCTAGGAATCCAACAGACAACCTATAATAATATTCTAGGAATCCAACCGACAACCTATGGGAAGATTCTAGAATCCAAGAGACAACACATGAGAAGATTCCAGGAATCGAACAGACAACCTATAATAATATTCTAGGAATCCAACAGACAACCTATAATAATATTCTAGGAATCGAACAGACAACCTATGGGAAGATTCTAGGATTTCAACAGACAACCTGTGGAAAGATTCTAAGTATATAATGGACAATCTCATACGAATCTAGGAGACAAACAGACTAAATATGAGAAGAATCTCAGGAAGCCAATAGAGAATCCATAAGATCTCACTTATAGGCGGTCTGGCCAAGCGCCCACATCAGAGCGGCAAAGGCGGCCCTGGTGCCCCTAGCCGAGTCAAACAGTTCGCGCATTCGCTGGCGACAATCAGCGTGGCCCGGCAACTGCGGCAGCAGTCGGACAGCCAGCTGCAGCACGGCTCGGGTGCCGAAAGCGCCGGCCTGTTTCTCGGACTGCTTCACCAGACGCTGGCAGGCGTGCAGATAGAAACGGCGCTTCACTTCGTCCGAAACTGACTCAAGTAGACGGTTGAGCAGCTGACGGCTGGCGTTGGGCAAATGGTTGCTAGGGAAATCTGCGGGAGGTGAACAACAATTAATATATGTATTGTTGGCCACCTTGAGGGTTTTGGTGTTTTTATAGACTGCTTAGAGGGCGATTTCGGTGGATATTGTTGACTGTTTAGAGGGCGATTTCGGTGGATATTGTTGACTGTTTAGAGGGCGATTTCGGTGGATTTTGTTGACTGTTTAGAGGGCGATTTCGGTGGATATTGTTGACTGTTTAGAGGGCGATTTTGGGGACATTGTTGACTGTTTAGAGGGCGATTTTGGGGATATTGTTGATCCCCAATATTTAGAGGGCGATTTTGGATATTGTTAACTGTTTTGAGGGCGATTTTGGGGATATTATTGACTGTTTAGAGGGCGATTTTGGGGATATTGTTGACTGTTTAGAGGGCGATTTTGGGGATATTGTTGACTGTTTAGAGGGCGATTTTGGGGATATTGTTGATCCCCAATATTTAGAGAGCGATTTTGGAAATTGTTTACTGTTTTGAGGGCGATTTTGGGGATATTATTGACTGTCTAGAGGGCGATTTTGGGGATATTGTTGACTGTTAAAAGGACGATTTCGGGGGATATTGTTGACTGTTAAAAGGGCGATTTCGGGGGATATTGTTGACTGTTTAGAAGGCGATTTCGGGGGATATTGTTGACTGTTTAGAAGGCGATTTCGGGGGATATTGTTGACTGTTTAGAGCCGATTTCGGGGGATATTTTTGACTGTTTAGGGGGCGATTTCGGGGGATATTGTTGACTGTTTAGGGGGCGATTTCGGGGGATATTGTTGACTGTTTTGGGGGCGATTTCGGGGGATATTGTTGACTGTTTAGAGGCGATTTCGGGGGATATTGTTGACTGTTTAGAGGGCGATTTTGGGGATATTGTTGACTGTTTAGAGGGCGATTTTGGGGATATTGTTGATCCCCAATATTTAGAGGGCGATTTTGGAAATTGTTTACTGTTTTGAGGGCGATTTTGGGGATATTATTGACTGTCTAGAGGGCGATTTTGGGGATATTGTTGACTGTTTAGAGGGCGATTTCGGGGGATATTGTTGACTGTTTAGAGCCGATTTCGGGGGATATTGTTGACTGTTTAGGGGGCGATTTCGGGGGATATTGTTGACTGTTTAGAGGGCGATTTCGGTGGATTTTGTTGACTGTTTAGAGGGCGATTTTGGGGATATTGTTGACTGTTTAAAGGGCGATTTTGGGGATATTGTTGATCCCCAATATTTAGAGGGCGATTTTGGAAATTGTTTACTGTTTTGAGGGCGATTTTGGGGATATTATTGACTGTCTAGAGGGCGATTTTGGGGATATTGTTGACTGTTAAAAGGGCGATTTCGGGGGATATTGTTGACTGTTAAAAGGGCGATTTCGGGGGGATATTGTTGACTGTTTAGAAGGCGATTTCGGGGGATATTGTTGACTGTTTAGAAGGCGATTTCGGGGGATATTGTTGACTGTTTAGAGGGCGATTTCGGGGGATATTGTTGACTGTTTAGAGCCGATTTCGGGGGATATTGTTGACTGTTTAGGGGGCGATTTCGGGGGATATTGTTGACTGTTTAGGGGGCGATTTCGGGGGATATTGTTGACTGTTTAGAAGGCGATTTCGGGGGATATTGTTGACTGTTTAGGGGGCGATTTTGAGGGATATTGTTGACTGTCTAGACTCTCTAGAGGGGCCATTGATACTCGTATCATTAGTAGGCGAATTTTAAGAGGTTTTCTCGGAAAGAAACCTTGAATTTATATGAAGTTTTTTTATTTTGCGTATGATAAATATTATTAAAAAAACTGCAACTCACTAAGATCCGTTCGAGTCCAATCCTCTTTTTTATCGTAGACCATGTCCAGATCGATAATAGCGCAGATGTCAACTAGCCAGGCCAGTGGCGAATCAGGAATCGTATTGCGAGACTGTTCCAGGGCCCGCTCAAGTCTGGCTGGGGAGACCTGCGAGGCACAGCGGATCGGTTTCAATATGAAATTGTTGCTACCAGGATTGTATTAGACACCTGACCCTGCCTAGCAGGATTGTATTAGACACCTGACCCTGTCTAGCAGGATTGTATTAGACACCTGACCCTGTCTAGCAGGATTGTATTAGACACCTGACCCTGCCTAGCAGGATTGTATTAGACACCTGACCCTGCCTAGCAGGATTGTATTAGACACCTGACCCTGCCTAGCAGGATTGTATTAGACACCTGACCCTGCCTAGCAGGATTGTATTAGACACCTGACCCTGCCTAGCAGGATTGTATTAGACACCTGACCCTGTCTAGCAGGATTGTATTAGACACCTGACCCTGCCTAGCAGGATTGTATTAGACACCTGACCCTGCCTAGCAGGATTGTATTAGACACCTGACCCTGTCTAGCAGGATTGTATTAGACACCTGACCCTGTCTAGCAGGATTGTATTAGACACCTGACCCTGTCTAGCAGGATTGTATTAGACACCTGATCCTGCCTAGCAGGATTGTGTTAGACTCCTGACCCTGCCTAGCAGGATTGTATTAGACACCTGACCCTGTCTAGCAGGATTGTATTAGACACCTGACCCTGCCTAGCAGGATTGTATTAGACACCTGACCCTGTCTAGCAGGATTGTATTAGACACCTGACCCTGCCTAGCAGGATTGTATTAGACACCTGACCCTGTCTAGCAGGATTGTATTAGACACCTGACCCTGCCTAGCAGGATTGTATTAGACACCTGACCCTGCCTAGCAGGATTGTATTAGACACCTGACCCTGTCTAGCAGGATTGTATTAGACACCTGACCCTGCCTAGCAGGATTGTATTAGACACCTGACCCTGCCTAGCAGGATTGTATTAGACACCTGACCCTGCCTAGCAGGATTGTATTAGACACCTGACCCTGTCTAGCAGGATTGTATTAGACACCTGACCCTGTCTAGCAGGATTGTATTAGACACCTGACCCTGTCTAGCAGGATTGTATTAGACACCTGACCCTGTCTAGCAGGATTGTATTAGACACCTGATCCTGCCTAGCAGGATTGTGTTAGACACCTGACCCTGCCTAGCAGGATTGTATTAGACACCTGACCCTGTCTAGCAGTATTGTATTAGACACCTGACCCTGCCTAGCAGGATTGTATTAGACACCTGACCCTGCCTTGCAGGATTGTATTAGACACCTGACCCTGCCTAGCAGGATTGTATTAGACACCTGACCCTGTCTAGCAGGATTGTATTAGACACCTGACCCTGCCTTGCAGGATTGTATTAGACACCTGACCCTGCCTTGCAGGATTGTATTAGACACCTGACCCTGCCTAGCAGGATTGTATTAGACACCTGACCCTGCCTAGCAGGATTGTATTAGACACCTGACCCTGCCTAGCAGGATTGTATTAGACACCTGACCCTGTCTAGCAGGATTGTATTAGACACCTGACCCTGTCTAGCAGGATTGTATTAGACACCTGACCCTGTCTAGCAGGATTGTATTAGACACCTGACCCTGCCTAGCAGGATTGTATTAGACACCTGACCCTGCCTAGCAGGATTGTATTAGACACCTGACCCTGTCTAGCAGGATTGTATTAGACACCTGACCCTGTCTAGCAGGATTGTATTAGACACCTGACCCTGTCTAGCAGGATTGTATTAGACACCTGATCCTGCCTAGCAGGATTGTGTTAGACACCTGACCCTGTCTAGCAGGATTGTATTAGACACCTGACCCTGCCTAGCAGGATTGTATTAGACACCTGACCCTGCCTAGCAGGATTGTATTAGACACCTGACCCTGTCTAGCAGGATTGTATTAGACACCTGACCCTGCCTAGCAGGATTGTATTAGACACCTGACCCTGCCTAGCAGGATTGTATTAGACACCTGACCCTGTCTAGCAGGATTGTATTAGACACCTGACCCTGCCTAGCAGGATTGTATTAGACACCTGACCCTGCCTAGCAGGATTGTATTAGACACCTGACCCTGTCTAGCAGGATTGTATTAGACACCTGACCCTGCCTAGCAGGATTGTATTAGACACCTGACCCTGCCTAGCAGGATTGTATTAGACACCTGACCCTGTCTAGCAGGATTGTATTAGACACCTGACCCTGTCTAGCAGTATTGTATTAGACACCTGACCCTGCCTAGCAGGATTGTATTAGACACCTGACCCTGCCTAGCAGGATTGTATTAGACACCTGACCCTGCCTAGCAGGATTGTATTAGACACCTGACCCTGTCTAGCAGGATTGTATTAGACACCTGACCCTGTCTAGCAGGATTGTATTAGACACCTGACCCTGTCTAGCAGGATTGTATTAGACACCTGACCCTGCCTAGCAGGATTGTATTAGACACCTGACCCTGCCTAGCAGGATTGTATTAGACACCTGACCCTGCCTTGCAGGATTGTATTAGACACCTGACCCTGCCTAGCAGGATTGTATTAGACACCTGACCCTGTCTAGCAGGATTGTATTAGACACCTGACCCTGCCTTGCAGGATTGTATTAGACACCTGACCCTGCCTTGCAGGATTGTATTAGACACCTGACCCTGCCTAGCAGGATTGTATTAGACACCTGACCCTGTCTAGCAGGATTGTATTAGACACCTGACCCTGTCTAGCAGGATTGTATTAGACACCTGACCCTGTCTAGCAGGATTGTATTAGACACCTGACCCTGTCTAGCAGGATTGTATTAGACACCTGACCCTGCCTAGCAGGATTGTATTAGACACCTGACCCTGCCTAGCAGGATTGTATTAGACACCTGACCCTGCCTAGCAGGATTGTATTAGACACCTGACCCTGTCTAGCAGGATTGTATTAGACACCTGACCCTGTCTAGCAGGATTGTATTAGACACCTGACCCTGTCTAGCAGGATTGTATTAGACACCTGATCCTGCCTAGCAGGATTGTGTTAGACACCTGACCCTGTCTAGCAGGATTGTATTAGACACCTGACCCTGCCTAGCAGGATTGTATTAGACACCTGACCCTGCCTAGCAGGATTGTATTAGACACCTGACCCTGTCTAGCAGGATTGTATTAGACACCTGACCCTGCCTAGCAGGATTGTATTAGACACCTGACCCTGCCTAGCAGGATTGTATTAGACACCTGACCCTGTCTAGCAGGATTGTATTAGACACCTGACCCTGCCTAGCAGGATTGTATTAGACACCTGACCCTGCCTAGCAGGATTGTATTAGACACCTGACCCTGTCTAGCAGGATTGTATTAGACACCTGACCCTGCCTAGCAGGATTGTATTAGACACCTGACCCTGCCTAGCAGGATTGTATTAGACACCTGACCCTGTCTAGCAGGATTGTATTAGACACCTGACCCTGTCTAGCAGTATTGTATTAGACACCTGACCCTGCCTAGCAGGATTGTATTAGACACCTGACCCTGCCTAGCAGGATTGTATTAGACACCTGACCCTGCCTAGCAGGATTGTATTAGACACCTGACCCTGTCTAGCAGGATTGTATTAGACACCTGACCCTGTCTAGCAGGATTGTATTAGACACCTGACCCTGTCTAGCAGGATTGTATTAGACACCTGACCCTGCCTAGCAGGATTGTATTAGACACCTGACCCTGCCTAGCAGGATTGTATTAGACACCTGACCCTGCCTAGCAGGATTGTATTAGACACCTGACCCTGTCTAGCAGGATTGTATTAGACACCTGACCCTGCCTAGCAGGATTGTATTAGACACCTGACCCTGCCTAGCAGGATTGTATTAGACACCTGACCCTGTCTAGCAGGATTGTATTAGACACCTGACCCTGCCTAGCAGGATTGTATTAGACACCTGACCCTGCCTAGCAGGATTGTATTAGACACCTGACCCTGTCTAGCAGGATTGTATTAGACACCTGACCCTGTCTAGCAGTATTGTATTAGACACCTGACCCTGCCTAGCAGGATTGTATTAGACACCTGACCCTGCCTAGCAGGATTGTATTAGACACCTGACCCTGCCTAGCAGGATTGTATTAGACACCTGACCCTGTCTAGCAGGATTGTATTAGACACCTGACCCTGTCTAGCAGGATTGTATTAGACACCTGACCCTGCCTAGCAGGATTGTATTAGACACCTGACCCTGCCTAGCAGGATTGTATTAGACACCTGACCCTGCCTAGCAGGATTGTATTAGACACCTGACCCTGCCTAGCAGGATTGTATTAGACACCTGACCCTGCCTAGCAGGATTGTATTAGACACCTGACCCTGCCTAGCAGGATTGTATTAGACACCTGACCCTGCCTAGCAGGATTGTATTAGACACCTGACCCTGCCTTGCAGGATTGTATTAGACACCTGACCCTGCCTAGCAGGACTATTAGACACCTGACCCTGTCTAGCAGGATTCTATTAGACACCTGACCCTGCCTAGCAGGATTGTATTAGACAGTTAACTGTCATATAATCTGTCTAAGACCTGAAGATACATATACAGTTCAGCTGCATCCAGCCAGAGTTTACCTGACACATACATTCTAGTCTAATCTTATACTTACAGCCTGCAGCGCTTCAGTATTGTTAGCCGGTGGTCTTTTAGCAGAGCCTCCATTGCTACTTTGAGT
The DNA here is from genome assembly GCA_002269645.1 of Macrostomum lignano. Lineage (NCBI taxonomy): Eukaryota > Metazoa > Platyhelminthes > Macrostomidae > Macrostomum > Macrostomum lignano. Next base: position 333,028 of record NIVC01001340.1, on the reverse strand, counting down.
CTTGCTCCCAGAAGACTGCTGCTGCTGCCTGGCTTTGGCAGGTGAGCCTTGATTTCCGGCGCCATTGCTTCTACTGGCACCTCCGGCGCCATTGGCCTCGGCATAGGCAGCAAGGTCTAGCCCTTCGCCTCCAGCCAGGTAGATTGACGATCTGGCCACGTGATCTGGATAATTATTCAACAATTAGAATAACTAGCAGTTGAGAAGAAAATACATGAGCTGTCTATAGCTCATTAATTAATTAAAATACAGTCATACAACCAAAATACCTTATAAATTATACTAAACTTTTGTTTAATACTCTACTGACAGTAGAAATAAAAGGAAAACACGCTTAGAAAAGAACCCATATGTCCAATGCATGTACTATTCAACTAAACTAATACTTAGTCGCTACGCAATAGTGGCAAAGTGTTAATGAATTTAATAATAATTGATTGATTAATTTATCAACATTAAATTAATAAACAAATAGCTTACCAAGATCTTCCACACGAAGCATATTTTCGTTAATTTTCTTCTTATCATGCTTGTTCAACTTGTCCTTCTTTTTTCCATAAGAAACTCTTTCCCAGTTTTCCATTGTTGAATAGTTTCAACTCTGTGGCATGAAAGAATGTAAAATGCATTTACATTGCATAGAACTCTTGACATTTATAATTAATATATGGCTCAGTGAAGTTGCATAATAACTGCTAGATTATAAATATATTGGTCAATGTTAGAACAGCCCTTTACACTGCTGACTCTCTGACCTACAGAAGTTTCAAAAGTCTGCAGACTCTGTGTTTACAATTGATCAAATTTGAGAATTGATAAAGGACTCTAAATGGCAATAATCCTAATGATTATAAATCATTAACTCTTAAAATGAAATATAGAGTCCCTATAAATAAGAAACATCAATCACCTATACACGTCTTTTTGTATAATTTTACTAATATTAGGTTAACTATATACCAACTTGTGTTCTCTACTTTTCAGATGGAGTCGACTTGTCTGCAAATTGATAAGTTGATGGCAGACAAAGTGACTGGAATCCAAAATATTATACACTACATTTACAATAGTTAAAGTTTTATTTATCTAAAACTTAAAGGCATATAGTACAATGTATTACCTATATTAGATAATCTTTATAATATACAAGGCCAACTCTTCCATTGGAGGAGAAAGGGGATAGAACTTCTATCGACAGAATTCAATTCACTGAAATCAGTCAGCTGAATCCCATTTTCTAAATCCTCTAAAATATAAAATAATTTTCAAACAAAAGCTTGTTAATAGTTAGGATAGACATAAAAATGGAGTAAATTCGTCTTAAATAAAGATTTGAGGCAGGCATTGATCTCTTTGGCTAGCTTGCCAATGTCTGTCAGACAATGCCTGTCTAAAGCATGGCATTGGCAAACTCTGGCTTCTGGCATCTGCCTCTATGTCCCTTGGGTCCTTTAAAACTTATTTGCTCTCTCCTTTCTGCACTCTCATCTCTACTCTCATCTCTCCCCTCTTCTCTGCTCTGTCATCTCATCTCTATTCTCTTATCTATTGTCTCTCCTCTATCCTATCCTCTCTATTTCCTCTATCTCTCTCTCTCTCTCTCTCTCTTTACTTTCCTCTTCTAATCTCTAATCTCTAATCCCTACTCTCTTATATGTTGTCTCTCCTCTACCCTGTCCTCTCTCTCTCTCTCCCTTTTCTCTTTTCTCTCTCTCTTCTGTGCTCTCATTTTTCATATCTCCTATATTCTCTCTACCCTCTCCTTTCTCATGTCTCATCTTTCCTCTCTCCTCACTACCATATCCTATCTCCTCTCTTCTTTCTTGTCTCTCCTCTCTACTCTATTGTCTTTCCTTTTTTCTCTCCCCTCTTTTATATACTCAGCAACATTGAAAAGTTGCCATCACAGAAGATTCCATCCATGATCACCTCTTTTGAGAGTGCAGGTAAAGTCTCTTTCTCACATCTTTTGTTTCAGAATAGTCCAAGAGAAATTTCTCACTGGTATATAGATTGGCTACTTTTCAATCAATGTTGCTAAGTAAGCTTGTATATCTACTCTCTTTTATATCATCTCTCCTCTCTTCTCCTTTCTCTCTTATCTGAATGACTAAAGGCACCAATAATGAAACCAATCGAAATTTGTCACCTATCTCTTCCATTACTGAAATTAATCAAATGATAGCTGGCTTGAATGTGCATATGCAACCCTCCAACTTTATCTCTGACTCCAAATGACTACAATATTTGCAAAAAGTTGAAAGTATAGAAATTGTTTCTTCAATGCTATGCTTTTGTTTTTATATTTAAAGCCGAAAGGCGAAAACTTACACATATGCGGCTATATCTGTTTGCTATATTTATATGCATTTTTGGCTTCCAAATGTGCTCCAGTAAAATTTCATAGCCATATATTTTTCATGTGTTTTCAGTAGCTGATGGAAATATCAAAAGACAGCGTTTGCTTCTATATCTTTATGTGCATGCAACTTGGTTGCAAAGTGACTGAGATTTACACCAATCTGGTGAATGTTTTAGCTGACTCTGCTCCATCATTTGACACAGTTGCCCGCTGGCTGCGCCATTTCTTGGAAGGCTGGGACAGCTTCAATGATGAACCGAGGTCTGGCAGACCCCAGACATCTGTGACAGAAGATGTCATGGCCCATGCTGAATACAATAATTTGTGAGGATTGGAGCATTATGCTGAGATTCATTGCCTATGAGCTTGGTGTCAGCTATGGAAGTGCTCATAACATCATGCATGAGCAACTAGGCTGCACAAAGACTTGCGCTCGATAGGTATCCCATCTTCTTACTCCGGAGTAGCAAGCAGAGAGGGTGCGCATCTGTCGCTTGTGGCTACAAATGTTTGAGCCCCACGGCCCATGACAACTTTTGGATGTCATCACAGGAGACAAATGTTGGATCTCCTTCTTTTACCATGAAGGATAAGCAGTCCAACATGGTCTGGCTAGCAGAAGATGAGCCAAGGCCTGGGGTGCTGAAGACCAGATTCCGCAGTCGGAAGTGGATGTTCACCATTTTTTCAACTCTCAGGGTGTTGTAGCAGTGAAAATCCTTCCAGTGGGTGCCACAGTGACTGCCAGGTACTACACAGACACTGTTCTGCCAGGCGTGCTGCAGGAGCAACAGGAATGTGTGTGAACCAGGCATGGACCTCGACTCCTGCTGCATCATGACAATGTGGCACTGCATAGAGCGGCCTGAACTATGGATTACCTGGAGCAGCAGGGGGTCCAGCTGCTGCCCCATCCACCCTACTCTCTAGACCTAGCACTGTGCAACTTTAGGCTGTTCCCGAAGATCGAATCCATCATTTCTGGGAGGCCGTTTTCACGCATGCAAGACCTTGCCCAAGCAGTACATTCAGCTCTACAGGGTATACCAACATTGGAATACCATGACTGCTTTCAGACATGGTGCACACGCATGCGACGATGCATAGATAGTGGTGGAAAGTACTTTGAGGGAATATGACACTGATTAGACACCTCGGCTGCTATAGCACTGAGTTGTGAAGTCAGTTGCAGAACTTTTTGATCACCCCTCATATGTTGCGTAGGAAAATTCTACATTTATAGATACAAGTTTTATATTGGAGTTGGCAGCCATCTAAGAGGAAACACATTAAACCTAGCTAGTCCACTTAGCTTTAAATATAAAATACAAATAAATATATATTAAACAAAATGGCAATGTCCTAATTTATTGCATTAAATTATTTTTCAGTCTTTTTCAAACTTTCTAGCCAATTTGCTGACTCTGTAATGGCTAGAAGGCCTAGAGCACTGGCCACAATTCTCCCTGAAGCTGATATGAGACCAACCACAAAGCTTTTGGATATTGACATCTACCTATAGGAGCCACAGGTTTAATAAATATGTCTAGAAATCATGGGAGCCTATGGCAATGCCTATTTCTAGGAAAGGTCTTTGGAAACTTCTTTTATTAGGTAGCTCACTATTATTAATATTGTTAATGGATTTGACATTAATAATATGCTTACTACTTGGATTCTATCTATTCTATATGAAAAAACTAAAAAAAGTAATGAAATAAACTAGGAGATTGCCAACAAAATCAACTATTTTAATTGCAAAAAAGACTTGTATAGTTAAATTCTTGATTGGGCTAATTTTTCAAAGCTTTTGATTAATAGCCTAAGTTAATTAGGCCAAGCTTAGAATCAAAAATAAATTATTAAGACCTAGTTAATTGCTTTAGCCCTTTATTTCTAATATATTTTTGGCCTTAGGTATACTTTATAAATACATCAAGTGCACAGAACAAAAATTGACAAAGAAACTTGAAGAAAGGTATGCCAAACCAAGGTGTACACTGTATTTTATACATCAAATTCATAAAACAAGAAAATTTTGACCAAGAAAAGCACATAGAACAATAGATGTTTTTGCCAGAAAAGTGTGTTGAAAAGAAATGTTGCAATGGTAGCTCTAGTGAGAATGTTAATTTACTAAAGCTGCCTTAGAGTTAAAGAAAAATAATGCATAGAATGCATTATTGATTATTTATTTTTAGGATGAACTTCATCCTAGGTGCTGAACAATAGATTTTTTGCTAGAAAACTAGAAAAGTATGCATTTTGTTGGATTTAAATGTTGCAATTGTAAAACTAGCACCAATATTATTTTAGTAAAGCTCCCGCAGGGCCAACAATGCATTCAGATATATTTCTGAATCTGAATTATTATAAAAATAATATTCAGATATAATCTGAATCTGAAATTTCAGATCTAATCTTAGATCTACTCAGATCTAATTTTTCAGATTTAATAATCTGAAATATATTCAAATATGATAATATAGATGTATTTTATGTGTTCAGACACCAAAACAAAATATATTCAAATAAAATTTAGTTTGACTGTTTTTTTAATTTATTGTCCTTTATAATAAGTTTTTGGAAGTCCCATGACTGTCAAACGACCAAACATGTTTCCATATTGCACAATGTATAAAATATAGTATGAGATAATTTCGGCTTTATTTTTTAATATTTGTATACAGCAGGCAGCAGGCTTTATATAATATTTAGCAATTCAAAAACAGTAGAATGATTTAGCAAAGAAAAAAATGGTTGTCGCGCGAACTCTTAAAAACGTTTCTATTTATTTTAAAATTTATATTGCCGCCATACACAAACATCGTGCTAAAAATACGAAATGATAGACAAAAAAATTAACTAATGCTCAAAAACCAAGCGCAGTTCAAGAATGAATTTTACCAACCTTATTATTGCAAATGAGCATTATACTTACAGTTAAAATTAGTTTAAGGAAGGCAAAAATGTTTTGCTTTATGATAGCGTACGCACATATACCATGTGGGTTACGATCACAGTATAAAAATAATTGAACCCAGTTGCAGCAGTTTGAGAAATTTAAATTTCATCGGAATTTTGACCAAAGTGCATGTTATTACCATATACAGGTGTTTGCATCTTCAGTAATTTCTATGGTGCTATTGTTAAGGAATTGCATCTATATAATTTATATCCTCAAAAACAAAGACCACAGATGTGCATCCTAGGATTTGATTACAATAAATGTACATAGCTTTGCATGGGAGCGTATGTAAAGGAAATGTAAAGGAATAAATATGTATGGAAACAGCACATTGTAGCGAGCAACTCTGGCTTGTTATTGCGAGTGTTAGTTAGCCACTCAAAAAGGTGTAGAAATATAGAATGTGGCTGTGCCTGTATATTTATTGTCTGGTCACAGATATCCGATTCATTGAGTGCGCGTTGGGATGTGCTCGAGCAGATGGAAGTGGATAGGCTGGGTGGGGGTCACGGAGTGCAAACTAGGTGCCCGAACTGCCTGCCTGCGCATCTAGCTACATCCCTCGTCTGGTGGATTGGAACCCGGGGTGGGGTTGGGTTACAACATTGGGTTCATGTTACGCGCGATCGAGCACTCAGTGTCAGTCATTAGAGTCAATGATCAGTCCTTGCTGCTGTTCCGCAGCTGTCAGATGTTCGGAGCCTTTCACCGGTCGCCCTCTTCGTAGCGTTTCGGCGTCTTCTTGGCCTGTCGGGGGTGCGGCCCGTTGGCGAGCGGGACGTCGGCCTGGTTGACGGTTGGCTCGGCAGGCCGTTTGGTTCATCCGGCCGGCTGTTCTGTCCGCTGTCGCGTTCCCCGGGGCCACTCGGCCACTCGTCGTCGGCTACCTGGGAGACTCATCAACGGGACGGTTGTGGCGCAACCTGGGATCGTGTCGTTGAGCTGTCGGCCGAATAGCAGGTCGGCTGGGGCCATGCCGGTTGATGCGTGCGGTGTTCGCCGGTATGCGGCCAGGTAGTCGTCCAGTGCCACCTGCCAGTCGCTGCCTTCCAGGATCGCCGCTCTGATTGCCTTATTGAGGCTTCGGTTGCATTGCTCTACGAGTCCGTTGGCTTTCGGATGTAACGACGTAGTCCGATGGTGGTGGACGCCCTGGCTGCGCAAGAAGGCGTTGAGTTATGCGGACGAGAATGGCGGGTGAGAATGGCGATGAGAATGCTGAACCACTGGCGGAGGGTTCGGATGACCGGTGCTGCCGCTGTCGACCCCGACATCGTACTGTAAGAACAAACGAAAACGAGAAATTGGCTTAAGGCGTAGACCAACTCTTGGCTGCCCAGGGCGCCAAGGCATTCACTTATATATTATCATTGTACAGCGAGCAAATGTACATAAGAGCTAGTGAACGTGCGCACACGCAATCAACTAAGCAAACCATCTTACAATGCTCTCCTTCTTTCAAAAAAAAGTGTTCCACTCACTTTCTGCATTTTTCGTTGTGTTAAAAAAAGTAACGAGTATGAGTTCGACGAATTGTGATCGAATATTTGAACGAATAAGTATTTGAGGGAAATAAAAGAGGAAATTAAAATAAACTTAAGCAATGTCAATGTTTCAAAAAAAAAATTTCTAAGAAAATCTGCATTCAATGAGTATACACTTCACCAAAAAATTCTGGCGGGGCACGGGCCCTCTCACTTCGGCGCAATACAGGCTGCTCAGGATGCTCTGGAACATCAGCAGGGGCGCCGACCGGGGCGCCGATTGGGCGCCGGCTGGGGCGCCGACCGGGGCGCCGACTGGGGCGCCGGCTATGGCGCCGACTGGGGCGCCGGCTGGGGCGCCGGCTGGGGCGCCGGCTGGGGCGCCGGCTAGGGCGCCGGCTGGGGCGCCGACCGGGGCGCCGACTGGGGCGCCGGCTGGGGCGCCGGCTGGGGCGCCGGCTGGGGCGCCGGCTGGGGCGCCGGCTGGGACGCCGGCTGGGGCGCCGGCTGGGACACCGTCAAATCTCAGGTCGTCCTCGTCAGGATTGTGCAGTTGCGCCGCTGGTTGCAATTGAGGTGCTGCAGCTGGACTGGCCGTGTTGCATGGCTTCAGGCGATTGAAATGCACCACCCTTCGCCGTCGTGCATTGGCCTCGTGCTGAATGCGGTAGGTGACGTCTGAGATCTGCTTTTTAACGCGCCATGGCCCAGTCCACCATCGATGAAATTTTCGGCTCTCGCCTCGCTTCAGCGCCGGATTGTGCAGCCAGACCAGATCGTCCTCGCTGAATGCCTCGCCGTGGCACCTCCTGTCGTACGCTGCCTTCTGGTGCAGTTGCGCTGCCTCTAAGTTTTGTCGCGCCCTCTCGTGCGATGTCTGCAGCCGGCTCCGCAGCTCGGCCACCCATTCACAAGGACGTTGCCTATCCGGCGCCAGACCTCCGTATGCCAAGTCCAGTGGTAGTCGCAGTTCCCGGCCGAAATGCATCGCCGAAGGTGTCTGACCAGTCGACTTGTGGACTGAAGTGCGGTAGCCCATCAGTGCAATCTGCAGATGAAGATCCCAGTCTCGCTGATTCTCGTTCACCCATGCACGCAACAGCTGTACCAGTGTCCGGTTCATCCGTTCGCAACCGCCGTCTCCTTCAGGGTGGTAGCCTGTCGTCCGAGTCTTGTCGATTTTCAGCAGCCGCATCGTCTCTTGAAACAGCTGTGACTCCCAGTTCCGACCCTGGTCGGTGTGCACCGACTGCGGGACTCCAAAGCGAGCCACCCACTCGTTGACAAACGTCCGGGCTGTGGTCTCAGCGTCTTGAGACGGCAGTGGAAAGGCCTCAGTCCACTTGCTGAAGGTGTCGATGACTACCAGGATGACTGAATTTCCACGATCGGTCCTCGGCAGGCCCACCATGAAGTCCATTTCCAGTCGACCGCCATGCTCTGTAGAGGTGCCCGCCTGTGCTGGCCAGAATCTTTCAGCGTCGCGCATTCGAGGCACGCAGCACACCAGTCAGTCACATCTGCTGTCATTCCAGGCCAGTAGAGTCGCGCCCTGATCTTTTCAATGGTCTTCTGCGGTCCGCAGTGGCTGCCGCTCGTTCCAGCATGAGCTTCGACAAAAACATCGCGCTGTAGACTCTCTGGCACCAGCAGCTGCTGGCAAAAGGCGCTGCCATCTTCGGATTCCCATCGGCGGCACAGCAGTCCGTTCACCAGTGTCAGCCGCTTAAACTCGGACAGCAGTTGCCGCTGCCGATTGCTCCAGCCATCCGTCTCTGCCTTATCCGGTGGTTGACCATCTCGCAAGCAGTTCGCCAGCTTCTGCATGCACCGATCCTCTGCCTGTGCTCGTCGAATCGCGCTGTCGTCATTGAACTCGACAGCGAGCGCAGAGCCACTGCACAGGCAAGGTCCTTTTCGACACGGTCGCCGACTAAGTGCGTCTGCATTTCCATGTTTCTCGCCCTTGCGATACTCCGTCTGGTAGTCGAATTCGCTTAGCTTATCCAGCCACCGTGCCAGCTGACCATCGGGATCTCGAAAGCGCAGAAGATGGATCAGCGAGGCGTGATCAGTACGTAGTGTGAATCTTTTTCCTAACAAGTAGCTGCGATAGTGACCGACGAAGTGCACAATTGCCAGCAGCTCACGCCTCGTTGTGCAGTAATTTCTCTCTGCTTTGGACAGAATGCGACTGCCGTACGCCACCACCTGCGTCCTGCCTCCACGGCGCTCTTGAAGAACTCCGGAGATGGCCACGCCAGAAGCATCGGTATCTAGCACGAACTCAGCGTCTTCTGCGAATGTCGGCATGATGAGGACTGGGCTGGAAGTAAGGCACTGCTTTAGTCGATTAAATGCTGCTGAGCATTCGAGAGTCCAGCTGAAGGTCACGTCCTTTTGCGTTAGCTTGTACAGCGGTTCAGCAATCTCACTGTAGTTTTTAACGAAATGACGATAGTAGCCACATAACCCCAGGAATTGTCGCACTTCTGAACGATCTTCGGACGTTGGCCACTCTTGCACTGCTTTCGCCTTGTCCGGGTCAGTGGTCACGCCATCTTTTGAGATTCGAAAGCCAAGAAATGAGATCTCCTGATAGCACAAGTGGCACTTGGTCGGCTTCAACTTCAGGTTAGCGGTTCTGAATTTCTGCAACACAAGCTCAAGACGCCGCAGATGCTCCTCGAATCCTTTCGAAAAGATGACAACGTCGTCAAGAAATGACAGGCACACTTCCCATCGGAGGCCCTTCAGAACGAGTTCCATCAGCCTTGAAAACGTGACAGGACCATTGCACACACCTTGCGGTAGTCTCTTGTACTGGAATAATCCTTGTGGCGCAGGAAATGCTGTTTTTGCGCGACTCTCTGAGTCCAGCATCACCTGGGTGTACCCGCTAGTGAAGTCGAGCGTTGAGAACATTGTGGATCCTGCGAGAGCATCGATCAGATCGCTGGTGTGAGGCAGTGGATGACTGTCTTTGACGGTCACGGAGTTGAGCAGTCTGAAGTCGTTCACGAAGCGCAAACTGCCGTCCTTCTTCTTCACCAGAATGACCGGGCTCGACCACGGAGAATTCGAAGGCTCTACGATGTCGTCTCTCACCATCTGCTCGACCATCTCTGACACAGCTCGCTGGTTCGGCGGCGACAATCGACGAGGGGCACTCTGATAGGTTTCGCCGACCCGGTGTCAATTTTGTGGTCAAGGAGTGAAGTGCAGCCCAGGTCGTTTGGACTTTTCGAGAACACATCCTGGTACTGATGCAGAAGATCTTTGACACACTGAACTTGATTGGCTGTAAGATTTTTCTCATCAATGTGCACATTTGGTACATACTCGGCGATTTGACCTTTCACTGTCTCGACTTGCATTGACAACTCTGCATCGGCACCATCTGACATCGGCTCAAAAGTCCCCAGTCTTGTTCCGGGGTAAAATGTATGCGGCTTGGTGTCCGTATTGACATAGTGAACGGCGATGAGTCCTCCTCGCAACACCGAGAGGCTGCGCGCTCCACACATGACCGTGGAGATGTCCTTCGAATTGTCAGGCTCAAAGATGCCGCACTCACCATCAACAGCTGCATCTGACTCACTTGCCAATCTCGCTGGGAAAACGATTTCGTGACCAGCGGGCACGGTTGTCCTGTCTGCTACCTCAACGGCGAATACACAGCTACTTGCTGCCAATGACTCCATTTTTACTTGCTGACCGCACACAGTGAGCGTTTGGCGATTGCAGTCGATGACGCAGCCACAGTTTGCCAGGAAATCTGCACCCAGCAAAAAATCCTTGGCCAGATTGTCGACAACTAAAACTCTTTGTCGAACCGTTGCCACACCGAAACTTAGCTGCACTTCCTGCCAACCACAGGCAGCCAAATAGTTACCGTCTGCTAGCTTCAACTGCACCGGAGTCGTCAAAGGCAGGAGCCTGTCATTCAGCTTGCGAAACAGGGAACTTGACATCAAAGACTGGGAACACCCAGTGTCAACTAGACAGCTGGCAGGGATACACATTGGCAGGATGCGACAGTTTACCAGCATGTTGGCACCAGTGGCTGAGCAGGACACCTCTACGATTGGTTGCGCCGGGATTCTCACTTGCGGAACGGCACCCCGGCGGTCGCCGCTCCATCGAAGTTTCCCGACTTCTGAGTGCAAAATCTTTGAACATGGCCCGGCTTACCGCACTTCCAGCATGTCACAACTCTGCGTCTGTCGCCGCTCTGACGATGATCCTGGTCCTTTGACTCCCAGCGGCTGAGCTTGTTGGACAGCTCCTTCAGGGACCGTTGAATTCCGACTGCAAAGGCTTCCGGAACCTCAGCAGCTAGAGCCGTAGCAGTGCCTCCTTGCGACTGTATCGATTCCACGAATCGCGCTGTTTCAACTGTATCAGCGAATGTCGCCTTTGGCTGCATCTGCGTCTGCATTCGCACAGCTGGGTCCCTCAATCCGGATAGAAACCGACCTTTGAGAAGCTCGTCCTTCGCTGTCACCGACGTCTCCTGCTCGGCACTTGCTTTCGTCTCCATCAGACTCGGGAAAGCGCGTTTTGCCGCAACGATCAGGGCATCGGAATAGTCTGCAACCGACTGACCGTCCTTTTGAGTCAGATTGAAGAACTGCGCCTGCAGCTCAGCAGAGGATGTTGATGGCCGAAATCGATTTTTCAGAGCCTTCTCAAAGTCGTCGTAGGACAGGGCAGCATCCAAATTGCTGGCCGCTTGATATGATTTGTCGTCGAGGAATGACAGCAGAGCATTCTTGCGCTGATCCACAGGAAGAGATGATGCGAAATTGTTGAATCGCGCCAGCCAAAGTTCAAAGTCTTGTCCATGCTGGTATTGAGGCGGCCGCAAAAACATGTTGACAAAACTAGCTTGGGGCTGAGTCACCGCCACTGCAGGGCTCTCTGCACTGCCTTCATTTTCAGTCATAGCCGCCGCTGCCACCAATGTAAGAACAAACGAAAACGAGAAATTGGCTTAAGGTGTAGACCAACTTTTGGCTGCCCAGGGCGCCAAGGCATTCACTTATATATTATCATTGTACAGCGAGCAAATGTACATAAGAGCTAGTGAACGTGCGCACACGCAATCAACTAAGCAAACCATCTTACAGTACTGTACCAGTGGGAAACGTGAAAAGTAGTCGGTGCACACCAGCAGCATGTGACCTCTGATGGGTCCCAGGAAGTCCAGGCCCAGCTCTAGCCATGGCCCCTGCGGCAGCTCAGTCGGCTGGAGTCGGGGTGTCTTCAGTTCGGCTGTGTTCGTGCAGGCCTTGCAGCTGAGGCAGGAGTTTACAAAGTTCTCGACGGCGTGCCAATGTTTTCTGGACACCCAGGTGGCCTTGGTGCGCCAGCTGCAGGCAGCGGTAGCGCAGAATGGCGGGAACGACGATTTGGTGCCCTTTGAGCAGGAGTCCGTCGTGTTGTGAGAGCTCGTGCCGCAAGCCGTGCAGGCTGCGCGTCTCGTGGCTGTCGAGTTCCCACCGATGGGACCGGCTTGGATCGCCTTGTCGCCTGCGACGGAAACCTTGATCGTGTCGAGGCTGATGCTGTTCGGCGCTGCTGCCTGTGCTGTCATTGCGATGTAGGCCGTGTCGAGGTCCTCGCCCTCGTTGTTCGGCGGTGTTGGACGTGGCTGGCGGCTCAGGACATCTGCCGGGTTGTCTGCGCCCAGCTGGTAGGTGACTTCGAAGTGGAGATCCTGCAGCCGAAGTGCCATGCGCTCGATCCGCGGCGGGGGCCGCGAGCCGGGGCTGAGCAGGCTGAGCAGCGGCTTGTGGTCGGTGATGACCTTGAACTTTGGGCAGCCGCTAAGGTAGTGGTGGAACTTGAGGCAGCCGAATTTGACGGCCAGCGCCTAGCTCCCTCTCTGTCTGAGAGTAGCGCTGCTCGGTGTCACTGAGGCTGCGGCTGGCATAGGCGATTGGCTTGGTGAGGCCGCCAGGTTGCACCTGGGCGAGGATCGCCCGAGGCCGGTCGGGCTGGCGTCGACGATCAACCTGGTCTCGCAGTTCTTGTTGAAGAAGGCAAGCGTCGTGCTGTGAGCGATCGACTGCTTGATTGACTGAAAGGCTGAGGCTTGCTGTGGGCCCCACGACCATTTCACGCTCTTCTTGGTCAGCTCTCGAAGTGGCCTCGCTTTGTCGGCGAGGTTTGGGATGAAGCGGGCTACGAATGTGACGAGCCCGATCAAGGACCGCACCTCCGTTGCATTTTCTGGTCGCTTGAAGTTGGCCACAGCCTCCAGCTTTTCCTCGGTCGGTTGGATTCCGGCCGCCGAGAGGCGCATGGCCAGGAAGTCGGCCTGCTGGGTTGCAATGCGGAATTTGCGGGGGTTCAGAGCACGTTGTGTTGGCGCAGCCTGTCGAGGCAGTTGCGCAGCCTCTCGTTGTGCTCCTTTATGGTGCTGGCGAAGATAATGATGTCGTCGTGGACCCACCGCACGCCTCTCAAACCGCTCAGGATAGATGTCATGACGCGCTGTAGGATTTCCGATGCTGAGGTAAATCCCATGCAAAGGCGCTTGGGGCGGAGCAGGCCCAGAGGCGTTGAGAAAGTGAGCAGCTGCCGGGAATCCTCGCTAACCTCGATCTGGTGGAAGGCCTTGGCAACGTCTTGTTCGGAGAAATGGATCCGGCCATCTCGTCGGTGACTTCTTCAAATGTCAGTATTGGCTGTTTTTCTGGGATGACGCACTTATTGACGTCCCTCACTCAGGTCCTGCGTGATGCGGATCTCGCCTGGCGAGGCCTTTGGAACGACCACCATGCGTGAACTCCAAGCGCTGAGCCCCATCACTCTGGTTCCTCTGGCTCAGGCTCTGCCATGTTGATGCGTGCGCGGCCGCTTAAGCACGCCTTCGCCAGGTGGTGCAGCTTGCCGCAGTTGCTGCAGCGCTTGCCTCTCCGCACCTCAGGCATTTGTCGGCCGGGCTGGCTGGCGGGCGCCTTGCGGGGCGCTTGTCGCGAGCCGCATGCACTTCTTCAGCTGGTCCGGCTGCCTAGCGCTCCATGATTGCTGGCTGGCTGCTTCGTTTGTTCTCGCCAGCTGTAGGGCCTCGGGGGGGCTGATGTTGGGCACGTTGAGCAGCCGCTTTCGGAGGGATTCGCTGCGGCAGCAGCTGCGACGATCTGGTCGCGGATGCGGGACTGACGCAGCTCGCCGAACTGGCAGGCCTCAGCCGCGTTGCACAGTCGATTGTACCAGCTGTTGATGGCTTCCCCGTCCAGCTGCGTGCACTGGCGGATTGGCACCGGGTGAACACCACATTGTCGCGTCCTTGAAAGTGCTGAGTTAGCGCCGTTATGAGTGAGTCGAGCGTTTGCTGCTCCGGCTGATCAGTGGCGGGACGCGACTCTGAGATCTTTTTAAAGATGTCTGCAACCTCTTTTCCCGCGGTGTACAGGAGGATTTCCTGCTTCTGGGCGTCGTCCGAGATTCCTGATGCTGTCAGGAATATCGCTTTAGTGTGGTGGCCCACTCTGTCCAGCGCTTGCTGACGGTTGGGGGTCCGCACTGATGCTGAATGCGGATGGCGGCTGTAGCTGTAGTAGCGCCATTGGGTTCTGGCTTACAACGCCAATGTAGCGAGCAACTCTGGCTGCATGGTTTATTGCGAGTGTTAGTTAGCCACTCAAAAAGGTGGAGAAATATAGAATGTGGCTGTGCCTGTATATTTATTGTCTGGTCACAGATTTCCGGTTCATTGAGTGCGCGTTAGTATGTGCTCGAGCCGAGGGAAGTGGATATGCTGGGTGGGGGTCACGGAGTGCAAACTAGGTGCCCGAACTGCCTGCCTGCGCATGCTACACCATGACGGATTCAATCCAAAAAGCAAACGGCTGTTAAGTTTAAAGCTGTTCGGCACTAAAAGAAAACTACTGAGACAGCAGGCTAATTTAGACTGTGTGAAAAATTCTTCTTCAACTCCTTCGATCCTTTCTTTTCATGTTTGTATGTACAAGCGCGGGTCTACAATTGTCTAACCAACTTTCCTAGCTCAAAGTACCACACTGGTCCTTACAATTTCCTTAAATTATTTCGCATTAAGATTTAATTATTACCGGCCTTGACCAAATTGTTTGATTAAAAAATAAATTTGCTGGTTTTTATGCTGTATTAAGATTTTTTGCAAATAATATGTTCGTAGCATATAAAAACTGCTACATCTGCAATAATCCCTGGAAATCCTGAAATCACTGTCAGACATCCTCAGATCCAAAACCCAAAACTCAACATGAGCTTTAAGCTGTTCAATTTTCTAGTAAAAAAGGACCACTATAGTAAAGGTAATGTTGCACATTGAAGATGCCTGTTTGAAACACCGTAAACTTCAAAAAAAACAACAAAACATAGCTACTGTTTTCAAATTTACGTAAAAACTAAATAAAGTAAGTTTAATTTAACAGTAATAATATAGTAAAAAAAGCTTTTATACAATAATAAACATTTACTTCTTATACACATTTTCAGCAAATTCGCGGAAGTTTACTGAGCTGACCAGGCTGCGGCCGCGGCCCGTTGTGAGAGTCCCTCACTCTGACATAATGGTTTAGCTGTCTTACTAATTTTAATTCCTGCTCTTGAAGATTTCGTGTTGTGCTACTTACGTCAACTATGATCTGTGCATTAATTTTGAATGGATCCACTTTTAATATACTTAAACTAATGCTTTAATAATATTAAGGCAGGCGGGACCAAACAGGGTATAACTCACACTTCTACAGGTTAATCTGCATGAATGAAAAAAATTGTAGGCCTACCTGGGGTATGCGCCTGAACTTCAAAAATAAAAAAATCGTATTCCATAAACAAAAAATAAATTATCTAATGTTTATGTTGAAAATTAAATGAATTCACCCACAGGCACAGGCCAAAGCCAAGGTCAAAGCCTCAAACTCAAAGCCCTCAAAGGCAAATTCTTACCTTTTAAATTTTGTCCAAACTAATTCCAATGACTATGTACTTTTAAATTTTCTTTTAGCCACCATATAACTAGGCTCAACTAGTCATATGGTGTAGGCCCTTACTATATATATAGTATACTTTTTGTGTTTAGTGATCTTGTCTACCATTTTTTTTGTTTGCTAATAGATAAAACAACATTTTATAATATAGTGACCTAACTTTTTATAGCATAATATAATAGACAACAACTTTTTGCCAAATAAATAAGATCTAGGTCAAAAATTATGTTTTTTCTTAAGTTTCTGATAAAAAATTTTCATCAGATACTTGATGGGAGGAATGCCCAAAATAATAAAAAGCAAAAAATCACCAAAAAACTATATTCAATGGCAGACATGCGCAACCTTTGGAATCACCCGGCGGTTTCTATTGGCAACACATACATGTAAGTCACTATTGGCTGAGAGTAGTCACGTGACTACTATTTTGTCCAATAGCAATTTACATGTGTGTGTTGCCAATAGAAATGGCTGGGTGAATTCCTAGGTTGCGCCCAAGCATGTTTAATTGTGATGCAACCTAGGTATATTAATCTTTTGGTGTCAATTAATTCAATAAAAATTCTTTCAATGAATTTTATATTTTAATAAAAATAAACAATTTTTGAAATAAAAACTGAAGTTTATGTGTTTTATGATTATAAAATTAATAAATCACAAGTAATATTAACAGTCATTAAATTATAGTATACAATGCATAAAAATGACTGCATCAAATTTGATATTGAGTTTTTTTACAATGTAAAATAATTGCCATATTATGGTTTCCTCTTTTTTAAATTTGGCACATCCATGATGCACTGCTTGTCTCCTACATTCTGATGTTGCTACCTTTGCTATTGTGTTCTATGTTAACACCTCTTGCCAAATGATTTATTGATGTAAATAATCAATCATACAATAAAATGTCTGTAATATTCAAGTTTGCATTGATAAAATCAACCTCCATGAAGACTCCCCCTTTAAAAACCCCCCATCCTTTTCCATGCATTGATGGATGGTCATTGACCTTATTGGTAAGGTCCACCCCTTTTCCTTTAAGTCTAGAATTTATCAACACCTTTGTGAATAGGTCTCTAGTCCTCTATTCAAGTTTATGTCAATAAAATCAACCCCCATCAAGGATCCCCACCCTAAAACCCCCCATTCCTCATGTCTCCGTATTTGGTCATTGACCTTTTGACAGGCCCTAGGGTCTACCCATCTCCCCCAAGTCTGAAATTTATCAACACCATCTTGAATAGGTCTCAATGCCTCTACTCAAGTTTATGTTGATAAAATCAACCCGATGAAGAATTTCCCCACCCTAAAACCCCTATTCCCCATGCCCGAGTTTTAAGCTATATATAGTTAGGTTGAAGCTACCAAAAAATGAAGCTCAAATTTGAAATCAGCACTATCAAAAACCTCTAAAGAGACTTAATTATGATCCTTTCAAAATTGCAACTAATTTATCAATATAAACTTAAAGAAGTCCTAGTTTGGTAACAGGTTAGGCCCTACTTTGGTGCCAAATATGTGTATGTCATAGTCAGGAAGAAGGTATGTACATTAGAAATTTCCAGGGTATGCTCAAGAAATTGGGTATATATGTTGGAGTACAAAAAGTGATTTTGGGCTTTTAGTGTACATGTTTAATATTTTGGTACATAACAAATACCAAAAATTAAAAATATATATTATTAATAAGTCACAATAGTTGCCAATGCATATATAATGCTAATATAATAAAATTTTATAACTATTTAATGCAAAACAGACTTTTATATTTTTTACGAGATTTTGTTTTTGTTTGTTATATATGTGAAAGATTATAGGAGTATAATCTTTTTTTAAGTTTTTCAAGTTTGTCTAATTGAAATTAAATATCAAAATCACTCATCTAGTGGTAACATTTCAAAAATGACAATTTGGAGCTTTGTGTAAGGTAAATGCATTCAGCATACATCAAATTTGGTTATCTTTTTTGTGGGGTATATAGTGTTCCAGACTATGGTGTATATAGAGCATTCACTTCATTATCCATTATTCATACATTTTTATGAGTATTTGTTTTTTATAAAGGTGACTGGAAACACATGCAGTTTTACTTGTACACTCAAGAACATCATCAAGTTCTCTAATATGTATTTCAAAGTAGATTGCACGGAGTTTTTATTGCATCCATTGCATGAAGTAAATGCCAATTGCATGTACATATGTCAAGTAAGCTGTGTATAGAATTTAACATTGAGATCAATTCTCAGTTTACAATTTAAAATGTATTTAGAATATAATGTTAAGATAAAATCTGAGTATTTTGACCTAGGATCCCAAATTGGCACCCAGTTTTTTTCAGGCTGAATTCCATTTCCTTTTAAGCATCAGTTCCAAATGCTTTATTACTGTGAGCCAGAGGCTCAGCAGTGCAAAGGGTATCTAGTAGGCTACAGCCCCCAATTGATAGAGACATTGGTATTTTTCAGCCGATGCCATCTGGCATCCTAGGTTTTTGAATGGCACTGTGATTGTGTCGCCTGATAAAAATTCCATAATATGCATTGTCTCCACCGTTTGCAGCTCTAAAGCATTAATCCAAGCTGCAAAAATGACTATGCAAAGTCGCACCTCAACAATAACATCGACCACTACCAGCGGTCACCTTAAATGGGACCCCAAAAATCTCGAAATTCGTACTAAAAGCGTCGAACGAACCCTCGAACCGTTGGTTACCCAGGTGACTACGCTAATTAATTTTCGCGCCCTAGCAACCGGCGCAAAGGCCGGTCCAAGCGGGCCATGGTGCTGGTGGCGGCGGTGCAGCAGGCCACGGAGGACTTCATTCGCAAGGGCCAGGAGATTGCCGACGAGAATCCGGACGTCCGGGCTGAAATGCTCACCGCTATTGAAGATGTTCGCCGAACTGGCGACGACATGTACGCCGCCTCGAGCGAGTTCGCCGGGGAGCCCTGCTCGGCTAGCCGACGGGCCACTATGGTTCGAGCGGCTCGAGCCCTGCTCAGTGCGGTCACGAGACTGCTCATTCTGGCCGATATGGTCGATGTGTACCTGTTGCTGCGCAGTCTGAGGATTGTTAGTTCACCAATTCGGTTATTTTAGTTCACTAAAACAATTTACACTGAGCTGTTGAAGACTAGTGGTCCAAACTATGCTGTGTTGTTGAGGACCAGAGGCCCAAACTATAACGTGGGGTTGTTGAGGACCGGCGGCCCAAATTATTACACGGGGTTGTCGAGGACCGGCGGCATAAACTAAGGTTGGGTTGTTGAGGATTGGCGGCCTAAACAAGTCTGTTGTTGAGGACCGGCGGCGGCCCAAACTAAATTACATTGGGTTGTTGAGGACCGGCGGCGGCCCAAACTAAATTACATTGGGTTGTTGAGGACCGGCGGCATAAACTAAGTTTGGGTTGTTGATGACGGACGGCCTAAACAAGTCTGTTGTTGAGGACCGGCGGCCAAAACTAGACTGGCTGTTGAGGACCAGCGGCCCAAACTAGACTGGGTTGTTTAGAACCAACGGAATTGTTTATTTACTTGCTTAATTATTTACCAAGCAGTCGCTTATCTTCAAATTATCTCACAGGTGGAGACGGACCTGGAGCACCTACGCGAGACATCTAACCAGAGCGACCTGACTCGCTGCTTCGAGAGCTACGGCGATCACACTGTCGAATTGAACGAACGCGCCTGTCGCCGTCAGGTTGATCTGATTGATCCGCGCCGTCGCGACGAGATCGCCGCCGCCAGGGCCACCTTGATGCGCATCAACCCCATGCTTCTGACCGCTTCTAAGGTTTGTTGATTGCTCTGTTATTGGCCTGTGGGATCTGATATTGAAGCTATGGGATCTGATATTGATGCTATGGGATCTGATATTGATGCTATGGGATCAGATATTGAGGCTATGGGATCTGGTATTGAGGCTATGGGATCTGACAATCAAGCTTTGGGATCTGATATTGATGCTTTGGGATCTGATATTGATGGTATGGGATCTGATATTGATGGTATGGGATCTGATATTGATGCTATGGGATCTGATATTGATGCCATGGGATCTGATCTTTAAAATTAATTTTTAGATATCATCACTAATAGTTCTGATCTTTAGCCCCACGCCCGTCACTGCAGGTGTACATCCGCCACCCGGATCTTGGCTCGGCCGTTGAGAATCGCGACTTCGCTTTCCAACAGGTGGCCGACGCAATCAACATAATTAGCGGGGCCACCCAGGCCACTGGCAGTTCGGAGCCGCTCGAGTATGAGGGACCTGGCGAGCTGGCAGCCGCGTTGGAGGAATTCGAGAAAAAGGTTTGATTGAGTTTAATTCGGGATCTGAGCTTGAGGTTTATGGGGATGAGATTGGGGTTTTTAGGGATCTGAGATTGGGGTTTATGGGGATCTGAGATTGGGGTTTTTAGGGATCTGAGATTGGGGTTTATGGGGATCTGAGATTGGGGTTAATGGGGATCTGAGATTGGGGTTTATGAGGATCTGATATTGGGGTACGGGGATCTGAGCTTGAAATTGAGATTACTAGGAATCTGAGGTTAGGAATAATGAGGATCTGGGCTTGAGATATGATTATATGAATAATTGGAAATCTGAGCTTGGAGTTAATGGGAGTGAGCAGCAGATTATTGAAGACCTGAGCATTAGATTCATAAGGATCTCAGCATCAGATTAATGAGGACCTGAGCATCAGATTAATGAGAACCTGAGCATTAGATTAATGAGGATCTGAGCATCAGATTAATGAGAACCTGAGCATTAGATTAATAAGGATCTCAGCATCAGATTAATGAGGACCTGAGCATCAGATTAATGAGAACCTGAGCATCAGATTAATGAGGATCTGAGCATTAGCCTAATGAGGATCTGAGCATCAGATTAATGAGGATCTGAGCATCAGATTAATGGGGATCTGAGCATCAGATTAATGAGGATCTGAGCATTAGCCTAATGAGGATCTGAGCATCAGATTAATGGGGATCTGAGCATCAGATTAATGAAGACCTGAGCATTAGCCTAATGAGGATCTGAGCATCAGATTAATGAGGATCTGAGCATCAGATTAATGAGGATCTGAGCATCAGATTAATGAGGATCTGAGCATCAGATTAATGGAGATTTAAGCATTAGCCTAATGAGGATCTGAGCATCAGATTAATGAGGATCTGAGCATCAGATTAATGAAGACCTGAGCATTAGCCTAATGAGGATCTGAGCATCAGATTAATGGAGATTTAAGCATTAGCCTAATGAGGATCTGAGCATCAGATTAATGAGGATCTGAGCATCAGATTAATGAGGATCTGAGCATTAGCCTAATGAGGATCTGAGCATCAGATTAATGAGGATCTGAGCATTAGCCTAATGAGGATCTGAGCATCAGATTAATGAGGATCTGAGCATCAGATTAATGGGGATCTGAGCATCAGATTAATGAAGACCTGAGCATTAGCCTAATGAGGATCTGAGCATCAGATTAATGAGGATCTGAGCATCAGATTAATGAGGATCTGAGCATCAGATTAATGAGGATCTGAGCATCAGATTAATGAAGACCTGAGCATCAGATTAATGGAGATTTAAGCATCAGATTAATGAGGATCTGAGCATCAGATTAATGAGGATCTGAGCATCAGATTAATGGGGATCTAAGCATCAGATTAAAGGAGATTTAAGCATCAGATTATTGGGGATCTGAGCTTAAGATTAGTTTTATCTGAGATTGAGGTTAGTCGGACTCTGAGCTTGGGGTTAATAGGATCAGCAGAGCTACCCTCTCCATCTCCCAGGTGCTGATCGATCCGCACGAATACGTGGAAAGCCGGGTCCGGCCATTCCTAGAGGAGCGACTGGAGCACATCATCAGCGGCGCCGCCCTGCTGGCCGACAGCCCGTGCACCCGGCCGGACAGGCGCGATCGGATTGTCGGCCAGTGTCAGTCGGTGCGCCAGGCTCTGCAGGATCTGCTGTCCGAGCTTGGCCGAAGCGCCGGCCGGCCGGACAGATCGCAGGCTTTGAACGAATCCGTGCGCAGCTTGCTTAACGGCACCGACCGGCTGCGGCACGAGCTGCGGCAGGCCGTTGTGGATCACGTGTCCGACAACTATCTGGGCGTTGAAGGCCCGCTGGACATGATTCTCAGTGCTGCGCGCGAGGGCAAGGAGGCCCAGGTTAGTGGCTTGCGACAGACAGGCAGACAGACAGACAGACAGACAGACAGACAGACAGACAGACAGAGACATATCCCATCTTCCATCTCCCATCTCATACCTACAGGTAGAAGCCCTGGCCATCTTGTTCCACGAGCACGTGACCAAGCTGACGGAGGTTGGCCAGCTCGCCTGCTCAATGAGCAGCGAGGACTCGGTGAAACTCGTCCGCAAAGCCGCCGGTCAGGTGGACTTGATCAGCGCCGAGGTGCTCAACGCCGCCCGGTCCCTGTCTCTCCGTCCGCAGTCGCGCGTTGCCCAAGAGAATCTCGAAGTGTTTGTCGGCGCCTGGCGCGACGCCATCGACCTGCTGACCCTGGCGGTTGACGAGATCACCAACATTGAAGACTTCCTGGCCGTGTCCGAGGGCCACATCTGGGAGGATGTGCAGATGTGTTTGCAAGCTGCCTCGGAGTCTAAGCCAGGTGAATACCGAAAATATTAGTCTTCTCTTATCGATTGTATTTTAATGGCTTGCAGTCTGTGGGAGGGAGGGTGGCAGAGCTTGGAACTGCGAGCGGTCCGATTGATTTGACTTTTATCATCTAAGGCCGAAAGCAGCTTGTTGAGGCCCAACCCCCAAGGCACACAAAGAATTGCCGTCAGCGCTAGTTCGTGGGACAATATCGCCGAAGGCGTTGCACCAGGGTGCCCGCAGCCTTCCTGCGAACGTTATCATTATGGATGAAGGAGTACTATGGACTACTTATCTGCAATGTATGTGGCCACAATGATCCAAGATCTCAAAAGAGTATCTCTGAATGAATATCTATCATTCATGTGAATATCTACCTTTGTGGTAATGAGATTTTTTTAGAAATTCATACTTTGAGTAGCGAAAATCCAAAGCTAATCCTAAAATACGAGATGCATGAACTACAGACTTGACAGTAGTGCATGACACAGCATAAGCCCGTTGAAAACGTTACCGTGACAAGAATTGCTATCAGATAGAGTCACTGCAAACAGCTCACTAGTGACTCTGGCGACTCTTAAATAACTCTTGTGACTTTTCAACGGCTCAAACAACTGTTAAGTCACGAGTTGCAGAATCTTAAAATTCGCCCGAGAGTTGTTGATGTTAGCGCTTAACTTTCTACTAACTCAGTTGTCTAAATAGAGTTGTTATAAAAATGCGTAATTCAATTCTACTCTTTTGACGCAACTCAGTGATTCTACAGTAACTCGAGCACGCCTCAGATGCGACTCTACGACGCCAGAGTCATTATAGAAACGCCTCAGATGCGACTCTACGGCGCCAGAGTCATTATAGAAACGCCTCAGATGCGACTCTACGGCGCCAGAGTCATTAAAGAACGCCTCAGATGCGACTCTACGGCGCCAAAGTCATTAAAGAAACGCCTCAGAGTCGCAAATTCTCAAAAGCCTCAAATTGACGCTTTTTAAACTTTTGGCGACCTGTACCGTGACATCTCGTCGTTAATTAGAGTCGTCTTATAGAGTCATTTCTTTCCTATTTTACCTGTGTTACATGAGATGAGTCTGGGGCTACGCAATTGACTCTGGGACGCTACTTGGTCTCGGTACCGTCTCAAAACCACATGATGAAGCATTTATAAATTACCTTCCAACTCCAGGCGAGGTGCACAAATCTGCTCACAGCATCCGCGGTCGCAGCGGTCGCGTATGCGACGTTGTTGTAGCCGAGATGGCCTCCTACGAGCCGGGGCCCTACGTTGACCGGGTGAACGAAGCGGTCACGGTTCTACGCGATCGGGTCATTCCGCACTTTGCTGACACAACTGACAACTGCGTCAACTCGATGAGCAATCGCGGCGGCCGCTATAACGAAGCCGAATTGCGCGACGTTGCCAACCGGGTGTACGAGAGCGTGCGCGACGTTCGACGGGCTGTTGTGCACCGCGTTGACGAGTCGCAATTTCCCGGCAGCTACGGCAGCAGAGACAGGCTTGGTGGCATGTTTGACACCTTGCGACACGCCAGCACCGGCAGTGGAGCCGCTCAGGACCACGGACAGGTAAATATTGTTATATATCCATACCATAGAAAAATTGCAGGACACCTTTAGTTAAGTAAGCTAGATGTACTTTTGATTTCTTAGACAGGATGCATCTTAAGTTTTAAGGACAAGATGTACTTTTAGTTACCTGGACAAGGTGTACTTTTGATTTCTTAGACAGGATGCATCTAAAGTTTTAAGAACAAGATGAATTTTTAGTTACCTGGACAAGGTGTACTTTTGGTTTCTTAGACAGGATGCATCTAAAGTTTTAAGCACAAGATTTACTTTTAGTTACCTGGACAAGATGTACTTTTGATTTCTTAGACAGGATGTATCTTAAGTTTTAAGGACAATATGTACTTTTAGTTTCCTGGACAGGGTATACTTTTAGTTTCCTGTACAAGGTGTACTTTTGAGTTCTTAGACAGGATGCATCTAAAGTTTTAAGGACAAGATGTACTTTTGGTTACCTAGACAAGATGTACTTTTGATTTCTTAGACAGAATGCATCAAAAGTTTTAAGGACAAGATGTACTTTTAGTTACCTGGACAGGGTATACTTTTAGTTTCCTGGACAAGGTGTACTTTTGAGTTCTTAGACAGGATGCATCTAAAGTTTTAAGGACAAGATGTACTTTTAGTTTCTAGGACACAATGCACTTTTAGTTTACAGGACAAACTGCAAGTTTATAGCACATAATGCGTTTTTTGGTTTCTGAAAAAATTGTGATTGCTGTTGTTATTTTAAGTTGTAATTGAAACAAAAGGTATACCTTGAGGTTTGTGGGACAGGGTGCATCAGAGTTTTTTCAGAACAAGTTGTACCTTTGATTTTTTGGACGGCTTTCAGTTCATCTAAGTGATTTAAAGACATTTTGTACCTAATCAAGGATTATAATAAAGGTTTCTATGAATCAGTGTTTCTTCAGACCCTGTACGGTAAAGCTTTTTCTTACAATGTCTCAAATAGCCTACTAACAGTAGGTTACCCGCGCATTCGAGTGGATTATTTTATCTTTCAAAGTATTATTATTCGCCCTTTTTATCGAAAAAAGGACAACGAATTTGACTGGCAGTGCAGCTACTACCCGGATTATGATGTGAGCCTGGCTGATCGACGCTGGATTAACTCGTGTTTTAGAAATGTTTTTACTGCGTACATTTTCTATTAGTCAGATTTCATTGTTCACTACTCAGCGAGTGTGTGAAGTTAAGAGAAAAATGAATCTGACAGTTCATTAATGCGGAATTTTTGCTTATTTTGATTCGTTTTCAATTTGATCACATTACTTTCACAGATTTGCGCATGCATTTCAAACTGTACTCATGTGTAAGTGTATATGCTTAATCTGCTTGTGCTGAAGAAGAACATGCATAATAAATAGATTGGATAGAAGAATGACGGACAAGTAGCTCTTAAGAGAAAGGAAGAGAAAGTGTGAGATGCAAGAAACAGACAGACCAGGGATTTGGGAAGGTTTTGAAAATACATATCGTCATATCATCTTCATACATATGTGAGGTATTGAGAGAGACAGGTGAGATTTAAGATACGGAGATTGAGCTGATTGACAGATGAGAGACAGGTGAGACACGGAGATTGAGCTGATTGACAGATGAGAGACAGGTGAGACACGGAGATTGAGCTGATTGACAGATGAGAGACAGGTGAGACACGGAGATTGAGCTGATTGACAGATGGGAGAGACAGGAGATCTGTGTGACACTGAGATTGAGTTGATTGACAGGTGAGTGCTGTGAGACACGGAGATTGAGTTGATTGACATGTGAGAGCTGTGAGACAGAGATGGAGTTGATTGACAGGTGAGAGCTGTGAGACACAGATAGAGTTGATTGACAGGTGAGAGCTGTGAGACACAGATAGAGTTGATTGACAGGTGAGAGCTGTGAGACACGGAGATTGCGTTGATTGACGGGTTAGAGCTGTGAGGCACAGAGATTGAGTTGATTGACAGGTGAGAGCTGTGAGGCACAGAGATTGAGTTGATTGACGGGTTAGAGCTGTGAGACACGGAGATGGAGTTGATTGACAGGTGAGAGCTGTGAGACACGGAGATGGATTTGATTGGGAAATTATTCGGAGCAGAGCATGTTGCCTACAATGAATTACCTGAGCGCCATCAATCAACCATCACCGCGCAGGAGAATGTCATCGAAGAAGTTGATGACGAGAACAACCAGCGCCGCCTGATGGCTATGCTGCCAGCCCAGGAGCGCGAGCGGATTAGCGAAGAAATTAACCACTTTATTGAGGAGAGGCAGAAGCTGCTGCGCGAGACGGTGAAATGGGACGACTCGGCCAACGAGATTGTTGTCCTGGCCAAGCAGATGTGCCTCATCATGATGGAGATGACGGATTTCACTCGGGGTCGGGGACCTCTGAAAAGCACAATGGACGTGATTAAGGCGGCTAAACGAATCTCGGACTGCGGACAGAAGCTGGACAAGCTGGCCAAAGCGGTGGCCGACGAGTGTCCGGATTCGAACACGAAGAACGATTTGCTGGCTTACCTACAGCGGATCACCCTGTACTGCCACCAGCTGAACATCACCAGCAACGTGAAGGTGAACGTTCAGAGCGCCGCCGGTGGCGAACTGATTGTGTCTGGATTAGACAGCGCCACGTCGTTAATCCAGGCTGCCAAGAATCTGATCATAGCCGTAGTGCTGGTTGTGAAGGCCAGCTACATTGCTAGCACTCAATACAAGCGCGGCCCCGGCCAGCGTGCCGTTGTCCAGTGGCGCATGCGGGCCCCTGGCAAGAAGCAGCTGTACTCGCCAGCTGTACAGGACGACTTCGGCGTGATTGGCGGCGGCCCGGACGGCGGCCTGATGAGGCACGGCTCGCACGGCCAGGACGCGTCTCAGCCGTTGCGCGAGCTGGCCGACTTCGACCAGGGCCAGGATGAGACCTTCGCTTAGTGTCGGCGTCCAGCTTTTTTAATTCGAAACAACTGACTAACTGTTTGGTGAATCTTTTTCTAACAAAGTTATTTATCTTAAACGTATAAAAAACAGAATTGTTTTGTTTCCAAAATGTTTACCGTTTGAATGCGTTGTTTTTTATTGTTTTCACATCGATAATTATACAACCTGGTTACTACGACGAGCGCGCCAGTTTGATTAGTGGTAGAGACTCGCTGTAGGACAGGGGAAGGGGGTAGAAACCCGCTGTAGGACAGGGGAAAGGGGTAGATACCCGATGCTGTAGGACAGGTGAGGGGGTAGAGACCCGCTGTAGGACAGGGAAAGGGGGTAGATACCCGATGCTGTAGGACAGGTGAGGGGG
Source organism: Macrostomum lignano (assembly GCA_002269645.1). Taxonomy (NCBI): domain Eukaryota; kingdom Metazoa; phylum Platyhelminthes; family Macrostomidae; genus Macrostomum; species Macrostomum lignano. The sequence continues at coordinate 305,710 of NIVC01001340.1, read as the reverse complement.
TAGAGACTCGCTGTAGGACAGGGGAAAGGGGTAGATACCCGATGCTGTAGGACAGGGGAAAGGGGTAGATACCCGATGCTGTAGGACAGGTGAGGGGGTAGACACCCGATGCTGTAGGACAGGTGAGGGCGTAGATACCCGATGCTGTAGGACAGGTGAGGGCGTAGATACCCGATGCTGTAGGACAGGTGAGGGCGTAGATACCCGATGCTGTAGGACAGGTGAGCGGGTAGATACCCGATGCTGTAGGACAGGTGAGCGGGTAGATACCCGCTATGAAAGGTCAGGAGAAGGGGGTAGAGACTCGCTGTAGAAGGTCAGGAGAAGGGGGTAGAGACTCGCTGTAGAAGGACAGGGGAAGGGGGTAGAGACTCGCTGTAGAAGGACAGGAGAAGGGGGTAGAGACTCGCTGTAGAAGGACAGGGGAAGGGGGTAGAGACCCGCTGTAGAAGGACAGGGGAAGGGGGTAGAGACCCGCTGTAGAAGGACAGGGGAAGGGGGTAGAGACTCGCTGTAGAAGGACAGGGGAAGGGGGTAGAGACCCGCTGTAGAAGGACAGGGGAAGGGGGTAGAGACCCGCTGTAGAAGGACAGGGGAAGGGGTAGAGACTCGCTGTAGAAGGACAGGGGAAGGGGGTAGAGACCCGCTGTAGAAGGACAGGGGAAGGGGGTAGAGACTCGCTGTAGAAGGACAGGGGAAGGGGGTAGAGACTCGCTGTAGAAGGACAGGGGAAGGGGGTAGAGACTCGCTGTAGAAGGACAGGGGAAGGGGGTAGAGACCCGCTGTAGAAGGACAGGGGAAGGGGGTAGAGACTCGCTGTAGAAGGACAGGGGAAGGGGGTAGAGACCCGCTGTAGAAGGACAGGAGAAGGGGTAGAGACTCGCTGTAGAAGGACAGGGGAAGGGGGTAGAGACCCGCTGTAGAAGGACAGGAGAAGGGGGTAGAGACTCGCTGTAGAAGGACAGGGGAAGGGGGTAGAGACTCGCTGTAGAAGGACAGGGGAAGGGGGTAGAGACCCGCTAAATGACGATGGAACTGAAGCTCGCAAATTGCGTAAGTTAGAATTATAAATCTATATTTATCACCTATTTCGTAGTGTACACATCAAGCGCTAAAAAAGTATTTTAGCAAATGATTTTTAAACAGTTTTATCAAGTGATTCTCGCTAATGGTTATTATTGATAAATATATTAATAAAGGCATAAAAAGCTTACTCACTGCTTCTGCTTATCATATGCGTACTTTTAGTTAAACTAAATATTCATCAATTTTGTACAATTGGCTGTGTCCAAAAAAATTTTTAACTTCATCTTTTGCGCACCAATTTCACTACAGTGCTTGCTATAAAACTTTTAATTACGCGTGGACCAATTTTTCTATTTATTTTTTAATTGGCTTCTATTTACCAGTAGAAGCCCCGTAAACTGCTAATACGATTGATACTGGCTGTGATGATCTGTTATTCCAAGAAACAGTTAATATAAATATTATACTAAAAACATTTTTTTACTTTCGATGTTAATATTAGTAGTGTATTTTATATATTATATATTAGTTACTGGGCTTGTTGTGTTTCATTAGCTCGTGACCGTGATTTCAACAACTACTAATGATTGAGTTTTGAAACGAAACAATGGAAAAAATTCATACGGCAGCGCTGAATCGCGGTTTGGTTTCACTTCTTCTCTTCCTTAAAATTAAAAAATATATGTATTGGCTTTATATGCTGGTGCGTTAAAAAGCCCCATTACTTACTGCTTCTGGCTTTATGTTTTTTATTCCAATTGTTAGTATTCCTTTGTTTGCGATAGCTGCTGTGGTGTATTGCAATCGTCATTTGATTTGACAGCATAGAGCGAAAAACATACATGTATTTGCAGATTTTTCGTCGCGATCTCTCATCTATAGATGCTTTAGAGTGCACAGCCATACCTCATCTATAGATGCTTTAGAGTGCACAGCCATACCTCATCTATAGATGCTTTAGAGTGCACAGCCATACCTCATCTATAGATGCTTTAGAGTGCACAGCTACCCTCATCTTTAGATGCTTTAGAGTGCACAGCTACCCTCATCTATAGATGCTTTAGAGTGCACAGCTACCCTCATCTTTAGATGCTTTAGAGTGCACAGCTACCCTCATCTATAGATGCTTTAGAGTGCACAGCTACCCTCATCTATAGATGCTTTAGAGTGCACAGCTATCCCTTATCTTTAGATGCTTTAGAGTACACAGCTACCCTCATCTATAGATGCTTTAGAGTGCACAGCTATCCCTTATTTTTAGATGCTTTAGAGTGCACAGCTACCCTCATCTATAGATGCTTTAGAGTGCACAGCTACCCTCATCTATAGATGCTTTAGAGTGCACAGCCACACCTTATCTTTAGATGCTTTAGAGTGCACAGCTATCCCTTATCTTTAGATTCTTTAGAGTGCACAGCCATCCCTTATCTTTAGATTCTTTAGAGTGCAAGCTGTATTCGACTCTCGACTGAGACCGAAGGTTTGATTGTGTGCTAGAAAAATGGCTTTAGAGATTTAGCACGCGATTCGCGTCCATGAAGGGCCAACCCTAAAGGCGCAGAGAGTCTACATTGCGTGATTCTGAGAAAGGTATGACTATTTTGCCTCCTAGCTTGCTGCTGGTTGACTGTCGTCTTGTTGTTGGCCAGTTTCTAAAATTCTAAAGCTCCTGTTAACCGTGGTACGACAGCTTAAACCCCATAAGTCTACAGAACCTCTACAGTTCAGCGCTGCTCCTTTGTTTTTAGGTTTGTTTAAATCAGCATTTTTTCGCTACAGAAATTTTAATTAGGTCTGGGTTCTCCTATTCAAAGCCATTTAAAAAGCAGATCAATTAATTGCATCTATTGAATGCAACGCTTTATTTTGTAGGCAATCATCATCAATTGATTAAAGACCAGCAGTCAGTTTTCCATCCATATTCTATTCATTGTTTCGCGTGCTATTTTGATTTATTAATTCTCAATTATGATTTTGATTGCATGCATAAACAGTGACAAAATCAGGCGGACCCAGCAAATGCGTCGTCCTAATCGTCGCGTTGAAAAATAGTTGAGTCAATCGACTGGTGCGAAATTAGTCAATTAGCCAAATCATGGTCATGTCTACGCCATCCGTGAGCGCCGCTAATCAGTCGTTGCTAGGCAACGGTAGCGGCGTCGTATCGCCCAGTCCGATTCCTCCGGGCGGCTCGGCAACCACAGCTTCGGTGAACTCAGCCTCAGAGATGGAGCACACAGTTTCAATGACGCTATTCTTTGTGCTAGCTGTGCTAGGTCTTTGTATTCTAGTGATTCACTTGCTGATTAAATTGAAGCTCACATACCTGCCGGAGTCCATCGCTGTGGTGTTTGTTGGCGCACTAATTGGCCTGTTATTGCAATTAATTGGCAACTGGCGCAAAGAGGAAGCATTCCCTCCTATGATTTTCTTCCTAGTGATTCTGCCGCCAATCATATTCGAGTCCGGCTACAATCTGCACAAAGGCAACTTCTTTCACAACATCGGCAGCATCCTATTGTTCGCCATATTGGGCACGGTAATCTCTGCAGCGGTAATTGGCGCCGGTGTTTACCTGGTAGGCGTTGCCGGCATCACATATCAGCTCACTTTGGTGGAAAGCTTCGCATTTGGGTCGCTAATATCGGCCGTTGATCCAGTGGCAACGCTGGCCATCTTTCAGGCTATTAAAGTGGATCCCATACTATACATGTTGGTGTTTGGCGAGAGTATTCTTAATGATGCGGTCTCCATTGTGCTTATGACTACCGTTATACAGGTGGGAATATAAACTGAGTCCTACTACTGTTTTTTTAAATTAAAAATTATCAACAAATTTAGTACATAGACTAGCGCGATGTGCCCCCCGAAGGGGCACTCTGGTATACTGGGCAAGTAGATTGCGATACAGAATAGACGTTTCATTATTTTGCCTTACAGTGAAGTGAATAATCATTGACCTAAAATGCCTCCTAGTCCATGTTACTATGAAACAGATTGACCGAATGGGGTTATTAATGTTTAAGTTATACCTATAATATATTGAGTGATGTTAGAGGGTTGTAGCCTAGTGGTTAGAGCGTCGGACTTACGACTAAAAGGTCGGTGATTCGATTCTTAAACCACTCGGAACAATTTGTGTCCTTGAGCAAGACATTTAACTTTGTATTGCTTCAGTTAACCCAGCTGTAAAATGGGTGCCAGAATTAGCTGGAGTTATTGAGGGTGTGTGGCTGTCTAGGTTAATCTACAAACTAATGATTAGTTAATAATAGGTAGGTTATAGTTACTAAATAGGTACTGTATGTTAACTTTCTCAACAAACAGGTGAAACCGGAAGACGGCGGACTTCACGCTCTTGGCTTAGCCGTGTTAAATTTCTTTAAAACATTCCTGTGCTCTGCCGGCATTGGCACAGTGTTCGCCTTGGCCTCCGCACTGCTACTCAAATGGGTGGACTTGCGTAAGACTCCCTCGCTGGAGGTTGGCATTATGCTCATATTCAGCTACGCGCCCTACTGCCTGGCTGAGGGCTTGCACATGTCCGGCATCATGGCCATCTTGTTCGCTGGCATAGTCATGTCGCACTACACTCACAGGAATCTGTCTCCAGTCACTCAGATCACTGTGCAGCACACGTTTCGCACAATGGCATTCCTAGCTGAGACACTGGTGTTCGCCTACTTGGGCTTAGCCATATTCAGCTTTAGTCATCTATTGCAGCCGTCATTGGTGATCTGGTGCATCGCTCTGTGCCTTCTCGGTCGCGCTTTTAACATCTTCCCGTTGAGCTTCTGTTTGAACTACTTTCGTCAGCACAAGATTACGCTGAAAAATCAATTGATTATGTGGTTCTCCGGTCTGCGCGGCGCTATCGCATTCGCTCTGGCTATTCATCTGGATGTGCGCGGCGAGACTAGGCAGATATTGGTCACAACCACTCTGGTCATTGTGCTGTTCACCATACTGGTGCTGGGCGGCAGCACCATGCCGCTGATGAAGTGCTTAGAGCGGCGTCCGGCCTGGATGCAGACTTATTATTATTATAACGATCCAGCAGCCGGTTCTTCCAGGTGGGTTAAAAATCTCTGCTTATCTAATGACCTAATATAGGTCGGTCTAATTGAAGCTGCAAACAGTTATTGTCTGAAAACAATGGAGATGGCTTCAATAAGGTCGTGCGGGACTTTCGTGATGGTTTTCGTGAATCTCCCTGAATTTGGACCTCCCTGAATCTCCTTTCCCTTGTGCCGAAATTTCACTTTTACTCTTCTAGTAGTGGCTCCACGTAGATATTGGCTGATTGCACTGATTGCTCCTTTCTACTCTCCTATCCCATCTAATCTCTATCCCATCTAATCTCTTTCCCCTCTCCCCTCTCTTTATCTGTCTGCTGAGGCAAAAGTTAGCCGACCCCTGATTCACAGTACTGCATGGTCCTACCGTTTAGTAATGCTTGCCGTACTTTTAATATATGTTCGATTTTTTTTACTTCTACGTTGTGATTTACCTACGTGGGCTTAGATTGCAGCTAATTTATTACAGCGTAGTCGCTATCGATCTATTTTTTTAGCTCTTTTGATCTATAAGAGATATTGAGCCTCTCAACCTACCGCTAATCCCCTCCCCGCTTTTTAGTCTTTGATGACTGAGCGCTGAGGCGGAAAGCTCTCGATCAGCTTACAGCGAGCGTTCTGGCTGCGTTGCAAACCTGATAGTTAGTTGTCTTTAGTTCGGGTCTAGCTTAGTCAAATCAAGCTGCTTCTGTCACAGATGCTTTTGAGAAACCTATTTTAATTTACGTCTGGAATAGCTCATAATGATGATGAATTCCACCGTAAAATTTAACTGGTACTTTAAACTGCGCTTTATGTACATTTTCTCTCTATCAATCCCTTCAATCGCCCTCCAGTTCCCTTGAGAATCGTCCTCCAGTTCCCTGGAGAATCGCCCTCCAGATCCCTTGAGAATCGCTCTCCAGTTCCCTTGAGAATCGCCCTCCAGATCCCTTGAGAATCGCCCTCCAGTTGCCTTGAGAATCGCCCTCCAGTTCCCTTGAGAAACGTCCTCCAGTTCCCTAGAGAATCGCCCTCCAGATCCCTTGAGAATCGCCCTCCAGTTCCCTTGAGAATCGCCCTCCAGTTCCCTTGAGAATCGCCCTCCAGTTCCCTTGAGAATCGTCCTCCAGTTCCCTGGAGAATCGCCCTCCAGATCCCTTGAGAATCGCCCTCCAGTTCCCTTGAGAATCGCCCTCCAGTTCCCTTGAGAATCGCCCTCCAGTTCCTTTGAGAATCGCCCTTCATTTTCCTTGAGAATCGCCCACCAATTCCCTTGAGACTCGCCCTCCAATTCCCTTGAGAATCGCCCTCCAGTTCCTTTGAGAATCGCCCTCCAGTTCCTTTGAGAATCGCCCTCCAGTTCCCTTGAGAATCGTCCTCCAGTTCCCTGGAAAATCGCCCTCCAGATCCCTTGAGAATCGCCCTCCAGTTCCCTTGAGAATCGCCCTCCAGTTCCCTTGAGAATCGCCCTCCAGTTCCCTTGAGAATCGTCCTCCAGTTCCCTGGAGAATCGCCCTCCAGATCCCTTGAGAATCGCCCTCCAGTTCCCTTGAGAATCGCCCTCCAGTTCCCTTGAGAATCGCCCTCCAGTTCCTTTGAGAATCGCCCTTCATTTTCCTTGAGAATCGCCCTCCAGTTCCCTTGAGAATCGCCCTCCAATTCCCTTGAGAATCGCCCTCCAGTTCCTTTGAGAATCGCCCTCCAGTTCCCTTGAGAATCGCCCTCCAATTCCCTTGAGAATCGCCCTCCAATTCCCTTGAGAATCGCCCTCCAGTTCCCTTGAGAATCGCCCTCCAGTTCCCCTGAGAATCGCCCTCCAGTTCCCCTGAGAATCGCCCTCCAATTCCCTTGAGAATCGCCCTCCAGTTCCCTTGAGAATCGCCCTCCAGTTCCCTTGAGAATCGCCCTCCAGTTCCCTTGAGAATCGCCCTCCAGTTCCCTTGAGAATCGCCCTCCAGTTCCCTTGAGAATCGCCCTCCAGTTGCCTTGAGAATCGCCCTCCAGTTCCCTTGAGAATCGCCCTCCAGTTCCCTTGAGAATCGCCCTCCAGTTCCTTTGAGAATCGCCCTCCAATTCCTTTGAGAATCGCCCTCCAGTTGCCTTGAGAATCGACCTCCAGTTCCCTTGACAATCGCCCTCCAGTTCCCTTGACAAACGCCCTCCAGTTCCCTTGAGAATCGCCCTCCAGTTCCCTTGAGAATCGCCCTCCAGTTCCCTTGAGAATCGCCCTCAAATTCTCTTGAGAATCGCCCTCCAGTTCCCTTGAAAATCACCCTCATTACGATCATCGCTTGTCAATCCGGTTCCTCCCAGATCGCGCCGGCGCCGCAGGCGGGCCCGCGAGAAGCAGGAAGTGACGCTGAGCAAAACCCAGATGGGCGCCGCCATGGACAGCGAGCAGTATTCGGAATTCGCCGAATCCGAAGTTGAACTCAGCGGCGGCGGCCCGGGTGTCCCGGGCGTCCCAGTTGGTCCCGGCGGTCACAAGCTGCAGGGCTTCATCCGGCTTGACCTGCGCTACCTCATGCCATTCTTCACGCGCACCTTCACGCACAAGGAGGTGACGGAGGGCCGGCGAATGATGACCACCCTGACTGACAAGTGGTACCAGGAGGTGCGCAGCACCCCGGCCGGCGAGGGGGGCGACCCGGATGACGAGGAGGATGACGAAGACATTGACGAGGAGGCGTCTCACGCGGAGACGTCGCTCACTGCGGCTCAGCAATGATTGCAACAATAAAACCATTCTTTGGGCAGTCTGTTTGGTCCGTTTTGTGTGCGCTAAATGCCTTTATGCTCCAAAGCCTTTCCTGCAGTTCAAAGGTTCCACCTGTACTTGTCCCAATCAGCGGCCCTAAGTCGCCTAACTGATTCTGGCGTTTAAAAAACAAAATTTAAAACAGATATCTTTGTGCACCTATTTTCATGAGATCTCAAGCAAAGATTACTACATCCGTAGAAAGGCACGCGCATAGAGAAGGCATGTCATTAGTGCACGGCGTCCATTGAATCCGATTTTCAACTTGCAGTTGGATTTGAATCTCAACGCATTCTGTCATTGTTTATTATAAGCTCTCCGTTTCATTTTGACAATATTTTGATAGGTCGAGGGCTTGAAACACTGGTAATAGAAAAGTGTATTGTTACAGATCGTGATGATTGTACTGATTGTTTATGTACGATAATTTTCATATCTTGATTATTTTGGTGTACTGATTTATTTGAAGCTGTTCCCGTATTTGTTCTGCATAATTTAAGTGTAATAATTATATATTCGCGGCTGTTAGTTCTCAATGTCTGAATCGTATTTTATTCCCAATAGTGGAGTGAATTGATGTGCATCCCATGTTGTCTTTACTGGCTTGTTGAGTGCATCTTTAATTATATGTTACACACTAATAAATTATGTTTACAGATTTCCTCTGGGCTGGGTTTGTTGTTCAGTCTGTTTGTGCCATTTAATCTCTGCTACTGCTGCTGGATGCTCTGCTATTTCATATTTTATGTTGTGTTCTAATATGCGCACGGGATTCGCTTTCAGTTTTGGTCTTTCCCCGTGAATTTTCTTCTTGTTTTTATGTTGTGTTCTAATATGCGCACGGGATTCGCTTTCAGTTTTGGTCTTTCCCCGTGAATTTTCTTCTTGTTGACTAGCTTGGAATCAGCCATGACCCTATAGACTGGAAATCAGCCATGACCCTATAGACTGGGAATCAGCCATGACCCTATAGACTGGGAATCAGCCATGACCCTATAGACTGGGAATCAGCCATGACCCTATAGACTGGAAATCAGCAATGACCCTATTGACTGGGAATCAGCCATGACCCTATAGACTGGAAATCAGCCATGACCCTATAGACTGGAAATCAGCCATGACCCTAGATGTGCTTGACAGGTATCCAATTGTCTATGGCCCAACCATTTTATCGTTGTCCTTTCGTTGAGCGGTGAGTATAGCGAGTGTCTCCATAAGCTCCAAAGGTAGGCTTGCATTCCAAATCTGCAGAATAAATTGAACGAAGGTATTTAAGCACTTTAAAACACACATTTATTTATTTATTTTTATTAATGCCTACATATGCGAGACGCGCATCGACATGTGAATTAATCCTGCTCTTGTGCTGTGCTTTATTTTTTCTTTTATTTGTTGTTGTTTTGTATAATCCAATTTTTAGATTGATTCCACAGTAAATCCATTAGTATCAAGTGCCCCTGCACCTGTGCACCTGTACCAAACTGATAGCTTTAAATAAGAGTATGGCAATTAAATTGATTGATAATCTAGCAGAGCGGGTAATCAGGGCTTCGCTACTTGAGCTGTTGTTTTGCGTCTGTCCGAGCTGTCTTAATTAAATTAACTTCTATGTTTGTCTTTATTCAAAAAACAATACTAAGGTCGTAGTCTACTTTAGAATACGTAATACTTTTTTCAACCACTCTCCAGAGCCAGCCCTTGTGTTTATTGGTTTTCGAGCATGAAATCTTTTAACAAGATGAAGCGGCTGCGGCAGGCGCTGCAGAAGCTGCAGGCGGCCAAGCACCCGGACCAGGCGCTTATTGGCAAAGTGGAGGGCAAAATTCATCAGCTGGAGAAGCTGCACTCGCAGGCTGCCAAGAAGGCGCGGCCGCCTGTCACGGATGTGTCTAAGCTGAAGGCACCCGTTGCGGCTGATGCTGCTGACGGCATCCAGGAGCGCATGGAGACTAATGGTGAGCCCAACGATACCCATCTCTCTCTCTCTCTCTCTCTCTCTCTCTCTCTCTCTCTCTCTCTCTCTCTCTCTCTCTCTCTCTTTCTCTCCCCTTTGTCTCCCTCTCTGTATCACCCTCTCACTCTGTATCCCACCTTCTCCCTCCATTTCCCACTCTCCCTATCTCCTAGCTCCAAATCTCTTTCTCTCTCTCTCTCCTCCTCTCTCTCTCTCTATCTCTCTCTCTCATATCCCAGCTTCTATCCTCCATCCCGTGCAGTTCAACATAGCCTCAATCGCCCACACGCCCTCTCTTGCCCCAGGCGACGCGCCCTCAGGTCCGCAGTTCGAGCCCCTGCTGCCCGGCAGCGGCCGGCTGCCTGCCCCACCGGGTACGGCTGCCGCCGCCGCCGCCGCACAGTCGAATTCAACCGGCGTCGCCGTAGCCGACACGGCCGACTTTGCCAGCCTTGACGGCCTGAGCGAGGCCACCCTAGCCGGCCTGAGCGATATGGGCATGTCCAGCATGACCCCAATCCAGGCGCGGTCAATTCCTCACCTGCTGCAGGGCCGCGACCTCATGGCCTCGGCCAAGACTGGCAGCGGCAAGACTCTCGCCTTCCTGGTGCCGGCTGTTGAACTGATGCGCCGATTGGAGTTCAAGCCGCGCAATGGGACTGGCTGCATTGTGATATCGCCTACTAGGGAGCTCAGCCTGCAGACTTATGGCGTGCTGCAGGTGAGCTCTTGATGCTGCACTGGCTGTTGCTGAAATATCCCATGAGTTCATTAAATATCCAATCAGTTCATTAAATATCCCATGAGTTGCTGAAATATCCCATGAGTTCATTAAATATCCCATGAGTTCATTAAATATCCCATGAGTTCATTAAATATCCCATGAGTTCATTAAATATCCCATGAGTTCATTAAATATCCCATGAGTTCATTAAATATCCCATGAGTTCATTAAATATCCCATGAGTTCATTAAATATCCCATAAGTTCATTAAATATCCCATGAGTTCATTAAGTATCCCATGAGTTCATTAAATATCCCATGAGTTCATTAAATATCCCATGAGTTCATTAAATATCCAATCAGTTCATTAAATATCCCATGAGTTGCTGAAATATCCCATGAGTTCATTAAATATCCCATGAGTTCATTAAATATCCCATGAGTTCATTAAATATCCCATGAGTTCATTAAATATCCCATGAGTTCATTAAATATCCCATGAGTTCATTAAATATCCCATGAGTTCATTAAGTATCCCATGAGTTCATTAAATATCCCATGAATTGCTTAAATATTTATTTTCGAGCGTAGACCTAAATAGTGCATCTGTTTTACTCATAATTAGGAAGCATCCTGGTGTCGTTTTATTAGGCCATAAACATATTACGGCAATTAATTTCTATCCTCTGGGCCAGTTCCCCATCCAAATAATTCCTGCGAGCACGCACAGCTTTGTAGTTTGCCACTTCCTGCTATTCGAATCAGGCAACCTACGAACTCGTACAGAGACAGTGGTTGTCGAAATGCTAAAATTATCTCTTGTCATCCTCATAGTGTGAGTGCTGTCCTCATAGTCAGTCAGTCAGTCAGTCAGCCAGTCATTCTATCAGTCAGTCAGTCAGTCAGTCAATCAGTCAGTCAGCCAGTCATTCAGTCAGTCAGTCAGTCAGTCAGTCAGTCAGTCAGTCAGTCAGTCAGTCAGTCAGTCAGTCAGCCAGTCAGTCAGTCAGCCAGTCAGTGAGTCAGTCAGTCAGTCAGTCAGTCAGTCAGTCAGTCAGTCAGTCAGTCAGTCAGTCAGTCAGTCAGTCAGCCAGTCAGTCAGTCAGCCAGTCAGTGAGTCAGTCAGTCAGTCAGTCAGTCAGCCAGTCAGTCAGTCAGTCAGTCAGTCAGTCAGTCAGTCAGTCAGTCAGTCAGTCAGTCAGCCAGTCAGTCAGTCAGCTAGCCAGTCAGTCAGTCAGTCAGTCAGTCAGTCAGTCAGTCAGTCAGTCAGTCAGTCAGTCAGTCAGCCAGTCAGTCAGCCAGTCAGTCAGTCAGTCAGTCAGTCAGTCAGTCAGTCAGTCAGTCAGTCAGTCAGCCAGTCAGTCAGTCAGTCAGCTAGCCAGTCAGTCAGCCAGTCAGTCAGTCAGCTAGCCAGTCAGTCAGCCAGTCAGTCAGTCAGCCAGTCAGTGAGTCAGTCAACTTCCAATGACAAATCCCGAAAAGTCTTTTTTCTCTTTTCTTTTGCCCCTAATGAGGAATATTTTCACTGAAAAAGTCGTTGCAAATGTACGTGCCTCTGCCGAGTGCCATGACTGCAAAAAATGCAACGAGTCGTGACATGTAAGTCTGTCCCGTGATTGTAGAGTCGTGCAGGAGTCGTGAAAATAATTTATTAAATTTAGCGAGTTAGACTTTAAATCGCATCGCCCACAGTAGGGACGAGAACAGCGGGCCTGTGTTTTGTAAATGGCTCTGAGAAAAGTTCACAAGATTCTGAGTGTGTATCTCCTTTATTTGTTATCTCGTGAAGTACAAAAGCAGCATGAGAAGGGAGTTACAGCAAAGAGACGCGCTGCGTGCTGTTACCTGCTGTTACCATGTTACCAGCAAGTACAAACTGTACCTTATTTCAGCTAAGTGGTAATCAACCAGCTTTTATAGGGAGTATTGCACGTTATTTATCTGGTTATACCATTATTATAATCAAATTCAATTTCGACAACCCCTTGTCACTAAGGCGACAGGATTATGCATTTACCCCCCTTCGGCATCGGGCCACCTGCGATGCTAGAAGAAGTTTATTGCATAAAAGTGAAAATTCTTCTAATTGGATTTTTATCAGCCTCAATGGAATGGCTGTGAGAAACCGGTTTCAGTCTCCATGGAATGCCTGTGAGAAACCGGTTTCAGTCTCCATGGAATGCCTGTGAGAAACCGGTTTCAGTCTCCATGGAATGCCTGTGAGAAACCGGTTTCAGTCTCCATGGAATGCCTGTGAGAAACCGGTTTCAGTCTCCATGGAATGCCTGTGAGAAACCGGTTTCAGTCTCCATGGAATGCCTGTGAGAAACCGGTTTCAGTCTCCATGGAATGCCTGTGAGAAACCGGTTTCAGTCTCCATGGAATGCCTGTGAGAAACCGGTTGAATTTTCCATGGAATGCCTGTGAGAAACCGGTTTCAGCCTCCATGGAATGCCTGTGAGAAACCGGTTTCAGCCTCCATGGAATGCCTGTGAGAAACCGGTTTCAGCCTCCATGGAATGCCTGTGAGAAACCGGTTTCAGCCTTCATAGAATGCCTGTGAGAAACCGGTTTTAACCTCCATTGAATGCCTGTGAGAAACCGGTTTCAGCCTCCATGGAATGCCTGTGAGAAACCGGTTGAATTTTCCATGGAATGCCTGTGAGAAACCGGTTTCAACCTCCATAGAATGCCTGTGAGAAACCGGTTTCAACCTCCATTGAATGCCTGTGAGAAACCGGTTTCAGCCTCCATGGAATGCCTGTGAGAAACCGGTTGAATTTTCCATGGAATGCCTGTGAGAAACCGGTTTCAGCCTCCATGGAATGCCTGTGAGAAACCGGTTTCAGCCTCCATGGAATGCCTGTGAGAAACCGGTTTCAGCCTCCATGGAATGCCTGTGAGAAGCCGGTTTCAGCCTCCATGGAATGCCTGTGAGAAACCGGTTTCAGCCTCCATGGAATGCCTGTGAGAAACCGGTTTCAGCCTCCATGGAATGCCTGTGAGAAACCGGTTTCAGCCTCCATGGAATGCCTGTGAGAAACCGGTTGAATTTTCCATGGAATGCCTGTGAGAAACCGGTTGAATTTTCCATGGAATGCCTGTGAGAAACCGGTTGAATTTTCCATGGAATGCCTGTGAGAAACCGGTTTCAGCCTCTATGGAATGCCTGTGAGAAACCGGTTTCAGCCTCCATGGAATGCCTGTGAAAAACCAGTTGAATTTTCCATGGACTGCCAGACTCTCTAAACTGACTCTTCAATAAGAAGCTCATTGCCCACCTGAGAATTCCCCAGACACCTGTCAGTCACTAACCAAATTAAAACAGTACATATGCATATAGTTAAGCCTCAGTTTGACCCTCTAACATTTGTCAAACGTTCCTGTTCGCCAGGAGCTGGTGAAGCACCACAACTTCCGCATCGGGGTTGTCATGGGCGGCACCAATCGCGCTGAAGAGGCTCGCAACCTCGCCAAAGGCTGCACCATCCTCATCGCTACGCCGGGCCGTCTGCTCGACCATCTGCAGAACACCGAGCACTTTCTTTATAAGAACTTGGCCTGTCTGATCCTGGATGAGGCCGACAGAATCCTCGATGTCGGCTTCGAAGAAGAGATGAAGCAGATTCTGCGGCTGCTGCCGAAGAAGCGCCAGTCGATGCTGTTCACCGCCACGCTCAACGATCGGACCCGGGCCCTGGCCAAGGAGGCCCTGCGCACCGAGTGCCTCCGGGTGGGCGTTGACGACAAGGAGTTGGCCGCCACCGTTGACAGCCTGGAGCAGGGGTGAGGCTCTGTCCGTCTGTCTGTCTGTCTGTCTGTCTGTCTGTCTGTCTGTCTGTCTGTCTGTCTGTCTGTCTGTCTGTCTGTCTGTCTGTCTGTCTATGTGTTCCTCTGTCTTAGTGCCAGTCTGTCTGTATGTCTGTCTCGGCTGTCCCCCTTCCTAGGCGGATATTCTTCTATTCTCCGTCTGTAATCTGTACCGGCCCCTCAATTTAACAGTCAGGTAAACAGGTATGGCTAATTGCCCATTATAGTTTATTTTGACATTTCTAACACAGAAGAAAAAACAATTTGACTTCTTAATAATATCACCTGCCCAGTTTTGTTCCTTGGACAGTAGTCATTCAATGCTACTCAGCTGCTATTATCCTGCTTTGAGCTGTGCCACTATCAGGCCCGTCCTAAATTGCAAATGCTTCAAATTCTGCTTATTTACATTGCTTGTCAGCAAAAAACCGTGTATGCGCACTGCTAAAGCAAATAGCGCTCTTGTACCGAAACGCGATACGCTTGATTCTTCAATTGTCGCTGGTTCTAAGCTGTAGATGTAGAAAACGTAGGTGTAGACTGTCTCCTAATTGTCTGTGCTTTTGCTATTGTTTATTCGGGTAGGGGGGGGGAGGCGTCGACAGTAGTATTGCTTTCCATTGCTTTTTAGCTTTTTTGATGATCTCTGTTTACTGTAAATCAGCTGACTGGAGCGTTAGTGCACGGAAGAAAGGTTTATCATATTGACGGGAAATTCCAGTTATAAGTGTAGGATCTGAAAAGCTAACGATAGTCAATGACGGAATGAAGTACATCGTCTGAGGGTGCAGTATGGGAGACACCAATTGAAGGCTATGGGTGACACCAATTGAAGGCTATGGGAGACACCAATTGAAGGCTATGGGAGACACCAATTGAAGGCTATGGGAGACACCACCTAAAGGGTATGGGAGACACCACCTTTAAGGGTATGGGAGACACCACCTTGAAGGCTATGGGAGACACCAATTGAAGGCTATGGGAGACACCACCTAAAGGGTATGGGAGACACTACCTGAAGGGTATGGGAGACACCACCTTGAAGGCTATGGGAGACACTACCGGAAGTGTATGGGAGACACCACCTGGAGGGTATGGGAGACACCACCTTGAAGGGTATGGGAGACACCACCTTGAAGGGTATGGGAGACACCACCTTGAAGGGTATGGGAGACACCACCTTGAAGGGTATGGGAGACACCACCTTGAAGGGTATGGGAGACACCACCTGAAGGGTATGGGAGACACCACCTTGAAGGCTATGGGAGACACCACCTTGAAGGCTATGGGAGACACTACCTGAAGGGTATGGGAGACACCACCTTGAAGGCTATGGGAGACACCACCTTGAAGGGTATGGGAGACACCACCTTGAAGGGTATGGGAGACACTACCTGAAGGGTATGGGAGACACCACCTGAAGGGTAGGGAACCAATATTTGTACGAAAGCCGCCCATTTGATGGTAAAGAAGCCACTACAGCCTACCACACTGCAGATTCTGATGCAAATCTTGTCATTCCCAAACCGCAGGTACGTTGTCTGCCCCGCCGAGCGGCGCTTCTCCGTGCTGTACACCTTCTTGAAGAAGAACCGCAAGCGCAAAGTCATGGTGTTCATGTCCTCCTGTCTGGAAGTGAAATTCTACTACGAGCTGCTGAACTACATCGACCTGCCAGTCATGGCCATTCACGGCAAGCAGAAGCAGGCTAAACGGACTCAGACATTCTTCCAGTTCGGCTCGGCCGAGTCGGCCACGCTGCTCTGCACCGACGTCGCCGCCAGAGGCTTGGATATCCCGCGGGTTGACTGGATTGTCCAGTACGATCCGCCCGACGATCCCAAGGTGCGTCTTTGTGCTGCCCGAGTCTTTGTTGCCTTTTGCTGCTTCCGCCCGCCATTCCAATCCAAGAGTATAACACCCAGTAGTACACCCCATCTAAGAGTACATACACCCAGGAGTACACCCCATCTAAGAGTACATACACCCAGGAGTACACCCCATCTAAGAGTACATACACCCAGGAGTACACCCCATCTAAGAGTACATACACCCAGAAGTACACCCCATCTAAGAGTACATACACCCAGAAGTACACCCCCATATAAAAGTACACCCAGGAGTACACCCACCCAACCCCTCCCTCACCCAGGAGTACACCCACCCAACCCCTCCCTCACCCAGGAGTACATTCACCGAGTTGGTCGCACCGCACGCGCCGGCGCCTCCGGCCGCGCTCTGCTGATGCTGCGCGATCACGAGCTGTCATTTCTAGTTTATTTGCGCGCCGCTAAAGTTCGCGTCACCGAGTACGAGTTCAGCTGGTCGAAGGTTAGCGACATTCAGACGCAGCTGGAAAAGCTGGTTGAGAAGAACTACTACCTGTGCCGCAGCGCCCAAGAGGCCTACAAAGGCTTCGTCAGGGCCTACGCCAGCCACGCGCTGAAAAAGTGCTTCGCCGTTGAGAGACTGGATTTGAAGGCGGCGGCGAAAAACTTCGGCTTGGCCGTGCCGCCTCTGGTCGATTTGGACGTGCGCGCCAGCGGCAAGGCGTCGGCGCGACGGCGCGTTCACGGCGGCGCAACCGGTCCTGGCGCTGCCATTAAATTTAAGAAATCTGGCCAGAGAAAGGCGGTCAGAAAGCTGCACAATTAACTCGTCTTCTGTGCTGTTTTATTTTTTAAGAGCGTATAAAAAATAATTTGACAATTTTGGCATTTTTCTCGGCGCGAAATTTTACTGAAAATTTGATCCCGTTTCTGCGAAAGTACTTTTAATAGTGCCCGGCCCAGCGATTGGTTGTTCTGCATTTTTGTGCTGTCCCGCAAGGCTTTGCGATTGAGAAATGCGTGCCGATTGAAGGCAGGTTGGTGATTCAAATAACACCAGATGGATGGCATCTGATGGATGGTGTCTGAAAAATAATAGTCATTTTTTCATGACAGCAAGTCACCTTTTGCTGCTTTTTTATTTACTTTTTAGCCTAGTTTGTCATCGGTAAAGGTTAGACATTTGACTATTTAATATTTGCTTACAATTTCTCTCTGATCACGTGATGAAGAATCGCCCCCCCCTGACAAGAATCGCCCCCTGACCAAGGCTGACAAGAATCGCCCCCTGACCAAAACTGACAAGAATCGCCCCCTGACCAAAACTGACAAGAATCGCCCCTAACCAAAGCTGACAAGAATCGCCCCCCTGACCAAAACTGACAAGAATCGCCCCCTGACCAAAACTGACAAGAATCGCCCCCTGACCAAAACTGACAAGAATCGCCCCTAACCAAAGCTGACAAGAATCGCCCCCTGACCAAAACTGACAAGAATCGCCCCCTGACCAAAACTGACAAGAATCGCCCCCCTGACCAAAACTGACAAGAATCGCCCCCCTGACCAAAGCTGACAAGAATCGCCCCCCTGACCAAAACTGACAAGAATCGCCCCCCTGACCAAAGCTGACAAGAATCGCCCCCTTGACCAAAGCTGACAAGAATCGCCCCCTTGACCAAAACTGACAAGAATCGCCCCCCTGACCAAAACTGACAAGAATCGCCCCCTTGACCAAAACTGACAAGAATCGCCCCCCTGACCAAAGCTGACAAGAATCGCCCCTTGACCAAGGCTGACAAGAATCGCCCCCCTGACCAAAACTGACAAGAATCGCCCCCCTGACCAAAACTGACAAGAATCGCCCCCCCCTGACCAAAACTGACAAGAATCGCCCCCCCCCCTGACCAAAACTGACAAGAATCGCCCCTGACCAAAGCTGACAAGAATCGCCCCCTGACCCAAACTGACAAGAATCGCCCCCCTCTGACCAAAACTGACAAGAATCGCCCCCTGACCAAAACTGACAAGAATCGCCCCTGACCAAAACTGACAAGAATCGCCCCCCTGACCAAAACTGACAAGAATCGCCCCTGACCAAAGCTGACAAGAATCGCCCCCTGACCAAAACTGACAAGAATCGCCCCCCTGACCAAAACTGACAAGAATCGCCCCCCTGACCAAAACTGACAAGAATCGCCCCCCTGACCAAAGCTGACAAGAATCGCCCCCCTGACCAAAACTGACGAGAATCGCCCCCTGACCAAAGCTGACAAGAATCGCTCCCCTGACCAAAACTGACAAGAATCGCCCCCCCCCCTGACCAAAACTGACAAGAATCGCCCCCCCCCTGACCAAAACTGACAAGAATCGCCCCTAACCAAAGCTGACAAGAATCGCCCCCTTGACCAAAGCTGACAAGAATCGCCCCCTGACCAAGGCTGACAAGAATCGCCCCCTTGACCAAAACTGACAAGAATCGCCCCCCTGACCAAAGCTGACAGGAATCGCCCCCTGACCAAAACTGACAAGAATCGCCCCCCTGACCAAAACTGACAAGAATCGCCCCCCCCCTGACCAAAGCTGACAAGAATCGCCCCCTGACCCAAACTGACAAGAATCGCCCCCTAACCAAAGCTGACAAGAATCGCCCCCTGACCAAAACTGACAAGAATCGCCCCCTGACCAAAACTGACAAGAATCGCCCCCTGACCAAAACTGACAAGAATCGCCCCTAACCAAAGCTGACAAGAATCGCCCCCCTGACCAAAACTGACAAGAATCGCCCCCCTGACCAAAACTGACAAGAATCGCCCCTGACCAAAACTGACAAGAATCGCCCCTGACCAAAACTGACAAGAATCGCCCCCCTGACCAAAACTGACAAGAATCGCCCCTGACCAAAGCTGACAAGAATCGCCCCCCTGACCAAAGCTGACAAGAATCGCCCCCTGACCAAAACTGACAAGAATCGCCCCCCTGACCAAAACTGACAAGAATCGCCCCCCTGACCAAAACTGACAAGAATCGCCCCCTGACCAAAACTGACAAGAATCGCCCCTGACCAAAACTGACAAGAATCGCCCCTGACCAAAGCTGACAAGAATCGCCCCCTGACCAAAACTGACAAGAATCGCCCCCCTGACCAAAGCTGACAAGAATCGCCCCCCTGACCAAAACTGACAAGAATCGCCCCCCTGACCAAAGCTGACAAGAATCGCCCTCTGACCAAGGCTAACAAGAATCGCCCCCCTGACCAAAACTGACAAGAATCGCCCCCTGACCAAAGCTGACAAGAATCGCCCCCCCTGACCAAAACTGACAAGAATCGCCCCCCTGACCAAAACTGACAAGAATCGCCCCCTGACCAAAGCTGACAAGAATCGCCCCCCTGACCAAGGCTGACAAGAATCGCCCCCGTGACCAAAACTGACAAGAATCGCCCCCTGACCAAAGCTGACAAGAATCGCCCCTGACCAAAGCTGACAAGAATCGCCCCCCTGACCAAAACTGACAAGAATCGCCCCCCTGACCAAAACTGACAAGAATCGCCCCCTGACCAAAACTGACAAGAACCGCCCCCCTGACCAAAGCTGACAAGAATCGCCCCCCTGACCAAAACTGACAAGAATCGCCCCCCTGACCAAAACTGACAAGAATCGCCCCCTGACCAAAACTGACAAGAATCGCCCCCCTGACCAAAGCTGACAAGAATCGCCCCCTGACCAAAACTGACAAGAATCGCCCCCCTGACCAAAACTGACAAGAATCGCCCCCTGACCAAAACTGACAAGAATCGCCCCCCTGACCAAAGCTGACAAGAATCGCCCCCCCCTGACCAAAACTGACAAGAATCGCCCCTGACCAAAACTGACAAGAATCGCCCCCTGACCAAAACTGACAAGAATTGCCCCCTGACCAAAACTGACAAGAATCGCCCCCCTGACCAAAACTGACAAGAATCGCCCCCCTGACCAAAACTGACAAGAATCGCCCCTGACCAAAACTGACAAGAATCGCCCCCTGACCAAAACTGACAAGAATCGCCCCCCTGACCAAAACTGACAAGAATCGCCCCCCCCCTGACCAAAACTGACAAGAATCGCCCCCCCCCTGACCAAAACTGACAAGAATCGCCCTCTGACCAAGGCTAACAAGAATCGCCCCCTGACCAAAACTGACAAGAATCGCCCCCTGACCAAAGCTGACAAGAATCGCCCCCTGACCAAAACTGACAAGAATCGCCCCCCCCCCTGACCAAAACTGACAAGAATCGCCCCCCCCCTGACCAAAACTGACAAGAATCGCCCCTAACCAAAGCTGACAAGAATCGCCTCCTTGACCAAAACTGACAAGAATCGCCCCCCTGACCAAAGCTGACAAGAATCGCCCCCTGACCAAGGCTGACAAGAATCGCCCCCTTGACCAAAACTGACAAGAATCGCCCCCCTGACCAAAGCTGACAAGAATCGCCCCCTGACCAAAACTGACAAGAATCGCCCCCTGACCAAAACTGACAAGAATCACCCCCCCCTGACCAAAACTGACAAGAATCGCCCCTGACCAAAACTGACAAGAATCGCCCCTGACCAAAGCTGACAAGAATCGCCCCTGACCAAAGCTGACAAGAATCGCCCCCTGACCAAAGCTGACAAGAATCGCCCCCTGACCAAAACTGACAAGAATCGCCCCCTGACCAAAGCTGACAAGAATCGCCCCTTGACCAAAACTGACAAGAATCGCCCCCTGACCAAAACTGACAGGAATCGCCCCCTTGACCAAAACTGACAAGAATCGCCCCCCTGACCAAAGCTGACAAGAATCGCCCCCCCCCTGACCAAAACTGACAAGAATCGCCCCCCTGACCAAAACTGACAAGAATCGCCCCTGACCAAAGCTGACAAGAATCGCCCCTGACCCAAACTGACAAGAATCGCCCCTGACCAAAGCTGACAAGAATCGCCCCCTGACCAAAACTGACAAGAATCGCCCCCTGACCAAAACTGACAAGAATCGCCCCCCTGACCAAAACTGACAAGAATTGCCCCCCTGACCAAAACTGACAAGAATCGCCCCCTGACCAAAACTGACAAGAATCGCCCCCCTGACCAAAACTGACAAGAATCGCCCCCCTGACCAAAACTGACAAGAATCGCCCCCCTGACCAAAACTGACAAGAATCGCCCCCCTGACCAAAACTGACAAGAATCGCCCCTGACCAAAGCTGACAAGAATCGCCCCCCCCCTGACCAAAACTGACAAGAATCACCCCCAGGCCAAAGCTGACAAGAATCGCCCCCTGACCAAAACTGACAAGAATCACCCCCAGGCCAAAGCTGACAAGAATCGCCCCTGACCAAAACTGACAAGAATCGCCCGCCTGACCAAAACTGACAAGAATCGCCCGCCTGACCAAAACCGACAAGAATCGCCCCCCTGACCAAGGCTGACAAGAATCGCCCGCCTGACCAAAACCGACAAGAATCGCCCCTGACCCGAATTGTATTCTTTTTAAAAGGCTAAGGCCCTATAAATTCACTCCTGCGAGATTCGACCTGCTGTACTTTTGCTGGTCTCCAGCGAAGCCTAGCTAATCTCTGATGCAACATTAGACTAGGCTTCCATTTGGCTTTCTACCTAACTGCGGACTTCGAGATAATAAATTTAAAAATCCCCAGCCGGCGTGGCGCGCCACATTTCCCGCTCGCCCGCTGGCACGTGCTATCGGCTTGAAAGCATTATAACTAACTGGTATACTTGTTTCAGCCCTAAGAAACAGACTCACTGCCGTTATGCCCGGTTTGGGACCCTCTTGAGGGATTTAGGAACTCTGAGTGACCGATTAATAATTCATTTCGCGAGTTCGGACTATATAGCTATGAGGAATGAAAGCGGGAGAAAGGAAGGGAGTGGGAAAGATGGATGAAAAACTTGATACCTTCGCTAGAATATCCCATTTATCTGGATTTGCGCATTTCTGCTACATAAGATAAGATTGCGTGGGTGGTATTTTGCTTTGACTAAAGTGGCTGTTCAAGCTTTCCCAAATACAACTAGAGCCTCGCTGGATTGACCTTCCTTCTGACCTTAAGGCCTCTCGCTTTCTTTGGGGCTATAGATAATGGCAGGTCTAATGCTCAAGTTATTACTAAAATAAATATCTCACTAGCGCCCCAAGGTTTTAGGTTAATGTAACAAAATTTTTTTTAAGAATAATAAAAGTTGGTCTTTTTTATTCTGCAGCAGAACAACAAGAGCGACCCGCGCGAGCGTCGCCTCAAGGCGATCTACGACGCTTTGGACGCCGGCAACAACAAGAAGGCCATCCAGGAGGCTGAGAAAGTTCTGCGCAAAGAGGCTGGCGATTCACTATGCGCGAAAGCGTTGCGCGCACTCGCACTATTGCGCTCCGGCCGCCTTGATGAGGCCACTGCCGCCGCTTCGGAGGTGGGCTGCGGCTTTGCTTGTCTAGTCCTTTGTTCTTCTGCCCTCTCTCTGACTTCCGCCCGCTCTCTGACTTCCGCCCTCTCTACTTCTGCCCTCTCTGACTTCCGCCCTCTCTGACCTCCGCCCTCTCTCTGACCTCCGCCCTCTCTCTGACTTCCGCCCTCTCTCTGACTTCCGCCCTCTCTGACTTCCGCCCTCTCTCTGACTTCCGCCCTCTCTCTGACTTCCGCCCTCTCTCTGACTTCCGCCCTCTCTGACTTCCGCCCTCTGACTTCCGTCCGCTCTCTGACTTCCGCCCTCTCTCTGACTTCCGCCCTCTCTGACCTCCGCCCTCTCTCTGACTTCCGCCCGCTCTCTGACTTCCGCCCTCTCTCTGACTTCCGCCCGCTCTCTGACTTCCGCCCTCTCTCTGACTTCCGCCCTCTCTCTGACTTCCGCCCTCTCTCTGACTTCCGCCCTCTCTGACTTCCGCCCGCTTTGCCGCTCCAATTCCACACACTTCCCATCAGCTCTAGTATGGATATATAAAAGCTAATTTTTATTCTCACTCTCCCAGGTGGAGCGGGTGGACACCAGCGAAGAGTCGGTGCTGCAGGCCATGACCTATTTCTACAAGGAGAGCCATCGGCTCGATCGCATAGCGGCAATGTACGAACGGGCCGTCCAGCAGCAGCCGAAGAGCGAGGACCTGCTCACCAGCCTGTTCATGGCCCACGTCAGAGTCCTGGACCACAAGAAGCAGCAGCTGACGGCCGCCAAGCTGCACCGGCTGGCGCCTAGCAAGAATCCCTACTATTTCTGGTCCGTGATGAGCGTGCTCATGCAGGCCACTGAGTGCGGCGGCGAGCTGGCCAGCAAAATGCTGCTGCCGCTGGCCGCCAAGATGGCCGAGGCCTTCCGGGACCGGATGAACGCCGAGGCTGAGGTCTGCTCACTCCTCTGTCACTCTCCGGTTACTCCCTACTCACTCTCCAGTCACTCTCCAGTTACTCCCTACTCACTCTCTGGTCACTCTCCAGTTACTCCCTAGTCATTCTCCAGTCACTCCCTATTGGCTCCCCAGTCACTCCCTAGTCACTCACCAGTCACTCGATCTATTGGCTCCCCAGTCACTCACCAGTCACTCCCAGTCACTCCCCAGTCACTCCCAGTCACTCCCTAGTCACTCACCAGTCACTCTCCAGTCACTCCCTATTGGCTCCCCAGTCACTCCCTAGTCACTATCACCAGTCACTCGATCTATTGGCTCCCCAGTCACTCCCTAGTCACTCACCAGTCACTCTCCAGTCACTCCCTAGTCACTTACCAGTCACTCCCAGTCACTCCCCAGTCACTCCCAGTCACTCCCTATTGGCTCCCCAGTCACTCTCCAGTCACTCCCTATTGGCTCCCCAGTCACTCCCTAGTCACTCCCTAGTCACTCTCCAGTCACTACCTAGCCACTCTCCAGTCACTCTACAGATACTCTCTAATCACTCTCCAGTCACTCTCCAGTCACTCCCTAGTCATTCTCTAGTCACTACCTAGTCACTCCCTAGTCACTCTCCAGTCACTCCCTGGTCACTCTCCAGTCACTCTCCAGTCACTACAAAGTCACTCCATTGTCACTTTCCAGTCACTCCCTTGTCACTTCCCAGTCACTCTCCAGTCACTACCTAGTCACTACCTAGTCACTCTCTAGTCACTCTCCAGTCTCTCCAGTCACTCTCCAGTCACTACATAGTCACTCCCTAGTCACTCTTCAGTCACTATCTTATCAGTTTTTAGTCAAACCCTACACTACACTCACTATTCAAAAAGCATCCCTTAGTCACCCTCATCACTCCATAATCTCTCTCCCGTCACTCCCCACCCATTCTTCTATCGTCGCTAATAAACTACGCACTATCTTACCTTTTCACTTCACACCAAATTATTTTTTAAACTTATTTTCCATTAAGACCCGAACTTTCAAGCTCGAAGAGAGTTAGTTGAGAATTGATTCCCCCCTCTAATTATCGCGAATTTCAATTATTCCCTTTCACCTTTCTTATCAGAAAAGCATCCAGGCCATCTCTACATTTGCAGGCAATGCGATTGTGAACCAGCATAAATGCATAACTGATTGACATTGTTCCTGTGCATCTCCCACTTTAATTACGTTCTAATTCCCTTGCAGAAACCATGAATTTTGTGCTTTCATTATTTCTCTCATATTTTTCTGCCAATTAGTGCCTAAAAATGTTTTTAATTAATAATGTCTGATTTGATTTCACTCTCTCCCCTTACCCACAGGTGCAGCTGTACTTGATGGTGCTAGAAATGCAGGAACGATTTGAAGACTGTTTGGCCACCCTGGACGGTCCTTTGAGCTCATTGTTGAGTCCGCAGTCTACCGAGATGACCCGTCAGCAACGAATGGGCTACCTGGAGAAGCTGGGCCGCAAACAGGAACTCGCCGATGCTCGTTGGGAAGATTTAACCACTGAGCCGAACGATTGGGCCAGGTAAGGCTTTGCTTGGATAAGAATCCCTACTTCCGGTTATAGTTTAGTTAGGCAGAAGCTTCCACTTCCGGTTCCAGTTTACTAGGCAGAAGCTTCCACTTCCGGTTCTAGTTTAGTTAGGCAGAAGCTTCCACTTCCGGTTCTAGTTTAGTTAGGCAGAAGCTTCCACTTCCGGTTCCAGTTTACTAGGCAGAAGCTTCCACTTCCGGTTCTAGTTTAGTTAGGCAGAAGCTTCCACTTCCGGTTATAGTTTAGTTAGGCAGAAGCTTCCAATTCCGGTTATAGTTTAGTTAGGCAGAAGCTTCCACTTCCGATTATAGTTTAGTTAGGCAGAAGCTTCCACTTCCGGTTCCAGTTTACTAGGCAGAAGCTTCCACTTCCGGTTCCAGTTTACTAAGCAGAAGCTTCCACTTCCGGTTCCAGTTTACTAAGCAGAAGCTTCCACTTCCGGTTCCAGTTTACTAAGCAGAAGCTTCCACTTCCGGTTCTAGTTTAGATAGGCAAAAGCTTCCACTTCCGGTTTTAATTAAACTAGGTAGCAATCTTCACTTCCGGTGCCAACTGAACTGGGTAACAATCTCTACTTCCGGTTCCAGTTAGACTGGGTAGCAATATCCACTTCCGCTTTCAATTATGCTGGGTAGCAATCTCCACTTCCGGTTCAAGTTAGACTGGTAGGCACCCACTCCATCCACACTAATACTAATCCACTTCTTTCCCCAGATGGCAGAGCTGCATTCAATCATCTATTAACGCCGACATCAGCCAAGGCGGCGACTACGTCGAAGCCGATCCTCGCCTATCGGAGCTGCAGTCCCGCATGGACGCCATTGCGGCTGAGCACCCGGGCCTGAGCGGGCCGCGCCTTGCCCGACTCGAACTGATGAGGCGTTGCCCCGTCAGCTGCCGGCCCGAGACCGCCCTGTCCCTCATGCGCTCTTACTTTGAGGCCTTCGCCAGCCGGCCAGCCGTGGCCTCCGACCTGCTGCAGTTCCGCTCCCTGCTCTCGGAGACTGACGAGAACTCATCGCCCGCTAAGCTGCTGGAGCTGATCCGGCCTGGCCTGCCCGAGTGGCCAAAGGCGGCTGCGGATGCTGATAGGCAACAGCTTGTTAGGGATTTGACGGCTAGGATTAACTATGAACAGGTAGGCAGCATGGCTGGCTAGATTAGCAATCCATAATTTACCAGATTAGCAATCAATAATTGACCAGATTAGCAATCCATGATTGGCTAGATTAGCAATCCATGATTGACCAGATTAGCAATCCATGATTGACTAAATTAGCAATCCATGATTGACTAGATTAGCAATCCATGATTGACCAGATTAGCAATCCATGATTGGCTAGATTAGCAATCCATGATTGACCAGATTAGCAATCCATGATTGGCTAGATTAGCAATCCATGATTGACTAGATTAGCAATCCATGATTGACCAGATTAGCAATCCATGTTTGGCTAGATTAGCAATCCATGATTGACCAGATTAGCAATCCATGATTGACTAAATTAGCAATCCATGATTGACTAGATTAGCAATCCATGATTGACCAGATTAGCAATCCATGATTGGCTAGATTAGCAATCCATGATTGACCAGATTAGCAATCCATGATTGGCTAGATTAGCAATCCATGATTGACTAGATTAGCAATCCATGATTGACCAGATTAGCAATCCATGTTTGGCTAGATTAGCAATCCATGATTGACCAGATTAGCAATCCATGATTGACTAAATTAGCAATCCATGATTGACTAGATTAGCAATCCATGATTGACTAGATTAGCAATCCATGATTGACCAGATTAGCAATCCATGATTGGCTAGCTCGTAGATTAGCAGTTCCTGACAACTCCCAGCAGCAGCTCAAATGAGCTCTGCGGATTTAATGGTAGCAGTGGAGTGGATCTAGTTTCAATAACAATTTTTCACCTGCCCCGTAAGCCTGCCCTAAGGTTCCAGATGGACTCGGATTCGAAACGCTTCGCTGCACCCTTACATTCCAGCTCTTCTATCATCTTTTTTGCCTTGCTTGCTCTAGCAGCAGCAGCAAGCTTTTTTTCTGTTGCTTTTTAGCCTCTAGCCAGCGGGCTCCATTCATATATGATTATCTGCAATATGTTGACCGAGCTTTAGAGAATGGATAGGCCTTCTCCGCATTTTCGTTAGAGTTCTGTCTAGCTTCAATCAATGGATCTATTAAGCTAATTAGTCCACTGGGCCTTTCATCTCTTATGGTACTTGACTATACAAATTTAACTGCAGCAATTGTCTCTTCTGTCGTTCTGACACGAGTCTGTGAAATTCTGTAGTCCCTAGTCATCTTTTAAAAGAGATTAACTAAGTCATATAATAATATAGTCCGTGTATAATCCCTAAATCCCAATTTCGGCATGGCCCAGAAACTACATCCCAATCCCTACATCCCAATCGCTATATCCTAGCCTCTACATCCCAGTCCTTACATCCCAGTCCCTACATCTCAGTCCCTACATCCCAGTCCTTACAACCCAGTCCCTACATCCCAATCCCTACATCCCAGTCGCTACATTCCAGTCGCTACATCCCAATCCCTACATCCTAATCCCTATATCCCAGTGCCTACATCTCAATCCGTATATCCCAATCCCTACATCCCAATCCCTATATCCCAATCCCTATATCCCAGTCCCTACATCTCAGTCCCTACATCCCAGTCCTTACAACCCAGTCCCTACATCCCAATCCATACATCCCAATCCCTACATCCTAATCCCTATATCCCAGTGCCTACATCTCAATCCGTATATCCCAATCCCTACATCCCAATCCATACATCCCAATCCCTACATCCTAATCCCTATATCCCAGTGCCTACATCTCAATCCGTATATCCCAATCCCTACATCCCAATCCATACATCCCAATCCCTACATCCTAATCCCTATATCCCAGTGCCTACATCTCAATCCGTATGTCCCAATCCCTACATCCCAATCCCTATATACCAGTCGCTACATTCCAATCCCTACATCCCAGTCTCTACATCCCAGTCCCTACATCTCAGTCCATACATCCCAAATTCCCGATTCCCAGATTCCCCATAGCAACGGCCAGCCTACTATCCCCTCCGCATGCGAACCCGGATCCCGCAGCTAAGTCGCGGCCTGCTCAACAAGCCAATGGATGCTGAGCAGCGCAATGCCAAAATAGCTGAACTAATCCAAGCCTACCGCGCCAACCTGCTTGATGGACTCCGTCCAACCGAGGTTCAACCGGCCGACGACCTGCTGCTTCTGGCAGTCAGCCTACACTACGACGCCTGGCTTGTTGAAGATGCCAAACAGAGCGAAACTCACCTGCTACAGGCTCTGTACCTCCTGGACGAGGGCCTGTCCGGTTCGCCTAGTAACTACAATATCATGCTGTGGATGATCCGCCTGTTCATCGCCCTGGGCGCCTGGACTCCGGCTAGCAACCTGTACGAACGGCTGGACGTGAAGCAGATCTTGCTGGAGAGCGTCGGCTTTGTGCTGTCCAGGCAGGTGGCCAGGTGCGGCCTGTTGTCGCAGGGACTGGTTATGCTAAATAATACGGCCATGTTTTATAAAAACAACTGGCGCGATATTGTTGAGCACCTGTGCACGGCTTACAGGATTGGCAATTTTAGAAAGGTGCGTGTATAAAAAGGGCTTTGTTTACTTTATACGAGTACATTATGTTCTTTTGGTTCAGTTGAATTTTTGAGTCCCCAGTTAGTCCCGATTTTGGATCCCTAGAAAATCCCAAGCTGGTCCCGATCCTGAGTTCTACAGTAGTCCCATTTTCAATTCCTAGACAGTCTCAATTCTAAACTCTGAGTCCCTAGACAGTCCCGTTTCTGAGTCCCTAGACAGTCCCGTTTCTGAGTCCCTAGACAGTCCGGTTTCTGAGTCTCTAGACAGTCCCGTTTATGAGTCCCTAGACAGTCTTGTTTATGAGTCCCTAGACAGTCCCGATTCTGAGTCTCTAGACAGTCCCGTTTATGAGTCCCTAGACAGTCCCGATTCTGAGTCTCTAGACAGTCCCAATCCTAAGTCCCATGGCGGTCCCGATCCTAAGTCCCATGTTGCTCCCGATCCTAAGTCCCATGATGGTTCTGATCCTAAGTCCCATGTTGGTCCCGATCCCAAGTCCCATGTTGGTCCCGATCCTAAGTCCCATGATGGTTCTGATCCCAAGTCCCATGTTGGTCCCGATCCTAAGTCCCATGTTGGTCCCGATCCTAAGTCCCATGTTGGTCCCGATCCTAAATCTCATGTTGGTCCCGATCCTAAGTCCCATGTTGGTCCGATCCTAAATCTACATGTGGTCCCGATCTAAGTCCCATGATGGTTCTGATCCTAAGTCTCATGATGGTCCCGATCCTAAGTCCCATGATGGTTTGATCCCAAGTCCCATGTTGGTCCCGATCCTAAATCTCATGTTGGTCCCGATCCTAAGTCTCATGATGGTCCCGATCCTAAGTCTCATGTTGGTCCGATCCTAAATCTCATGTTGGTCCCGATCCTAAATCTCATGTTGGTCCCGATCCTAAATCTCATGTTGGTCCGCCCAAGTCATGTTGGTCCCGATCCTAAGTCTCATGATGGTCCCGATCCTAAGTCCATGATGTGGTCCCATGATTGGTCGCCGTATATCTAAGTCTCATGATGGTCCCGATGTTCATAAGCGACATTAGACCAGCTCCGCCGAATTGCTCAGGTCCCCGAGCTGTCGCCCTGACTGACGGGTGAGCTCGAGTCTGGAGTCGGTCTTCTGCGGCCTGGAGCTGCGCCACCAGTCCCTGCTGCTCAGCGGGCCCAACATTGTCGAGGGCGTCTACGAGATGGGCGCCCGCGGAGTCCTCCAGCAGCGCCGAGTCGCCGCAGCCCGCCTTCGACGGCCTTGTCGATGGTCGAGACTTTCGATTGTTCGCGAGTTCCGCTCCGACCTGCTGGCCGCCACGGCCGACGCCAGCCGTTGCTGGAAGACGAGCGCGCCTGGCTGCTGTACCGGTCTCTGGGCCTGCGCTGTGTCAGCCATCTGACCCGCATGGCAACTGAGATGGCTTCCACCGGCTCCGTTACTAAGCAGGCCGACGCGGCTAGGCGTTGAAGCAGCAGCTGATGGAGCAGTCCGCTGGTCGACTGGCGACTCATTGCCGGCCTTCGACATCGAGCCGCATCCCTGCCTGCCGTACCCGGCCTGTCTGCCCGCTCACTTTGCGGCAGGATCCCAGGTTTGTTTAGGGAGCTTTATTATACTGGGATTCTCTAACTCTTTTGGTGGCAATGGAACATGTGTTTATGTGCTTTTTGTAGCTTGGCATTCCTGTTTAGAGATGTAGCATTCTTAGCCTCCTGTTTTGGGATTTTAGGATTTTAAGATTTGGGATTTTAGCCTTCTGTTTTGGGAATTTTTTATTTATTGCTTTGGGATTTAAGCCTCGTGTTTTTGGATTTGGGATTTTAGGAATATTAGGATTTGAGATGTAAGGGATTTTGGGATTTTTTTGGATTTGGGATTTTAGGAATTTTAGGATTTGGGATTTTAGGGATTTGGGAATTTTTTGGATTTTATGAATTTTGGGGATTTTGGGATTTTAAAATTTGGGATTTCAACTTCCGGTTTGGAAGTTTGGGGTTTCAGGTTTTGGGATTTTTCGAATTTTAGGATTTGAGATGTTAGGGATTTGGGGATTTTTGGATTTGGGATTTTATGATTTTAGGATTTGGGATTTTGGAATTTTAGGATTATGGATTTCAGCCTCAGGAAAATCCCAGGGATTTCGGGATTTTCAAACTTGTGTAGCTGATACAAGCCCCATCCCCTCTCCATTCGCCAGGCGCTCCTCGCCCCAGCCATCGACTACTTCTTAAACTTGCTGCCACCGTCAACCGACAATTCGTCCGCCGGCGTCGCCGACGCATCCTCAATCGACCCGCTGTTGGAGTCATTCGACGCCCAGCTGGCAGCCGTGGAGGTCATCAACGCCGATGGCGGGTCAGCAGCGACCGCCCCCGTTGAGCCGCTGTTCGGCCAGCAGCTGCAGCGGCTCTCCTGCCTGTGCGAGTCGGTCTGCCTGCTCAGCTTGGTGCACGAGCTCACCGCCGTCGCTCTGGCCGGCAAGCTGGCGATGTCGAAAAAACAGCGCCGACCCTACGAAACGTTTTGTCGGACAGTCCGAAGTCGAATCGGCGACCGGATCAATCGGGCAGCCACCGCTCTCGAAGCGCTGGAGGCCGTCTGGAAGGCGAAGATCGGCCAGGCCTGGACGACGCCGATGGCCAGGAGGAGACCGTCGGCGTCGGTGGCGATGACGGCGGCCAGCCGAAACGACGCTGTCGGGCCAAAGTTGACGAGCTGCTCTGCCAGTCCCGCTGCCGCTGCCTCGGCGAGATGCTCAACCTGCTGAGAGTGAAGGCGCGCCTGTCCGAGACTGGAAGGGCCGGCGGCGCCTCCTGAGTACTGTTGTCTGTCTGCCTGTCTGCTTGTCTGTCTGCCTGCCTGCCTGCCTGCCTGTCTGTCTGCCTGCCTGTCTGTCTGTCTGTCTGCCTGCCTGCCTGTCTGTCTGCCTGCCTGTCTGTCTGTCTGTCTGTCTGTCTGTCTGTCTGTCTGTCTGTCTGTCTGTCTGTCTGTGTGTCTGTCTGTCTGTCTGTCTGTCTGTCTGTCTGTCTGTTGATTTGTGTGTATTTCTATGTCTGTCTGTCTGTCTGTCTGTCTGTCTGTCTGTCTGTCTGTCTGTCTGTCTGTCTGTCTGTGTGTCTGTCTGTCTGTCTGTCTGTCTGTCTGTCTGTCTGTCTGTCTGTCTGTCTGTCTGTCTGTCTGTCTGTCTGTCTGTCTGTGTGTCTGTCTGTCTGTCTGTCTGTCTGTCTGTCTGTCTGTCTGTTGATTTGTGTGTATTTCTATGTCTGTCTGTCTGTCTGTCTGTCTGTCTGTCTGTCTGTCTGTCTGTCTGTCTGTCTGTCTGTCTGTCTGCCTGCCTGTCTGTCTGCCTGTCTGTCTGTTGATTTGTCTGTATTTCTATGTCTGTCTTCCTCCGGCAGGCAGACAGAGATCCAGAATCGCGCAGGTGACCATTGTTCGCTCGATTCGCTGTTCCCCTTCAGCCATGAGACGGTGTTTCTGTTTTTGTCAGGTGCCGAATTCTGAGCTGCCACCTGCCCTGTTTACTGTAACCGCCAACCATAAAAATCAAGGTCGCATTCTGTTTAAACCCTGTCTGCCCTGTTCCATCTCTCTGTCAGCCAGGCAGTTCCGGTTCTCTAATTGAGTTTATTTGGTTATTTGTATTGAACAGGCTCTGCCGCCCTGCTCATTCGCTTCATTCACGCTGCTTATTTCATTCACGTAGGCCAGGAGTCGGCAAGCTACGGCCCGCGAAGCCTCTCTTTCCCTCTCCTGTCTCCCCCGTCTCTTATCTCTTTATTAGTCTCTAATCTCTTCTCTCCCTAGTAGGCCATATCAGGCAACCATCGGAATTACAGCTAACCTGTGCCGCCATCCGTTCAACTCTTGTTGTTTTGATTGAAGAAGTAAATTATTTATTTCTTTAATGCTAAATATAAAATAGTTCAATTATTAATAGTAATAATTGCTATCTTTTTCTACCGCGTTGTTTTCCTCGCCGAGGCGAGGCGGAGTAGAATTTGATTAACCGAAACTGACCGAGGTTGTTGCTTTTTTATTCGATGCTTTCAAGTATCTGTTGAAAGACTTTCGTGAATGTGCTTCACTGCAGTTCTTGAAGGCAATGTCAATCAGATTCTCAGTTGCTGGGCCAGCCTCCCAGATCCTCAGTTGCTGGGCCAGCCTCCCAGATCCTCAGTTGCTGGGCCAGCCTCCCAGATCCTCAGTTGCTAGGCCAGCCTCCCAGATCCTCAGTTGCTGGGCCAGCCTCCCAGATCCTCAGTTGCTGGGCCAGCCTCCCAGATCCTCAGTTGCTGGGCCAGCCTCCCAGATCCTCAGTTGCTGGGCCAGCCTCCCAGATCCTCAGTTGCTGGCCAGCCTCCCAGATCCTCAGTTGCTGGGCCAGCCTCCTAAATCCTCAGTTGCTGGGCCAGCCTCCTAAATCCTCAGTTGCTGGGCCAGCCTCCTAAATCCTCAGTTGCTGGGCCAGCCTCCCAGATCCCCAGTTGCTGGGCCAGCCTCCCAGATCCCCAGTTGCTGGGCCAGCCTCCCTCGGTTGCTGGGCCAGCCTCACAGATCCCAGTTGCTGGGCCAGCCTCCCAGATCTCCAGTTGCTGGGCCAGCCTCCCAGATCTCCAGTTGCTTGGCCAGCCTCACAGATCCTCAGTTGCTGGGCCAGCCTCCCAGATCCTCAGTTGCTGGGCCAGCCTCCCAGATCTCCAGTTGCTTGGCCAGCCTCACAGATCCTCAGTTGCTGGGCCACCAGCCTCCCAGATCCTCAGTTGCTCGTCAAATATTGTAACTTGTATATTTCACGATGCAAGTATGATTAATATTAATATTCTATCCGTTTATTTCAGGCATAAAGCAGCTCCAAAGCATTTTTTACTCCAAGCCTGGGGTGGGGGGGGGCATTTTGAAAAGCAAGGAAATTCACAGTTTCACTTGAAAACGCAAATGTCATGAAGCCAATAATTGTTTGTTTATTTTGCCCAAGCCAAGTTGATTGACTCAGGCGGCCACTTGGCTTCCGGCTTTGCCAGACACCATCGGATGCAGCTCCATCGGCTCCTCAGCCTCTTCTATATTGGCATTGTTGTTGCCGTTGTTGTCGTTTCTGTCCATTTTACCGTCCTCATCATCGTCGCCTTCGATTCGTTTGTCCTTCAGCGACTGGCTGTGCAGCAGGCGGGCCTTGCGCTCTTTGTTTAGGCAGCTGCAGAACGAGTCCAAGCACACCTCTAGAAATATGGTGTTGAAGAACATGTAGAGGAAGAAGTTGTGCGCTGAATTCAGCGTCAATAGCAGGTCGGTGACCTCGCGGGCGATCCGCTGTGCGTCTGTGCTGACCTCGTGATAGCCGAGGCCGTACAGAGTCATGGCCGCGTCGGGCAGGGCGAACACTATGAAGATGCAGATCACGATGATGAGCATGAGGGTGATGCGGTTCCGAGCAGCCAGTCGCCTGTTCGCCCTGGTCCGTCGCACGTTGACGATGATGCAGGCGTTCAGCACGATCAATAGCGCCAGAGGGGCGATGCAGCGGAAGCTGGACTGGAAAATTGAATAGGCTCCGGCGAAGTGATTCTTCCACAGGTCCGTCACGTTCAAAGTGTAGCCGCCGTCAATCGCTGGCACCTTGCGGTAGCGCAGGCCGATTGGCACGGTGAGCAGCAGGACGGTCAGGCCGATCACTAGGCACGCCGTGGTCGCCTTGGCAACGGTGAGGACGCCGCGACACTCCGTCGGATACACAATCATTAGGAAGCGTTCGAAAGCGACTGCCACGGTCATCCAGGCTGCCACAGAGGAAGAATACTGCGACAGGAAGTAGCCGAACTGGTAGTAGTTGACGTAGATAAAACTGTCGCCACCGACGGTGAAGTACTTGCACAGTACGCTTGCGGTGTACATGAGATCGTTGATCAGCTTGATGAGGTCTCCGAATGCTAGCACCAGCAGGTAGATGTTAGTTGAAGTTCTCATCTTGGGCTTGACGAACACCATCAGGCAGAGAGTGTTGCCGGCGATGCCAAGTAGGCAGGCCAGCGGCATCAGGCCCGTGCCGATCACCAGCTGCACTATGGAATAGGCGCTGCTCTCGTTGCCATTGTCCGAGCTTCTGTTACTGTCGATCGGTGCCAGCATGGCTCCCAGAGCTTTCTCAAAGGCTAATTACTGTAGTTAGGAATATCGTGACTGCGGCAGAGTCTCCTGTTGATGCTTTATTTTTATAGTCGAGCCGCCATTCGTCTTACGAGCTCAAATCCTAGTGCTCCTGCAGATTCCATTGGCTCGCATTTAGACTTGGGGACTTTCTATACTTGCTCTCCCTCCCAATGCCCGTCAGGCTGTCGATCTGCCTTGCTCAGTTAGGCCTGAATCCGCCCGCGGCCTGCAAGCTACTCGTATATCTTTTCCTAGGCGATTCTTAGTTTCGTTAATTATCAGGCGCATGCTTTTAGAATAGCCGACTTGTGATTACAGATTCAATTTCCGTATTACTCTTAATCTCTGTTCAGACGTTACTGGGCGCTTTGATGTCAGTTGCAGTCGTACTCCTTCCTGCACTGCGCTGGATCGGGGGAACAGCGTCTTCTTTGAGCTCGGTTCAATTAAGCGGTGCTGTTGAACACGACATCCACGCTAGGTTTATAATTTCTGCTTTCTTCGCCCAGCCGGGAACGTGAATTAATTGAATTTAGTGAACTCTGTGATTCTCTCATGTCTGACATGCAGCCCCATGGCTTGTTTATCTTTCTCATTATCCGATATATGCCTTTGATTAGACATTGGACATAGTGCAGCAGGTGTTCTAGGTGCGGAATACATTCTAGCTACTTATTAATTAAATCCCAGTTCTTTCGTCTCTCTACGCAGCACAAAACAGCTGATTAGACAGTGGCTCTCGTAGCAACTAGCTAACTGAAATTCCTCATACTCGTATTTCAAAGGTGTTATTTTCCAAGCGACTACACTCGAATCTCACTTATTCAATTATTTAATATTCGAGATTCGCTAGCGAAGAGCCATTATTAGTGATGAACATGAAAGACAAGTGACGAACACAGCACCCTTAGACCTTAGTAGTAGTAGTCATGCACTACCTACATGTACCTCCCAAGGACAACTTAAGTAGAAGGACGCAACACTCGAAATCTATGGTAAATGTTTTGAAGGCAACATTTCGCCGAAAAAGCTTTATGAATATTGATAGAGCAATAACAAAGACACAACATATAAAAAGATGAACACTGGATCTGCCTCCTATCGAAAGCAATAACAATTTTTGTGCTGAAAAAATTTAAACCTATCTCTGTAGTGTATTTTTCGGCGAAAAGTTGCCTTCAAAACATTTACCTTAGATTTCGAGTGTAGAAGCGTCCTATATATGTTACTTGAGTAGTCCTTGGTACCTACTCCAGGTTGATCACAAAGTTCCTTTGCCTTGTCAAACGGGTTCATCTAGAGATAAAAATGTTTCACTTTTTTCCCTTGATGTCTGGCGAGCAAGAGCTCGAGATGATAATTACATTGATGTTGCCCGAAGATTTGCGACGGGTTTAAGCAGCCCCGATCAGCCATCAAAAACATCAATTTAACCCAACCTCTAGTCATCCACGCTTCTTTATGAACGTGCCCTTTATATGCAGCATAAAGGCGTTTGTATTTATGTACGAGTACTGTACATCATGTACACCAGGTTTGCAAACTTTTTTAAGCCTTAAGGCTAGATAAATAATCCAGCTCGTGACCGCGGGTCAGACGGGAGGACAGGAGAGGAAAGAGGAGATGAGTGAAGAGAGGAGAAACCGAAGCGAGAGAGGACAAATAGGATGAGAGAAAAGCTGATAGAGAAGATATAGGATCGGAGAGATAGAATGAGAAATTAAATTAGGGAGAGAGAAAAAAGAGGAGAGGAGAATGAGATAGAGAAGAAAATGTTGCTGTTGCTAGCTTAACGTCCCCAGCCTCTGTGCAGGAGCATCGACCCTGCTCACGGTGGCAACTGACTGTCGATTGCCTTGAGTGTGGTCCGGCCGCGCCCCTGCTGCTTTCGGCGCCCGCCTCACGCCCCTGCCGCCTTCGGCGCCCTGCTGTCTTCAGCACCCTGCCGCCTTCGGTGCCCTGCTGTCTTCGGTGCCCGGCTGTTTTCGGCGCCCGGTTGTTTTCGGCGCCCGCAGCTCCGCGGTCTTCGGCGCCTCGCCGCCTCCGATGCTTTCGGCGCCCGCTCCTCGGCACTCTCGCTGCCTCGGCTATCACCCGACGTTCGGGGCCTACCTGGGTGCTGGGGGGAGCTGTGTGGCGGCCGGACTGTACGCGACCGGCAAGCACCAGTGCAGCCGCACTGGAAACCCCCCAACCTCTGTCCAGCTGAGGTGGGGTGGGGTGCGCACCGAGCTATAGACGGCTCGCTAAGCCGGGGGGGGGGGTTGGCACAGCCTATCACGCACGCCACCTTTTCGCACCTCCCTAGGCCCGTCAATCTTGTAAATATAAATAAATACGCAAAGCAGCACAAAACCTTCGCTGCCATTACATCTACGAGGTAAAAGGCCTTCCGCCTCAGAGAGAGAGAAAAAAAGGGGAGAGGAGATAGAGAAGAAAAGAGATGACAGAGAAGAGAGGAGAGGGCAGCTGAGAAGAGAGGAGAAAAGGGAGAGGACAGAGAAGAGAGGAGAGAAAAGGGAGAGGACAGCTGAGAAGAGAGGAGAGAAAAGGGAGAGGACAGAGAAGAGAGGAGAGAAAAGGGAGAGGACAGCAGAGAAGAGAGGAGAGAAAAGGGAGAGGACAGAGAAGAGAGGAGAGAAAAGGGAGAGGACAGCTGAGAAGAGAGGAGAGAAAAGGGAGAGGACAGAGAAGAGAGGAGAGAAAAGGGAGAGGACAGCAGAGAAGAGAGGAGAGAAAAGGGAGAGGACAGCTGAGAAGAGAGGAGAGAAAGGGAGAGGACAGAGAAGAGAGGAGAGAAAAGGGAGAGGACAGAGAAGAGAGGAGAGAAAAGGGAGAGGACAGCAGAGAAGAGAGGAGAGAAGACAGTGAGGAGACAAGAGAAGAGGGAGAGAGGACAGATCTGAGACGAGATAGAAAACTCTTACCTAATATATTAGGTTGTGAAGCTAACAAAAATAAAAAGACCCGAGGGCCGGACAGAGCTGCAGCTTCGCGGGCCGCATGTTGTCTAAATGGCCTGCAAACTCCGGCCCATACAAACTAATAAGCCAACTGAAAAGTACCGTAAAGTCCGTTAATTAGTGAAATCAAATTCAGTGAAAGATCAAATAACTCGCCTATAAAAAATTGTCAGAGCCGCTAATTCAGTTCCGTCAGCAGCAAAAAGGACATGAATTATAGTGAACTCAGACCTTACTGCGGTCTGGTGCAAAGCTATTGCAGTCTAGTAATATTCGAGTAGCTAATTATAACAACTTATAGTTATTAACAACTAATAGCAAAACAGTCAACATAAATTTTAATTAAGCTCGCTCGCTACAAAGCAGTAAAAGTGGAATACCGCGTAAATGTGCTGAATTATAGCGTCCTTATACATGCTTGGACTTGACTGTAAAAACACGGGGGATTGGAGAGACAGAGGCAAAGCTGAAGAATTTCCTTTGACCATCAAAGGGAAAAAGCCAATTCAATTCTGCTAGAAGCAGAAGTATCGATTTTCACAAGCTGCAGTTCCTATTTACTTCATAGGCTTGCGTTTCCTATTTAAATTTTGGCCCATTGGTTTGTTTTTTCAAATGTTTCTTCACGTTTCTTCTTGTTGTCTCTTCAAATGCATAGTTGACTTTTGATTTTCATCAAGCCACTGAACTGAATCGTTTGGCGGCACTCTGGTGGTGTCAGGAGTGAGGCATGGCCGCATGTGGCACTCTGGTGTGTCAGGAGTGAGGCTAGTGGCGGCACTCTGGTGGTGTCAGGAGTGAGGCTGGTGGCGGCACTCTGTGGTGTCAGGAGTGAGGCATGTGGAGGCACTCTGGTGGTGTCAGGAGTGAGGCATGTGGCGGCACTCTGGTGGTGTCAGGAGTGAGGCATGTGGCGGCACTCTGGTGGTGTCAGGAGTGAGGCATGTGGCGGCACTCTGGTGGTGTCAGGGGTGAGGCATACAGTATGTGGCGGCACTCTGGTGGTGTCATGAGTGAGGCATATGTGGCGGCACTCTGGTGGTGTCATGAGTGAGGCATATGTGGCGGCACTCTGGTGGTGTCAGGGGTGAGGCATGTGGCGGCACTCTGGTGGTGTCAGGAGTGAGGCATGTGGCGGCACTCTGGTGGTGTCATGAGTGAGGCATATGTGGCGGCACTCTGGTGGTGTCATGAGTGAGGCATATGTGGCGGCACTCTGGTGGTGTCAGGAGTGAGGCATGTGGCGGCACTCTGGTGTGTCGAGAGTGAGGCAGATAGCCGAAGGAGCCTGTTCAAGTGGCATTCTGTATGCTCGCCCACACAATAGCATATATAGCAAGAATTTGCATATCTTACTGATGTGGAAGCAAAATGAAGTAGCTAATTCTATTTTTAACGGCAAGCCAGATTTCGCTTGCTCCAATCAATCAGTATGTTAATTACAGCCTAGTGTTCTAGGAATAGAATTGCCTATTATAATACCGCGCTACATATATAGCCGGAGAAGCCAATTGACAATATTTCCTAATCTAAGGTATAGTTAGATTAGGTTTAGATTTAGTTACTGAATATCTTGAATTATTTCAATCAATTAGTTCTAATTAGTTCTACTATTAGAGCTACTAGTCCATTTTCCATCAAAATTTAACATTATTGCACA
The DNA here is from genome assembly GCA_002269645.1 of Macrostomum lignano. Taxonomy (NCBI): domain Eukaryota; kingdom Metazoa; phylum Platyhelminthes; family Macrostomidae; genus Macrostomum; species Macrostomum lignano. The sequence goes on along the minus strand of NIVC01001340.1, from coordinate 266,192 downwards.
ATTGCACTATAGCATTTTCCAAGCCAAGCTGAGCCTGAGAGCAAGCCATCAATCAATACTTATTGGCTTATGGAAGCAAGCCATTGAAAACTTGCTTTTCATTGTCTATGGCCATAAAGGGTGTCTGTGGAGCAGCCGATTTTGGAATGTTGGGCGCGCAATCAGTCTATTGAATCTATGGACATTTATCGGGACCTTGGATCCGTCCAGCTCTGCTTTTGAGAGGCACACGGGATTTGGGCCATAGACCCATTCTGGGCCAAAGACCCCCTCTGGGCCATAGACCGACCCTCCTTTTTCCATAGACACCACTTTGAGTCATGGAACCATTCTGGGCCATAGACCCCCTTTTGGGCCATAGACAATGAAAAGCCAGACTTCAATAGCTTGATTCTCCCATTGAGGAATCAACTGCTCCGTTTCAAGCTATAAATTAACAATAACTCTTTAGATTGCATTAAATAACAAGGAATTAACAACTATAGAAGCAGTAAAAACTTGATCCACTGGGTCAGCGAACGATTGTAGGTCAATAAAATTTCATCTCGCTATTTCCTCAGAGCTCCGGTGTATTCACGTTTCTTCTCCCTGGTGTAGGTGCTACCGTCCGCGCTGCGATAGCGCTCAACCAGGGTGACCACCTTCTTGAAGCCCTCGATTCTGGTGATCTTAGAGGCTTCAATCAGCACGTCCTCCGGGTGCTTGCCGCCGATTGTGGGCCTCGGGTCGTCGATTTTCTCCACGATTTCTTCTGCGATGGATATCAGCTGAGCCACCGTCAGTCAGTCTGTGCTCTACTCTTTACCTCAGTGCTCTACTCTCTACCTCTCAGTGTTCTACTCTCTACCTCAGTGTTCTACTCTCTACCTCTCAGTGTTCTACTCTCTACCTCTGTGCTCTACTCTCTAACTCTACCTCTCAGTGTTCTACTCTCCCATATTCTACTATCTACCTCACTGTTCTACTCTCTACCTCTCAGTGTTCTACTCTCTACCTCAGTGTTCTACTCTCTACTCTGTGTTCTACTCTCTACCTCTGTGTTCTACTCAACATCTGTGCTCTACTCTCTACCTCTGTGCTCTACCTCTACCTCTCAGTGTTCTACTCTCTCATATTCTACTCTCTACCTCTCTGTGTTTTTCTCTCTACCTTATCTACCTTCTCCTGGTCCTGACAGTGACACCCTATCCGTTCCCTTTTAAATAGTACTTATTGTACTTTTGAAAATATTTTTTACCCACTTAACGAATCTAGCGAATCTTTCAACCCTATTCTACTTCAAGTAGGCTGTATCGAGAAACACGTAAATTTAATTCTAGTTAGCAAAAAACTCACGGCCATCTCCGCCAGCCTGTTTAGTGACAAAATCGGGCAGCTTTCCGTCCCTGGTAGGCAGGACATTGTCAGCGAACTGGCCAACACAGTTGCCGCCGGGGCTGTAGCGAGCCACGGCGTACACCTTGCCGGTCTTGGAGACGGCCTTGCCGGCGCCCATTTTAGTGGAGCTTTTCCACACTAGCTGGGAAAATGACAGCACTGGCGAGCCTTGGAAATTGGAACACGCGAGTTAGATCAGGTTCATTAGTGAGGCGTCATTTCATTTGAGGGGGCGCCATTTCATTTAAGGGGCGCCCGCGCTATTTCATTTAATGGGCGCTATTTCATTCAAGGGGTGCCATTTCATTTGAAGGGCGTGCCATTTCATTTGAAGGGCACCATTTTACTTGAGGGGGGGCGTCATTTTTTGACAGGGCGCCATTTTTTGAGGGGGCGCCATGATACATCAAAGTTTATAAGAAAGGATATCCCAGATTCCCAATTTAAAGTACGTACCTGGCTGCACAGGTGTACTACCGCTGAAGTCGTATTTTGCCACAGTCGCGTACCAGTAGTCAGTGAACTCTCCGCCTGTGTGGGTATTTTGGGTGTAAGTAAAAGTGCGTGAAGAAAATTATAGATGGTCGCAGTTACACTGGGAGAGAATCATCACTCACCACCCAAAAGATTTCAGAAATTCGATCATTTTTAATAGACAAGATAAAGACAAGATAAATAATTAGTGTATGAAGCATTCATGATCATTAATTCACCTGGAAAGTCTTTCTTAACCGAGCTAAACTTCATAGCCACATTCTCGCCCATCTCGCTACGGCAAGCCAGGTCGCTCTCAACGTCGTCCTTCTCAGCTAGCCTATCGGCCCATTTCTGGGCGGCCTCGGCCAGGGCCTGGTCAAATGTTAACGGCGGTGTCTGGTGCAAATCGCGGTATTTGTTGTGCGAATCCAGCATCTGTTTGTTGAAGTTGTTCATCCTTCTCGGAGTTGTGTACTTTCTGAGTTTATTTAAGGGTTAGTAAGTTGATTGACTATTAGTCACAGACAAGGTCGTGAAGTTATAAAAATGGATCAAAAGCGTCTGTCTGGGGGGTTATAAAATATATAGCTCGTATTCTTCACTTGAATTCACGCCAAAATAGGCAGACAGAGAAAACTGAGCTTTCGTTTCAACCCCCTTCTCCCCCAGACTTGATTGAATGTACACTCCTGACCTGGCTGGGGGGCCAAAGACAGTGAATGTACTTACACTCCTGACTTGGGGTGGGGAAAGATAGCGAGTGTACACCGAGGCGCGCGTCTACAGTCGGAAAAGTTAGGGGTGGTGGTGGGTTTGTCTGAAGGCCACAAGTACGAGTACATAGAAGGGAGATTAAAAAGACAGACAAGAAGGGTTGAAAGCGAATAAGAGCGGGCAGAGAAAAAATGCTGGGGATAGCGCGGAACTACGAGGCCAGCCAGTGAGTGTACAGAAAGGCCGTGTATTCACCAATCTGGGCGAATTATAACTGGTTGCTTGAGTGAATTGGTGGCCTGCGCCTGCGCCCGCGACGCAATCCATATGAAGTGCGCATACACTGTTAAGACTGACTCTCTCGGCATTAAACTCTCGGTGTTTATGTTTGCCAATCCGTCCTGCTAGCTAACTGCTAGCTAGCTAATCACTTGTATTAGCGTGGGCGTATGTCTTGCGGCTTGGGCTTGTGACATGGCAAGCTTTATTCGTACAGCAGAAAGTAATTCCAACAGAATGTATCATCTTAATGCGTATAAACTTAACCAACAGTCAGAACGGATATCTCGTTTCTTAACATACAGATCTTAAGCAACTTTACCCTACATGTAGGTATGGTATATGCATGCAACTATAAATAAGAAATACTGTAACACATGTGAACGTTGACTTGCAAAATCAAGTAATATAATATAAATTAATAATGATAATTCTTCGTCTTCAAAATCTTTATTTTTGTGTACGATTCAAATTGTAAAATTTTCGCAGTCCAATTGGCAAATAATCTTGAATTGCTTTTTCATTTGTATTACTGCTATTAACCAATATAGCTGGGTTAAAAATTTGCCGAAATTTACAGTAGTAAGAAAACCCCAAAAGAGAGTAAAAGTTTGATATGGCGCAGAAACCGCATTAAAATAGTACTATGTGTAGCTACTAACAGTAGGCGCAAAACAAAATAATTTCATTTGCTACAAAAATGCCAGCTATACGATTTAGCATCCCCTATTTTGTTAGTTTTAATCGCAAATTTTTTTGTAAAGATATTAATAGTTGAACAAAATCTGGCGCTAACACGTTTATTGGTCGTTCCACGGTTGGAAATTTAAAATAAAATTAGAATTTCAATCGTAGCACAAAAGTTTTATAACAAAATAAATCCGGAGGTCGTTAATTCAAATTTACGGAATTACAGAGATCAAGTTTAAACGAATTAATATAATTTAATGATATTTAAAATTTTAACAGTTTCTCTCGATAATTCGTGTTAAACACTGAAGAAAATCTTATTCCGATGCAGTATCCAGGCAACCAGAGTCCAGAAGCAGGCGCCCCACAGGTGCATGGGCAATAGGAAGGCGTGCGTGCCGGCCGGTTGCCAGCTGCTCGGCGGCAGCCAGGTGATTGGCAGGTAGTATTCCAACAATTCGTGCCCAACGTACACCAGGATGCTGTTGGTGCCCGGATAGTGAAATGGGCTGCCAGACCACAGCGGCTCGGCGAGTCTGGGATAATCGTTGATGAGGAACAGTGCGGCTAAGAGGATGAAAGCCAAGCCAGACAGGGCCAGGATGAAGGACAGAGACCACAGGTTCTTGTTGATCGGGATGGCTCCGGTGTCGCGGGACAGGCCGCTGAGACCCGCCGCGATCGAGCCCTGCATGCGGGGATCGGGTGGGAAAGTTGCCTGTCAGATTTGATTTATTACTTACCTAGTTAATCTGCTGGGAACTGGAGTCTATACTCTACCCAACTTACCTAGCTACTTTAAGCGAGCTACTTGACTACGCTACCGAACCTACCCAACTATACTCTACCCAATCTATCTGACACGTAGATGCTCTAATCAACACACCTAGGTACTCTACCTAACTAACTGCAGCAGTGCAGCTACTCTACTCAACCTACCAAGCTAATCTAACTAGCCTACCCAGCTTATCTACCTAGCCTACCCAGCTTATCTACCTAGCCTACCCAGCTTATCTACCTAGCCTACCCAGCTTATCTACCTAGCCTACCCAGCCTATCTACCCAACCTACGCAGCTTATCTACCTAGCCTACCCAGCTTATGTCCCTACCCAACCTACCCAGCTTATCTACCTAACCTACCCAGCTTATCTACCTAACCTACCCAGCTTATGTCCCTACCCAACCTACGCAGCTTATCTACCTAGCCTACCCAGCTTATCTACCTAACCTACCCAACTTACCCTAGGGAACCCGAGCTCACCGTGACAATGCCCCAGAAGCACAGTCGCACTACAATAGCCCTATAATCAGCGCCTTTGAAGTGAGCAAAAATCCTTCCAGCCACAAAGCCCAGATAGCACATGAAGGTGGAGGTTAAGCAGCCCAGCAGGCCCTCGGGATCGTAGGGCACGTAAGTCAGATAGGTCCGCCTGCAGGTGGGATTCCGGTACATGTGCCAGTCACCGAACACGAGCCGATCGATGTAGCCGGCGGCGCCGCCGGTGCAGTTGAAGCGGCTGCCGTTGGCCTGGATGCCGCCCGGGCCCAGGTAGCCGGTGGGGCAGCCGGGGACCGGCAGGAACAGGCTGAGCAGGGTGTGCGCTACCGGCATGGTCAGGAATATTGCCCAGTGGCCCAGCAGCTGGCCCTGCTCCTCCACTATGCGGCACGGCTGCGGCTGCGGGATGGTGGCCTAGCTGTTAGTGACAGACAGAGACAGACAGACGGACAGACAGACAGACAGACAGACAGACAGACAGACAGACAGGCAGGCAGGCAGGCAGACAGACAGACAGACAGACAGACAGACAGGCAGACAGACAGGCAGACAGCCTCACCTCCGGCTGGCCGGCCCTGACCAGGGCGATCTCCACGGTAGCAACACAGAAATAGGCGACAGCCAGGCGTTGCAGAACGCCAGGAATGCGCAGCTGATCGAGTGGGACGTCTGAAAATGTTTTTTTGGCGTAAATTCGTTTGACGTTTGATTTGTATTACAGATTGAGCTGCAGATTTCTCAGGATTGCTCAGGATTGAATTAGGATTTTTCAGTTTGGAAACTCGGATTGAAGTTTTGAAAGAGAGGCTCTGCTTAGTGCTCACTTCGCGATGTCAGGCAGACTCCCAGCGCGAACAGGAGGGCGCTTCGGCGGCACACAGACAAGAAGGCGTCGCGCTTGCTGGCGCCGCGTCTCAGACTACGGCGCAATGTGTAGCCTATAGCGGTGCCCATGATGAACACGAACCTGAATTGATCCGATTAAAAAACAGTCTGTGCACTGCAACTGTCAGACCCTAGATCTCCTATCCCAGATATCCGATCCCAGATCTCCGATCCCAGATCTCCGATCCCAGATCTCCGATCCCAGATCTCCGATCCCAGATCTCCGATCCCAGATCTCTGATCCCAGATCTCTGATCCCAGATCTCCGATCCCAGATCTCTGAACCCAGATCCCGGATCCCAGATCCTAGATCCCAGATCCTAGATCCCAGATCCTAGATCCCAGATCCTAGATCCCAGATCCTAGATCCCAGATCCTAGATCCCAGATCCTAGATCCCAGATCCTAGATCCCAGATCCTAGATCCCAGATCCTAGATCCCAGATCCTAGATCCCAGATCCTAGATCCCAGATCCTAGATCCCAGATCCTAGATCCTAGATCCCAGATCCTAGATCCTAGATCCCAGATCCTAGATCCCAGATCCCAGATCCTAGATCCCAGATCTGAGATCCTAGATCCCAGATCCCAGATCCCAGATCCTAGATCCCAGATCCTAGATCCCAGATCCCAGATCCTAGATCCCAGATCCTAGATCCCAGATCCTAGATCCCAGATCCTAGATCCCAGATCCTAGATCCCAGATCCTAGATCCCAGATCCTAGATCCCAGATCCTAGATCCCAGATCCTAGATCCCAGATCCTAGATCCCAGATCCTAGATCCCAGATCCTAGATCCCAGATCCTAGATCCCAGATCCTAGATCCCAGATCCTAGATCCCAGATCCTAGATCCCAGATCCTAGATCCCAGATCCTAGATCCCAGATCCTAGATCCCAGATCCTAGATCCCAGATCCTAGATCCCAGATCCTAGATCCCAGATCCTAGATCCCAGATCCTAGATCCCAGATCCCAGATCCCAGATCCCATATCTCTGATCCCAGATCTCCGATCCCAAATGTCAGTACCCGATGGGGACTAACCCCAGTTACTAACCAGGGAAAGACCAGGTCAGCCACAGTCAGCCCATTCCAGGTGCTATGCTGAAAGAACCAATACCCGCCGCCGCCGTAATTAACGAACACCATCACGACAAGGCACAGGCCGCGGAAAGTGTCAAGACAGCGGAGCCGGCCAGGCCGACGGCCGCCAGAATGAGCCGACTGGGAGGACTGCGGCTGCTGCTGCTGCTGGCTGCCCTGACCAGATGCCCGCTGGTACTGGCTGTGAATTGCCAGCGAGTCGGACTGGTTGATGTTGGCGTCAACGCTGCCCAGGTCTTGCTGGAATTCGAAAATGCTTGGGTGTCACTTTAAAGGTAAAAATGCCGCTTTGAAGCTGCCCGGGTGCCCGTAGGCGGAAAATAAGAGTCAGATGTCAGGTGTGAAAGGCATCAGGAAACCGAGGTATCAGAAATTCGAAGCGTCAGGAGTGCCAGAGCTAGGGTGTCAAGAGTGCCAGAACTAGGGTGTCAGGAGTGCCAGAACTCGGGTGTCAGGAGTGCCAGAACTCGGGTGTCAGGAGTGCCAGAACTCGGGTGTCGGGAGTGCCAGAACTAGGGTGTCAGGAGTGCCAGAACTAGGGTGTCAGGAGTGCCAGAACTCGGGTGTCGGGAGTGCCAGAACTAGGGTGTCAGGAGTGCCAGAACTCGGGTGTCGGGAGTGCCAGAACTAGGGTGTCAGGAGTGCCAGAACTCGGGTGTCAGGAGTGCCAGAACTCGGGTGTCAGGAGTGCCAGAACTCGGGTGTCAGGAGTGCCAGAACTCGGGTGTCAGGAGTGCCAGAACTAGGGCGCCAGGAGTGCCAGAACTAGGGTGTCAGGAGTGCCAGAACTAGGGTGCCATGAGTGCCAGAACTAGGGTGTCAGGAGTGCCAGAACTCGGGTGTCAGGAGTGCCAGAACTAGGGTGTCAGGAGTGCCAGAACTATATGGTATTAACTTTACCTGAGCCACATACTCAACCTGCGAGCCGGCCTGCATACGACGCCAAAAGTCGTACCTGAATAGTAAAAAAAATAGAAATGAGTAACCCAACTGTACGTGCATACTAGAATATTAGGTTGATTAAAATTAGCGGATACTAAAGCAACTCACTCTCTGATGGTGTAGAAAGCAGCTCTTAGTAGAAAAAATAGCAGAATAACGCTGAGACAAATATAGAGTGCTGCAATGTTGCACATTTTGCAAACTGTGAGTAGCTTATTGAATTGGTTCTATGCAAGGTTTGTTTAAGAATCTTACGATTCTGTAGATTCGCATTTGAAATTACAAAAAATACTACAATTCATACATCAAGACTTCTAGGATGCGTAGCTTAGGGTTTGGAATCTGGATCATAGGGTTTGGAATCTGGATCATAGGGTTTGGAATCTGGATCTTAGGGTTTGGAGTCTGGATCTTAGGGTATGGAGTCTGGATCTTAGGGTATGGAGTCTGGATCTTACGGTTTGGAATCTGGATCTTAGGGTTTGGAATTTGAATATACGAGCTAGATCTCAGGATTTGGAATTGGATCTTAGGGTTTGGAGTCTGGATCTTAGGGTATGGAGTCTGGATCTTACGGTTTGGAGTCTGGATCTTAGGGTTTGGAGTCTGGATCTTAGGGTATGGAGTCTGGATCTTAGGGTTTGGAGTCTGGATCTTAGGGTTTGGAATTTGAATATACGAGCTAGATCTCGGGATTTGGAATTGGATCTTAGGGTTTGGAGTCTGGATCTTATGGTTTGGAGTCTGGATCTTAGGGTTTGGAGTCTGTATCTTAGGGTTTGGAGTCTGGATGTAAGGGTTTGGAGTCTGGATGTAAGGGTTTGGAGTCTGGATGTAAGGGTTGGGAATCTGGATGTAAGGGTTGGGAATCTGGATGTAAGGGTTGGGAGTCTGGATGTAAGGGTTGGGAATCTGGATGTAAGGGTTGGGAGTCTGGATGTAAGGGTTGGGAGTCTGGATGTAAGGGTTGGGAGTCTGGATGTAAGGGTTGGGAATCTGGATGTAAGGGTTGGGAGTCTGGATGTAAGGGTTGGGAGTCTGGATGTAAGGGTTGGGAGTCTGGATGTAAGGGTTGGGAGTCTGGATGTAAGGGTTGGGAGTCTGGATGTAAGGGTTTGGAGTCTGGATGTAAGGGTTTGGAGTCTGGATCTTATGGTTTGGAGTCTGGATGTAAGGGTTTGGAGTCTGGATGTAAGGGTTGGGAGTCTGGATGTAAGGGTTGGGAGTCTGGATGTAAGGGTTGGGAGTCTGGATGTAAGGGTTGGGAATTTGAATATTAGATTTTGGTGTCCTAGAATTTTAGATCCATAGTAGAATAAAACTAGCAATTAATTTGACGGAAAAGCTTCGAATCTCACGAATCAGAAAGTCGGGCCCATCTGAACGGGTCACCAGCGCGCAGAGAGGGCTGAGCGGGTCGGGCCCCAGGTCTGAGTTGTTGCTTGGCCCAATATTCAACTCGTAGGAGCCCGACTCGTGGAAACGAAAGTCCTTACTGAAAAGTTGATATTTAAATTAGCAGTATAGGTTATGCATAGGCAGTTATTGAAGACATATTAGAGCCAATTAAAGTATGTCTACATGGTGGTGGCCCAAGCTTTGGATATAATAACCAAAATTATGACACTATACAGATTTTTACCTGCAGATAGTCCTATTGATGCCAGTTGTATTTACATAGGACACCATCAGCTGAGACATGAAGTTCGTTTGCACATCCAGTAGGCTGCTAGACATTGGTGACACCAGCCTTGTAAATAGCAGTGGGCAGTCATAACAGTCTGCAGTCTGATACCAGACTGACAGATTAACATTCAGTGCATTGGAAATATTGAGGACTGCTGAGTCCATTTTGCCGTCAATGCTAGCTAGACCTAGCTTTGCACTTTCCAAGAGTTGCTTTGAGTCCAGCACAAAAGCAAATATAACGATCAATATTGCAATTGCACTGCTGAAACCCAAAACATCTGGCATACAAATAGCATGAAATATAGGATCTGAAAATTTATTTAAGTAGCAAGGCCTTGATTAGTAAAATCAAGATAAATACCTAAATAAAAACAAGATAAATTAAGTCTACTAATTGTCACTAAAATGTATAAGCTTATAATTAGACTAGGCTACAGTTTAAGGTTCTATAAAAAGTCAAAATTCCATTGGTACAAATATTGATAAGCATAGCTTCAGTAAACTCTAAAACAAAGATTATTGATCTAACTTTTTTGGACTAGATTATAATGTGTAATTGTTAAATGTATATTTAAAACAATCTCTATATAATTTTAACCATTTTTATCATTACTATTTTACTTTTTTCATCACACTATCATTCAAAAAAATAAATCAAGATAGTAATTTAATATTAAATTAGTGTAATAGACTTTATTTGTTTTCTTAGAAACTGCATTTTTTATATTTCCACCAATTTGATATATAGCATGAATATTAAAAGTATTTTGTACATTATAAGTTTTATTGTATAATTTGTTTTAAATAGCAAAGAAAACTTTTAGTATAAATAGGAGAAAGTTATAAGCTAAATTAAATAAAACTCAGTTTGATAATTTTTTCTTTTCTCAATCAATTGAGCTTTTAATATCTTTTTAACAATCTTATTTTGAGATAAAATTGATAATCAGCCTCAGGGCTAGTGCTTACTCTTGTGTTACTTATTTTGAGTAGTATATAGTGGTATAGGAATAGCACCAGAGATTAGGAGAATAAACTATTCAGAATGAGAGCTCTAGATTTAGACTCTAAGAAATTGCCTTAGAAGGCAGAATATCTACCACATGGTAGAAAGATCTACTAGAGTGTAAGCTATGACCCTCTGATCCTAAGACAGAATGATTAGCCCTTTAACAACTTGGTGATAGCATTTATGATTTAAAGCAAGAGAAGTATACCTTCAATAGCTTAGTAGAATCAGTAAAAAGTCATACATATGCAACCTTAGGAATCCACTTAGCCATTTCTATTGGTAACACACACATGTAAGTCACTATTGGCTAAGAGCAATCATGTGACTACTATTCCATCCAATAGCAACTTACATGTGTGTGTTGTCAATAGAAACAGCTGGGTGAATCCCTAGGTTGCACCCAAACATGAAGAAAGTTTTAAATAGGGATAAACTATGATTTTTTCATGTATGATTGGAACTAGACTATGCCTAAAACCACGTGTAACCATGAATTTTTATAACATACTATTAAATTTAAACATATCCAACTATTAGTATTAATACTACCAAGTCTAATTTTCTTTTAAGCTTTGTTTTATCATGTTTATTGTTTGACCATATTTTATTATGTCGCTTTGTTATATCTGCACTGATTTGTTGCAATTTTGGTTTGCTTTGGTTGTGCTATGACTTAAGTAAGGACTAATTCCAAAAACTCACAAATTGTGATTGGCAAAAGACCATATATGAATTTTTTCTTTGTGATCATGGTTTTTATGATCTTGACAATGATCATAGTTGATCCCTAGCTTTAAAGACAGAACTAACATCCTTTCCATATTAGAATTACTAGGTCTAGCAATACTCTATAACTAGTACAACTCATTCATAGTATTGGTAGGCATATGCTGCAATAAAAATTCTAGTTTTTTATTCTATATAAATTTAAATTAAAAAAATATGTCAAAAAAGTTGCTTATACCTCAACTTTTATAATGTACTCTTTTAGCAACAAGAGAATTTTACTTAACTGAATAAAGTATTAATTGTTGTTTCATTTTCATTTTTTTTATAAGTTGCAAAACATTTTTATTCAAGCTTTTGTTTATTCTTAAAGTTTCTTTTGGTATAAAATAGCTTTACCATGTATACCATAGTCCTGCCTGAACTAAAATTGAATAATTATAGATGCATACCAAAAAAATTAAGTGCACATCCACACTCTAAAATCTAGGCCAGTGTTGCTACAATAAATGACCTTGACCTTTTTACCTTTTTTACATTGCATAAAGGACCCATTGATTGCTTATTTTTGTCTATACTATTTATAATGCAAAATTGATATGAATAAAAATTGTTTAAAAGATAGATAGATAGATACTGACAAACCATTTACAATATATGGATTTATTATAAGCTTAAAAACTAGAAAGCTAAAAACTTTCAAACATTTTCCATTTAACACAAACTTGTCTATGTGATTCTATAAAGTGTATACTAGGTGTTGGGTGTGTATATACATTATTTTTTTAAGTCATGTATGCCAATTTGTGCATGGCTAGGCTAACTTTTGCCATGCAAGTGTAAGCCCAATGCACACCCAAATTTTTGGGCATATACTACATGATCTGGAGTGTGACATAGGGTATGGTCAAAATTGTAATATTCTAAATTGTCATATGATGATGACGACTTGGCCAATCTATAAGACTTTACCATTTGAATATGATGAATTTGTCAAATTTCTTGGAATTGAAACTAAGTTAATATAAGGATGTTAATCAACTGATATTTAGGGACTATTGTAGGAACTATTAGGAATAGGACTTAGGATTTAGGAAATTAGGGAATTGCATTGTTATCAGAGTGTGGTGGAGTGTAGCAGTTGTGGACAGCTGCACTCTTACAAAAAGCCACAAGCGCTCGAGGACGGCAGTGCAAAGGGCGAGTGTAGGCTGCCCTAAAAGTCTGCTTCCACTTTAGAGGGGTTGTATGCCTTTATGTGGGGCATGGTTCAACTACATTTTAAACAGAGACATTTCAGAAATCGCACGAGAGAGGGGAACCGTGAGAATCGGCCGGAATAATGCAGACAGTTTCACAGGGACTTCATTGGGGAAATTTACTATAAATAAGCGAGGGGTTAAATGTCTAAAACTTTACCTTTCTCTCACTCTTTTTCACTCTTTTACATGCCTTGTATTAACTTTTGGATTGCTTAAAATAGTTTGTAAATCGCGACGACTGCTTCTGCAGACACCTGTGACTAGAGGGTAAGACTGAGCACTGCCATGACTATAGATTTATGAACAGTAGCGTATCGGTCTCAGACCAAGTAGATAGGCGTAACTTATATATATATATATATATATATAATAGATTAATAGGAGTATTTGAGTAGCTTAGTTATACTGTAGTGTCTCAGACTTATTCTCTCTGCTTGTAGCTTGCTTATTTGCTTATTGACTTATTTATACAAACATTGAAAATGCAGTAGTAAATATAATTATATGGTTGATCGGTAAATAACATCCAAGCATATTCTACCTCGTTTGAGTTACTATTAATCATATGTAAGGTTCTAGTTAGCGGCCGGCTAGAGTCTTATATTTGGCGACCACACCAGGTTATAGAGTTATCAAACCATTACAACACAATCTTTCTATCATTCATTCCTTGTTAAACCTTGAAATTCAGCTAGACAAGCTGTTGAAACCCGCGGATTTTGAACCCGGGGAATTCCAATCCCTGGAACTATTTTTGCATGTAGCTCGTATTCTGAAATCTGAGCCCACAGCTACTCAAACAAAAACTTGTTAATAGTTAGTAGGAATAGAGGTAAACAAAATGGAGTACATTCGTGTAAAATTAGGATTTCAGGCAAACATTGATATTGTTGGCTAGGGTGCTTTTTACTTTAAATAGGCAATTAATGTCTGTCTGACTCTAAAACATGTATTGGCAAACTCTGGCTTCTGCCTCTGACTCTCCCTATGTCCTTTGGATCCTTTGAAACTTCTATCTTCTCTTCTGTTTTCTCTTTGCTTCCCCCCTCTCTCTCTGCTTCCCCCCCTCTCTCTGCTTCCCCCCTCTCTCTCTCTCTCTCTCTGCTTCCCCCTCTCTCTTATCTCTCCTCTCCCATCTTTCTTCTCCTCTCTACTCTCTCCCCTCCATTCTCCTCTTTTCTCTCCTCTCGCCTCACTCACTTCTCTCTCCCTTTGTCTCTCCTCTCGTCTCTGTAATCTCTTCTCTCTTATCTCTCTTCTGTTCTCTCTACTCTCCCATCTCTCGTCTGTTCATTTTCGTCTCTGCTCTCAGCTCATCCCCCCTCTTTTATCTTTTATCTTTACTGTCTTAATGTTCTCTCATTCTGTCCTCTATACTCTTTTCTTTTACCTCTTTTGTCTCCTCACTTTCCTTTCTCCTTTCTTCTCTTCTCTTCTCTTCCCTCTTCTACATATATACTCTCTCCCTCTCTTGTCTCGTCTCTTCTCTCTCAACTCTCCTCCTTTATCTCTCATCTCTCATTTCTCCTCTCTCCTTACACCTCTCTCATCTGTACAACCTTATCTCTTCTCTCTTCCATTTACTCTCTCAGCTCTCCTTTCTCCTCTTTACTAACTCCTCTCTGCTCTTCTCTCTGCTCTCCTCTCATCTGCAGCCCTCTGCTCTCTCCTCTCTACTCACTCCTCTACTCTCTCCTCTCTACTCGCTCCTCTACTCTCTCCTCTCCTCTCTACTCGCTCCTCTCTCCTCTCTACTCGCTCTTCTCTCCTCTCTACTCTCTCCTCTCTACTCGCTCCTCTCTACTCTCTCCTCTCTCCTCTCATCGTCCTCACTCCCTCATCTCTCCTTTTATCTTTTATCTTTTATCTTATTCCCTCTCCTCTCTTTTCGAGTAGTCTATTCCTTCTTCTCTCCACTCTGAACTGCCCCTCAGCCATAAGCTGGATTCTTTTCTGGCCTTTGAGGTAAGTCTGCCCATTCCTGCTTGGAAAGCCAGTTTGTGGGATGTAGTACTCTCATGGCTGTTCTCATGCTTTGATCATGTCATCTTTCTTGCCAATTTGCAAGCCCTGAAAAGAATTTGTGTATCTTCTGAATCTTCAGCTCCATTGCAGTCTGCATCAGTCTAACAAACAAGTAAATACACATTTCTTAGGAGGCCATCTAAATTTTAAGTTACCTTTAAGAGAAACCTTAAATTTCCATGGTGTGACTTGCTGCATTGCAATGCATTGCCGTTTCATAAATCTTTTGCTTTTACAAACCATGCTGGATCCAGCTAGTGGATTGCCTTGATTTGCCAATTGCCATTGCCATCTACTGCATATAGGCTATACAGAGGGCAGTGGTTAGAATTTCTCACTAAACTGTCATGGCTAAACGTAGCCTCTCCACGCTAGGGATTCCAAAATCCTGACATTTTACAATCCCGGGATTGAATAGTCCCAGAATCCCAATGCTGTTGAAATCCCGGGATTCAAAATCCCGGAATCCCGGTGCTTTTGAAATCCTGGGATTCGATCCCCAAAAAAATCCTGGGATTCAAATCCTGGATTTTTGGCCCAATCCCGGGATCCCGGGATTGGAATCCCTAGGTCTCTTGAAGATTAGGTATATAGCTAAATTTTGTAAGTTTTTATTGTTGACTTTTGTTACTGTATCCTAGAAAGATGTCTCTGTGCAATCTCATGATTTTTGCACAATTTGGAATATTTTAAATACCTAAACTTCAAGATGCCCGAGGACAAGACTAAGTAACAACTAACAAGAGTAAAATCTTTGTAGGTAAGTGTCAAAATATTAAAATTTAAATTATAATACATGATGGACTGTGCGGCGTGCCGCACGCAGTAGTCATGTTCTCGCGACTCTCAGAGTCTCAGTCTTGTCTCGTGGTGGAAAACGAAAAAAAGTTTAAATTATCCATCATTTACAGTTCACATTAACAATTTTTAGCTCAATTAGGACAGGAGCTTTGCAAATGTTTAACGTTTCATTGAGAAACAGCAAAAACAAATAAATGTTTTATTATTCAAATAAACGTTTGGACTTTAAATTATCTAATTTAGGCATTAAAAGGTTGTTCTAATCCCGGACTAATCCCAGGATTAAGGCCTTGAAATCCCGGGATCCCGATCCCGGATGTTTGCAATCCTGGGATTAAAAATCCTGGGATTCGATCCCCAAAAAAATCCCGGGGTTCAAATCCCGGATTTTTGGCTCCAATCCCGGGATCCCGGGATCCCAGGATTGGAATCCCTACTCCACGCGCGGGGGTACAGAGAAGGCTATTAAATAGTTATTCTAAAACACTGTAGATTTGCTATGTACATTCAGCCCTATCGCCTGACCCTTCGTCTGGGCTGGGGGAATGAGTGAGTGAGTGGCACAAACAACAGAAAAAGCAGACAAACTTCACATGCTTACAGTTTCTTTTTCGGTTGAGTTACAGAGTTGAAACTTTACATTTAGATAGAGAATGAGTCAATGAAGAATTGTGTCAAGTTTGAAGTCAATCGCTTTACGTGGAGCAAACTTTTGGCAGCTGAAAGTTAGTCAATTTTGAAACCCAATTTACACATCTGGGCCCAGATCGGGATTGGGAAAGAGAGGCAGGTGGGCGGAGGTTGGGGTGGTTGCTATGCTGAAAAAACAGCCTAACTTTAAAAGTGCACAGCAGCTTTCAGGATTAACTTTGAGATTTGAAATTTTACACGATTGTGTCAAAATAGTTGAAGATTGATTGTGTTAAATTTGAAGAGAATCGGTAGAAGTGGAGCGGCGCTATGGATGATTTAGTGAAAAAATCGTGCATTTTGACAAAAAATCCCAACTCGAGCAAAAAATCCAACTTTTAGGTGGGAAGACTCAATTTTAGGAAATTTAAAGGTAGCCTAAGACATTCTCTGTAGTAAGTTTAGGGCGGGTGTAAAGTTTGGTGTCATTTGGTTGAGTGGTTTGGGAGTCCATAGCAAACGAAATTGTCCACAGACAGACAGACACACAGACAGACAGAGTTTTGATTTTTATATGTAGAGATTATTAACTTATAGGAATTAGTCCAAGGCTTTATATCTTTTAAGCAGATAGTATAAATGTAATTTAATATTTCATATTGTTTTCAAACAAGGAAATGTTGCCGCTATGAGAGCTAAGATCTTTGCACAGACAGTGAAACATAATATGATGATTTAGTGAATCCAGCATTGTCTAAATGCAGAGACAATGATGATTTAGACAATTGGTATAGGACCAAGACCGCCACACACCAAGACCGCCACACTTGGGAGAGCTAAGCCTAAGGAAAAAATTGACTTGGGCCTAATGTGTTATTAGATGGTGCTAGAAGAGAGGAGATGAATGGGTAGGAGAGCCAGCAGGACAAGGCTACGAGAAAACCAGGGTCAGGATCGTGTACCACTGTACACCAGAACGAAAATTGCTTTTGTAGCTCATGCACGCCAATGTACGCCAACGAACTTTCTATTGCCTACAAAAATATGCCAAAATAAAAGTTACAAATTACAACTAATATTAAAAGCATGAAAAATTTTAATATACAAACAACTTATGTGTTAAAACTGAAAATCTTCTTACTAAACTGTAGAGAACTAGCTTATTTTAACTATTTTTGTTTTACTTTTACTTACTTGGAAAACTTAAACCCGGTTTTTTAAATTTAGTTTTCCATTTTTTGTAAAGGGCCCGATATATTCTTTTTGATGAAATTTAGCTATTGTAACTATGTACATAGAGACTATGCCAAATGCAAACTTAATCATTTTTGTATACTAATTATGTAGATTGATTGTTGGGACTCGGAACTTTTGGTCCCACCTGCTGGTCTTGGCAATCTCTATACGCCAAGCTGTATGCCAAGAGGGCATGCCAGGCCCCTTTGTACACCAAGTTGTACGCCAATGTGTAATCTAGATTCTAGGTCCCTCTGTATGCCGGAAAATTTCGGCGTACATGTATACCATCCGGAGTCTGGCGAGAAAAGAACCTATAAGAGGAATAGCAATGCTAGAAGATTGGTAGCTCCCCCTCAATAAGCCAGCAATAGCTGTGGTGGTCTTGGTGTGTGGCGGTCTTAGTCATGTGCCAGATAATTTAGTTGTTTTTTTTGTAACCTGCATATGATGATCTTGAATATGACAATTATATACAAAACCTAAAATTGAATTGGCCACTTTGTATGCCAGAGTTGGACCTGAAAATTTTATATACCAAGACCAAGACCCAAATATATAACAAGATTCTCAGTGAGAGGCAAAAAGATGTTAGAATTTCCTACTTCTAACATACAGGTAACCTTTAGGACTATGGGCTAAAATATTACTGGAACCAAGACCATTATTATTTTTTGATTCCTTTTTGTTTTTTGCTCAATAGAAATCATAGGCACTAGTATCAAAATGATCTAGACATAAGAGATTATAGGGGTCTAGCATTTTTTTTCAAGACTAAGAATGAATATAACAAAAGTTATAAAAATTCACCATTTATAAATCCATGAAAAGATGTAGTGGTGACTCGTAAGTAATAAAAATATAATCAAAAAAATTACAAATATAAAGCATCCACACTCAGACGACTAGCTAGGCCAATAAAACGTGTCAATACTATAATTGATTAATTGCCTATCCTATGTAGACTATGCTTTGTTCATCACAATCTTTAAACCCTCCGCTTAAAAATATACTAATCATATTTTTTAAATTATCCTACTTATAACTAAATGTTGTTTTTTATACTGTAAAGACGAGCCAATGTACGTTTGAAAGTAATTTATTAAATATAATTACATGAGTGTATTTCTTACATTTTGAACATTTGAATAGTCGCCGACTAAATAACTAAAACAAACTTTGCATATTCTTTACTTATGCTGCAAATACGCAGAATTTATCACACAAAGCATATAAATTAGCGGGCTCAGCATATTTTAACTGTCTGGCTTCATAAAATTTGATGCTAGGACTCAGTAAGTACTGAGCAAATGTTACGTTAAAAGTCGTATATTTTAGACCAACTTTCATTTATATAATTTGAACAGCATTTGTGTAACAAATGAATACCGAGGAGCCTGTTTTGAATTCTCAGCCGAAAGTGCCAAATCAGAGCGGCGAACTCTTACGAACAATGATTGATTATTATATTTATTTAATTAATATTGGTCATTAAAACAAATAAAGTTACACTATAAAGTATATATGCAAAATAACAATTACATACAGTAGAAAGTACAATAAAAGAGAAATACTATATACAGTACAGCAGACATAAAGTAAATACGAAATTGTTTACTTTTAAATTTGATACACATGTTACATTATCCTCCTCTTGGAAAGGACAATGTCCACATTGTCAATAAAAGTACAAAAGAGTAGAATATAAAAGTAAAGAAAATAACTATTAAATATACAGTACATGCTAAATTTTAAGGAAAAATATTGAACTCGCATTCCCAACTAGATATTCGCAATGAGGTGACAGAACACATTTTAAAAAAATGGTCTACTGGACCAAAAGAGAAGCCAGTTAACCAACACAAAAACCAGAACCCAACAGGGTTAGCAGAGCCCCGGGTTCTCCCCACCACAACCAGCGCAGAGCACAGCATGAATCAAGCAAAAACACTTAAAGCGAAAGGAATTACTTGTACACTTTTTTGTGATGCACTGCCATTGGGTGACCTTTACAACAAGCAAGAAAATACAGTACAACATTGAAATAATTATTTGAAAAGTAAAGTACATCATGGCAATTGCCAAAATACAGTATAAAGTACATATGAAGAATTACAGTAGGTACAAATGATGTGCAATTACATAAAAGTCATTCAACACAGCATTGAAATGGGAAGATGCAGCTCCTGGACTGTAGAACAGCAAAATTATCTGCACCTGCGATTTGATTGGCCAAGCTGATGTCGGCTATAGCCTATAGCTGTGCGCGCTCTGCTGATTGGCTGTAACTTAACTGTAATAATACATTTGCAGTCGATCAGTAGATCCAGCGGAGTCCTTCCTGGAATTCGAGTTCTGGTGTGGTCGCCATTGTAACGAAATGAATACCGAGGAGCCTGTTTTGAATTCTCAGCCGAAAGTGCCAAATCAGAGCGGCGAACTCTTACGAACAATGATTGATTATTATATTTATTTAATTAATATTGGTCATTAAAACAAATAAAGTTACACTATAAAAGTATATATGCAAAATAACAATTACATACAGTAGAAAGTACAATAAAAGAGAAATACTATATACAGTACAGCAGACATAAAGTAAATACGAAATTGTTTACTTTTAAATTTGATACACAGATGTTACATTTGCAAAAGAGTTGACGTTTTTTATAAGAAAAATCTAGAATGTCTTTTTTTAAGGTAAAATGCAATATGATTTGTTATTCTGTTTATTTAACTTCTGTCTGAAGTTCAATTTGATTAAATTTCTATGAAGTGTCAATAATCTTAACCGTTAGGCGAAAAGTTATCTCTGGTTCTTCATCTATTTACTTTTTATTTTTGTTAGACCTAGGGTGATATCTGAGTTTTTAAAGAGTTGTTCTAATTCAAAAGTTAAATTTAGCTTGGTTGAATTTAACTAACAATATTATTTTTTTCGCTTCAGCACATTAAAATTGGGTGGGCCAGGAGTCCGAATTCTTTTAAAAAAGTTTTATAGTTTTACTAAAACTAAACTAAATTAAGTTTTGTAAAACGTCTTCAGTAAGTGTAATTTTTTGCAGTGTTCTGACACGTTCTGTTCTAAAACGTGTTCTGAATTGCGTAGCCTATTGAATTTCTTTATTATAGATTTTAAAGTGACGATCAAGTGAAAAAATGAATGGCATGTTTCAAAATGATATGAGACTTTGGCCAAAAGTTGTTGTTATCAACTGGGTAAAAAGTAAGTACAATCTCAAATTAGGATATAAATACTTTAGCAAAGATATAAATACATTGTATCATATGTACATATCCATAAGATAGCATATTTAGTTAACTTTGAGTCCTAAACATATTGTATTGCATAGTATTAGAATGAATAGTAGTTTTGCTGGCCAAATTGGTGAAAAATTTTGCATGGCTATACTAAAAGAAAAAATATTTTTAGTATATTACTTATTAGTAATAGTATGTTTAAACAATGTAATACATTCTAATCTAAATTTAGTTTTTGATCTATGACTATGCTATGCTATAACATAAGTATAATTTTAAATGTATTAAGAGCCAAGACAAAAGTTGAATTTTATCACATTTGCAAGATTTTCTTTATTGATAATTGAACTTTGATTGAATTTAATTGAGATTTAAAAGTATACACCTAATTATACATCTAGTAAATATATTTACACAATTCTATCTATCAAGTTAATAATGCAAATTATTTTTTTTTAAATTTATCAAATGATTTTCTAATAATAAAACTAAACATACTATAATAATCAAAAATAGTTATATAGTTATAGATCTTGATTTTTTTCTTGAGATTTCAAAACAAAGATCAATATTAAAAAAGTTTTGTAATCTTGATAATTGAAATTAAGATTAACATCTTGTCTGTCTATTTGACCCATAGTCCAAATCATGACAAATGTATGCCAAAGTAATGAAAATTGTTGTTATTTTATTCTATGCTAATATAAATAAAAATTTTCTAACTATAAAGTTGTTTATACTTTAAGAAGGTGTCTAGTATATATCAGAGTTTTTTGGGCAAAATTTTTGGTATATACCAAGTATACCAAAAGATTGAAAATATGACTGTCATGTATGCCAAAATTTCAAAATTATGAAACTTTACTTTTGCACTGCAATAATAAACAACTTTTTTACATTGAAACAATCAAGGACCTTTATTCCTATGTTATGTCTGATGTTTATATGTACATTATAACAAAATAAGCATTGTATCTATTACTACTTAAAATAGTTTGCAGTTATATAATGTTTTGGTACCTAAATTCTTTAAGATAGCACTATTGAATTCAAATATTTTTGTTCACACTTCTGTCACTTTGTAATGACTATCTTTTTCTTTAAAATGTTCTACCTTTTGTTACAAAAACTGGAAGATACTTTTTTAAAAATAGCTTATATGCCAAATACAACTTTTTAAGATTCAAGCATGCCAAATAAATATATACCAATGAACTAGGAAAGGCTAATGTATGCCTGAAAATTCTAGCATATGGGATTCCTTCCTGAATATGAACTACATGTTAACTTTTTTAAAGAATATATTTTTTTAGAAATAAGAACTTTATTTAAATTTAAAGTGTTTCTTATTTGCTAGAAACTATTATTCTTTGTTTCACTTTTGTTTCCCTAATAACATTTATTGTTATTTTCAATTTTAAAATTTATTTTTTAACGAGCTTTCTTATTCAACTATACTATATATATAAAGCCTGAACTATGCTATTTTTGTACACTAACTATGTATGTCAAGACATGAAGATAAGCTAGGGCAAAAATATGCCAGAATTGTCTTGCATTAGAGCCACCTAGACTATGGTATCTTCTAACCCATAACTTTTAGATGAACACTTATAAACAGCTTATTTGTTTACATTTATTTGATATTCTAGTAAACTAATCTATGAGTAACTTAGTGATTATGTTACTTCACTTACTTTCTTTTTGTAGACTTGGATCCTAGCTTTGCAGAGTATATGCACGTATTTATTGAGCATGGCATTACTGGTGATCAACTATTAAATATGACCCACGATGACCTGGTGCAACTTGGCATTGACAAGGTTGGGCCTCAGGCCATCTTACTAGAGGCTGTGGACTCTGTTAAACGACTGGTAATGAACTTGCATTGTCGTACTTAAATCAGATATAAAAATATTGGATATCATAGTATCAAAAAGCTCTCAAATTGAATCTCAAACTTCAAACTCCCCCAAACTCAATATCAAACTTCAACCCCCCTCCCCAAACTCAATCTCAAACTTCAACCCCCCAAACTCAATCTCAAACTTCAACCCCCCTCAATCTCAAGCTTCAACCCCCCTCATTCTCAAGCTTCACCCCCCAAACTCAATCTCAAACTTCACCCCCAAACTCAATCTCAAACTTCAACCCCCCCCCCAAACTCAATCTCAAACTTCAATCCCCCAAACTCAATCTCAAACGTCAAACCAAAACTCAATCTCAAACGTCAACCCCCCCCAAAACTCAATCTCAAACTTCAACCCCCCCCCTCAATCTCAAACTTCAACCCACCCCAAAACTCAATCTCAAACTTCAACCCCCCAAAACTCAAATTTCAAACTTCAACCCAAAACTCAAATTTCAAACTTCAACCCCCCCCAAAACTCAATCTCAAACTTCAACCCCCATCAATCTCAAACTTCAACCCCCCTCAATCTCAAACTTCAACCCCCCCTCAATCTCAAACTGCAACCCCCCCCTCAATCTCAAACATCAACCCCCCCAAAACTCAATCTCAAACTTCAAATTAAGATTAAATTTGAAAGTCAGTAAATCATTCACACCCATTTGATTTCAGAACTCATCCTACATGGAAGCTGACACTCTCCAGCTGCACATTTATCAGCTCTCCGTGGCTGCCAACTGTCTAGTGCAAAGTATTCAGGTATGTTAAAAAATCGACTTTAACATTTAATATAGACTTACTATTCCTCTTAATACCTTCGCCTCAATCTGATCCATCCCATAGGCATACATCACGCTGATCAACCAGATAGACTCAAACCCCATGGAGCGGGCTCTCTACGAGCACGACAAAGGTCGCTACCAGTTGGACTTTTTCACCGCCCTAGTTGAGCTGGTCGAAGCTGCTAAAGAGGCCGTCTCTTGGCTATGCAGGGTGCCATTCTATAGTTCATTGGATACTGAGACTGTGAGACTGCTGCACAGCATACAACAGTCTATTGGGAATATTGTGTCAGCTTTTCCTAATTATTCTGATTCGCATCAGGGCAAAGCGTTGCAGGACATTAAAGAGCAGGTAAGATTCTGTGCTTGAATTTATTTAGATCCTGTTCTGGGGATCCCCATTCTGGGTCAAAGCTTCCGAATATCCCATTCTCTGAGTTGCTGAGATCCCCTTCTCCGAGTTGCTGAGATCCCCTTCTCCGAGTTGCTGAGATCCCCTTCTCCGAGTTGCTGAGATCCCCTTCTATGAGTTGCTGAGATCCCCTTCTATGAGTTGCTGAGATTCCCTTCTCCGAGTTGCTGAGATTCCCTTCTATATGTTGCTGAGATTCCC
>NIVC01001340.1:165000-237500 GCA_002269645.1 Macrostomum lignano | reverse complement strand
CTTTCAATAGATGAGAGATAAGTGCGCATATGGCTTTCCAAAATTATTTATAATATAAATTTTAATAACATTTTCTGCCTCAGAGTGAGACGCTATCTGGTAAGGTTGTCATCTTTATTGACAGACTTATTGGTGTTTTGGCTTTTGTTTTTCCAGAGTGATGAATTTTTACTGATTGTAGCAGTGTAACTATTTCTTCATACCAACGGTTGCTGGTTTATTCAGTTTGCTTCTAATAGCACAGCTCTGGTTATTGGGTTTAATAAGCTAATTTTGTAGAAAATTAGAAAGTCCGGTGTGATAGATATTTTCCAACTTGTTTGATAGACAATGTCCATCTGGTCTGATAGACAATGTCCATTTTGTGTGATAGACAATGTTTATTTTGTGTGATAGACAATGTTTATTTTGTGTGATAGACAATGTCCATCTGCTGTGATAGACAATTTTCATCTGGTGTGATAGACAATGTCCATCTGGTGTGATAGACAATGTCCATCTGGTGTGATAGACAATGTCCATCTGGTCTGATAGACAATGTCCATCTGGTCTGATAGACAATGTCCATCTTGTGTAATAGACAATATCCACCTGGTCTGATAGACAATGTCCATCTGGTGTGATAGACAATGTCCATCCTGTCTGATAGACAATGTCCATCTGTCTGTCGCATAGCAGATAGTGTAGTCCTACATGTCAAACATCTTCCAGCAGCTATCAATCAGTTTTCATCCCCCCACCCGCATCCCGAATCTCATTCAGCTGTGTCATCCAGGCAGCCGCCGCAGATCACCCTGACGGAGTCGGCGGAGCCTCGCCGTCCCAAGTATCCGTCAGTGAGCAGCCTGCCCGATCACCAGCAGCAGCAGCTCCAGTTGCAGCACCAGCAGCAGCAGCAGCAGCAGCACCCCAGCCCAGCAATGACCAGCCCCTCCCGCAACCGGAACCACTCTCACAACGGCGGCGGCGGGACCCCAAACCGATCCCAAAACCGGACTCCGTCGCGCGAAGATCCGCGCGGCTCCTGCGTTAGCGACGAATCCGGCGTCTGCCGCGGCTGGCTGCTGATGAAGAAGCCGAGATCCACTATCATGCCGGCTAAATGGACTCGGCACTACTGCGTGCTCAAGAATAACGCTTTCTACTATTATAAGACTGACAATATTCAGGTGCGGAATTGTTCTCTTTGAAATTGCTTCCTTTCCAGCGCACTGTCAGACTCTCCTGACAGACCATGACTTTGCTGCAGGGGGCTCCGTGCGTCCGGAAGCAGCGAGGAGGCGTTGCCGACCATTTCGCTTACCCCTGGCGACCACGGGCAGCTAGTGCTGCGGTGTCGCGCAGGGAGTTCCGGTGGCGCCGGCGTCCGCAGCGCGGTCCCCTCCGGAGAGTCCAGGAGGTGGATTGTCGCTCGCCCGGTAGCCCTTAGGTAGCGGACGAGCTGGCAGAGATTCTCGGGCCTGAAAACGTCGGAGAGGTCCGGGTTTGGGCCGAGGTAGGTGAGCCTGTCCTGAGTAAAGGCGGGGCATTCACAGATGAAGTGCTCCGCATTCTCGACACCGGAGAGGCAGAAAGGGCATTCCTCACTGCGGATTTTCTCCTGGAGGTAACGATGCCTGGCAAAGCAGCCATGACCCGAAAGGGCCATGGTAACCGCCCTGATGTCCCTGTGGTTGAGTCCAAGCAGGGCCCTGCGTAGGGCGGGGGAGGGACAAGGGACAGCCGCGCGGGATTGCCGGCAGTCGGGGGCGTTAGCCCACCTCTCCCTGTGCTTAGAAGCCACCCACTGGTTGATCCGAGTGGTGACAACGGCGATGGGGGTGGGGGCCACGGGCAGGGGACCAGTAAAAGAACCGGTCGAGCCAGCCTTGGCCAGGCGATCGGCCAGCTCGTTGCCGGGGTGGCCCGAATGCCCGGGGATCCACCTTAGGGACACCTTGTTGGAGGCGCCTAAGCGGTTGAGCTGCCCGATGCAGTCGAGGACTGTACGCGAGCAGGTGGTGGTGCGCTCAAGGGCGTGAATCGCCGCTTGACTGTCCGAGTGGAGGGTAATTTCCTTCCCCCAGGCGCGCTGATTGTACAGCTCCATGGCGCAGGAGCTGATGGCGAGAACTTCGTTCTGGAAGACGGTGGAGCAGGTGCCGGTGTGTTGGGAGAAGGTCGCCACAGTTCTCCCTCCAGACACGATGCAGTAGCCGTATCCAGAGGCGGAGTTGATTTGGGACCCGTCAGTGAAGCAGTGGATTTCCGGGGGTTTCCAGTTGTCTCTCGCTTCATGGCGTGGTGGAATGCTGGTTTTGAATTTGAGCGGGGGGCAGAGCGTGGACGGGATTCCGTCCGAGAGGGTCAGCAGGCCTCTCGCTGCTTCCAGGTCTCGCAGGCTGAGGTCGCCATGCGGCCGGAGGTTCCGCTTTCTGAAGGCAAACTGCTTCTGGATTTGGACACCCGCGTCAAGCAGGCGACGGGTGGTTTTCATAGCCTCCCCTCTAACAAAGAGGTCGAGGGGGGGGATGTCCAAGAAGGAGTTCATGCCAGCGAAGGGCGTTGAGGGAGCCGCGCTCATGATAGCTCGACAAGCGCGGCCTTGCACCCTTTTTAAAACCTCAAGAACCCCTTTCACCTCTAGGGCACTGTTCCAAATAAAGCCGGCGAAGGAGATGGCCGGTCTAACAATGGCAGTGTAAATCCACCAGAGGCGGCGGGGGGTGAGGCCCCAGGTAGCACCGAAAGCTCTGCGGATCTGCGCGAGAGTCGCGAGAGCTTTGCGGGCTTTAGTTTGGACGTGCGGGGTCCAGCTCAACCTGTGGTCGAGGGTGACGCCCAGACATCTAGTTTGTTTCTCCATGGCAACAGGTTTGCCGTAGAGGGAGAGCGGTTCGATCCTCCAGTTTCGGCGGCTGGTGAACATGATAGCCACGGTTTTAGACTCAGAGAACCTGAGACCGCAGCTATGTGCCCAGCGCTCGGCACGGTGGATGAAGGCTTGAAGGAGGTCCCTGAGGACCCTGACAGACCATCATATTCTACTGACACACCGTCAGATTCTCCTGACACACCATCATATTCTACTGACACACCGTCAGATTCTCCTGACACACCATCATATTCTACTGACACACCGTCAGATTCTCCTGACACACCATCATATTCTACTGACACACCGTCAGATTCTCCTGACACACCGTGTCAGATTCTCCTGACACACCGTGTCAGATTCTCCTGACACACCGTGTCAGATTCTCCTGACACACCGTGTCAGATTCTCCTGACACACCGTGTCAGATTCTCCTGACACACCATCATATTCTACTGACACACCGTCATATTCTACTGACACACCGTCAGATTCTCTTGACACACCGTGTCAGATTCTCCTGACACACCGTCAGATTCTCCTGACACACCGTGTCAGATTCTCCTGACACACCGTCAGATTCTCCTGACACACCGTGTCAGATTCTCCTGACACACTGTCAGATTCTCCTGACACACCGTCAGATTCTCCTGACACAACGTCAGATTCTCTCGACACAGTTATATTATCCTCATAAACTGTCAAATTCTCCTGACACACCGACAGCTCTATTTGACCGCTTGACATACCATTAGTTTCTCCTGACAACCTAACACTCAGTTTATATTGACTTCTGGCAGTGTCAGCTAGTAAACTTATTTTTTGCAGCACCGATATGTATCGAATTATAAGTAGAACATGAAGAGCCCCTCCCCCCCCCCCCTAAAACACCCAGGAGGAGCACGCTGAAGGCCTAATCAACATGCCTCACCTGACGGTGACCTTCGCCGAGTCAGAGAGAGGCCAGAAGTACCCCTTTCACATCGAGAACCGGGCGGTGCAGACCACCTTCACCTTCGCTGCCGACATCGAAAGCGACCGCACCAAGTGGGTGAACTGCCTGGCGCTGGCCACCATCGGCTACAAGGTGGCCGACAACCAGCGCATCGCCGGCTTCGACCCGCCGTTCGTCGCCATCGCTCCGTCATCGACATCGGCAGCTGGACACTCGATCACCGCGTCGCCTTCGCTGTCGACCCACTCGACTCTGACAATGTCGTCTACAGTTGAAACTGTCGACGATGCCGAATTCTCAATGATGTCAGCGGCCTCTTTGGTGTCGGGCTCGACCGCTTCGCTGCCTCCGCCTGTGCCGCCGCGACTGTCGAAATCTGGCGCCGCTTCGTCGGCGCGAAATTCTCCGCTGGTGCCGCGACGCGATCCGCCGCCACCTCCGCCGCCGCCCCGACACCTTCCGGTGTTGGCGACGTCGACGGCTTCGTCGTCTCAGTCGGAGTCGCCCACCGGAGTGCAGGCGCGGTCGTCAGCTGGCTCGGTGGCCTACCGGCCGATGACGCAGATCCTAGAGGGCGCCATTGTTGGCGGCGTCGGCAACAAGCGGGAGAGCGAACTGCTCCGCAAGGTGATGCGGGCTAAACGGCTGGAAAGGGAGATCCAGGTGAGGCTGGCGACTTCCATTGTGCCTCAGTGAGAGAATTTGAGATCCCCAACCACTCCCCCAGTCAGTCTCCCAGATCCCCAGTAGTCTCTCAGATCCCCATCTACTCTCCCCATATCTTCAGTTAGTCACCCAAATCCCAGTCTCCCAGATCCCCAGCCAGTCTCCCAGATCCCCAGTCAGTCTCCCAGATCCCCAGTCAGTCTCCCAGATCCCCACTCAGTCTCCCAGATCCCCAATCAGTCTCCAATATCCCCAGTCAGTCTCCAATATCCATAGTCAGTCTCCCAGATCCCCATCCACTCTCTAAGACCCCCAGTCAGTCTCCAATATCCCCAGTCAGTCTCCAATATCCATAGTCAGTCTCCCAGATCCCCATCCACTCTCTAAGACCCCCAGTCAGTCTCCCAGATCCCCAGTCAGTCTCCCAGATCCCCAGTCAGTCTCCCAGATCCCCAGTCAGTCTCCCAGATCCCCATCCACTCTCTAAGACCCCCAGTCAGTCTTCAAGATCCCCAATCAGTCTCCCAGATCCCCAGTCAGTCTCCAATATCCCCAGTCAGTCTCCAATATCCCCAGTCAGTCTCCAATATCCCCAGTCAGTCTCCCAGATCAGCCACCAATAACCAGCAAAACTGCCTCTGCCTACCCTAATCCAGGACAAAAAGCAGCAGCTGGAACTCGTCTCCCAGTTCCTGTCCAGCCCCGAGGCGGCTTCGCCCGATTCGGTGAGCGAATTTCTAAACCAGCACGCCAGCCAGCTGGGCATCAACCGGTTCATTAAGCTGGGCGATTCTTCTGGCGCTTCGCTTTCCTCAGATTCGTCAACCGTGATTTGAACAGTGACACTTGCTAGTAAGATTGCTTATTCATTTGATGTCGTTACACGTGTGCCCCGTAATTTTTGTTTCCTGTCTTGAATTTCGAAATTTTGCAGTTATCAAATTTCTATGTGAATATTTTATGATTGCTACTGACAGTAGGTTAGCAGAGATCGCCAACTATCTTGCTTAGCTGAGCGGTATAAATTCGTTTGTATATTTGATTAGTGACTGTTGTATTATAAATTTTGCGGGTAAAGTTCCTGGACCTATTCACTATGAGGCGCTGTTGTTGATCGAATTTTATAAGTACACGTGACTTCATTTTTAATCTGATGTTGTACTCTGCCTTGTTCATTTTTAGCTGTGTTGCTGGAGATATGCGTCACTGCGCTTTGCTGTTCATGTGCAGCCACACCACCCTCCAACCTGCTGATTAGACAGCCACCTCACCCTCCAACCTGCTGATTGGGCAGCCACCTCACCCTCAAATCTGCTGATTTGGCAGCCAGCCCACCCTGGGCAGCTACCCCACCCCAAACTGCTGATTGGGCAGCCAGCCCACCCTGGGCAGCTACCCCACCCTCCAACCTGCTGATTGGGCAGCCCCCCACCCCCAAACTGCTGATTGGGCAGCCCCCACCCCCAAACTGCTGATTGGGCAGCCCCCCACCCCCAAACTGCTGATTGGGCAGCCACCCCACCCTGGGCAGCTACCCCACCCTCCAACCTGCTGATTGGGCAACCACCCCACCCCCAGACTGCTGATTGGGCAGCCACCCCACCCTCAAACTGTTTATTGGGCAGCCACCCCACCCTCCAACCTGCTGATTTGGCAGCCACCCCACCCCCAAACTGCTGATTAGGCAGCCACCCCACCCCCAAACTGTTGATTGGGCAGCCACCCCACCCTCCAACCTGCTGATTGGGCAGCCACCCCACCCCCCATTTTATGTGGCTTTAAATCTTTTACGAGCGTATAGCAGATTTTGTTGTAATTAAACTTCAATATGAATATATTGCTCTATAAATGTCACTATTTGTACTGCGTTCCAATACTGAATAACGTTGTATTTAAAAAAAAACCCAAAATAATGCTTGACGTCTTGTGTCTCGTATTCTATGCCTTAAGAGCTTTATTTTTTTTTTACTAAAACACTAGCTAACATTAATAGTAGTGATTGGCAGCTGTTCAATCTTTCTTAGATAGGTAACGTCAATCTTTGTCTCACTTTGTGGGTTCTCACAGATTTCCTGTTTCTCGCGTAATTTGACCCGTCTTTTTTATTATTGATCTTTCGACTGTCTTTATCTAAAATTGGTGGGTCTTTGTCTGAGATTGGTTGGTCTTTCTACTAATTGGTCGGTCTTTGTCTCAGAATGGTCTTGTCCGAGATTGGTAGGTCTTTGTCCAAGAGTGGTCTTTGTCCGAGATTGGTGTGTCCGAGAGTGGTCTAGTCCGAGAGTGATGATCCTGTCCGAGATTGGTGGGTCTTTGTCGGAGAGTGGTTTTATTCGAAATTGGTGGGTCTTTTGTCCGAGATTAGTCGGTCTTTGTCTGAGATAGGTTCGTCTTTCTACTAATTGGTCCGTCTTTGTCTGAGAGTGCTCTTTTCCGAGATTGGTAGGTCTTTGTCGGAGAGTGGTCTTATCCGAGATTGGTCGGTCTTTGTCTGAGAGTGGTCTTGTCCGAGATTGGTCGGTCTTTGTCTGAGAGTGGTCTTGTCCGAGATTGGTCGGTCTTTGTCGGAGAGTGGTCTTATCCGAGATTGGTCGGTCTTTGTCGGAGAGTGGTCTTATCCGAGATTGGTCGGTCTTTGTCTGAGAGTGGTCTTGTCCGAGATTGGTCGGTCTTTGTCTGAGAGTGGTCTTATCCGAGATTGGTAGGTCTTTGTCGGAAAGTGGTCTTATCCGAAATTGGTGCGTCTTTGTCTGAGATTCTTAGAGAATTTTCGGTTTTGACTGCCCGAGAATTTCGCTCTGAATTGTCTGGATTAGTTAGTAAAGCATTTAGTCTGTTAGTCTGTTAGGTCAAGCTATGCTACTTCACAAACCGCTGTGCTTCACAACCTGCAGATGTGAACCCGCCTCTTCAATAATCGTGCAACCAATCAAACACAAACATGGCCCTCACTCGTCTTCAACGCATTGTGTTCGGCTTCGGTCACGTGTTCAACGATCTGTGCGCTTCGATTTGGTTCACCTACCTCATTACCTACATGATGAATGTGCTGAAATTCTCAATGGGTAACGCCGGCAATCTGATGATAATTGGTCAGCTGGCTGATGGGCTCGGCACCACGTTTGTCGGCTTAGAGTCGGACAGAACCAGTCCTGGTGGCTTTCGTGGCTACGGCCGGCGCAAAACTTGGCACGCTGTTGGCAGCTTCTGCGTATTAATTAGCTTCCCATTCATATTTAATCCGATACCTTGTGCGCCGCATGCTGACGAATGGGCGAGGCTGATCTACTATGGACCGCTTATTGCCCTGTTCCAGGTAAATGTCTCTGGCTCTGGTGTATTGCTAAAAAAGCAGAAACTAATAAAACTACTGAGTGTGAGATAATTGAAGCTCAATATTGAGCTGCTTCAGGTGTGCTGCTTGAGTGCCAGACAAAAATTGGAACCGTGGAAGAGCGAGTAGACTGGAACACTGTGCGGAATGATGCAAAGTTTGTTTTGATAGCTACTTCTTTGAAGTACATGTACGAGCTATAAACAACCGCATATTAGGGCTGGAGTTGTGTGCGCTTCTCGGTGTAAAACTACGGGTTTTAAAAGTACAAATTGGACATTCAATCTCTGGACACTTCGTGCCGTTCTCTTGCCGCTATCACGTATACTAGCTCATAAAATTTCCAGATATGCTACACAAACTAGTTAAAAAGTAGTGCGTCTTCTCTTCCAGTAGTAGTTTGTCTGCGCAGCGTCACCTAAATATTTTGGCAGCTAAAATGTACTTTCCTTCCTCAGGGTTTGTGGCCTCAGGAGCATATGGGGCTAAGGATAAACAGCAAGCTTTTAACTCCAGTGAACGCAAGACGGACGAAACTCAGCCTAGGGGGGGGGGGGGGGGGGGGCTATAGATCAGGCAATGATACGAACTAAACAGATGACCTGTCGGACAAATGACACTATGCAGATAAAGGAATGACACGAACTGGACAGATGACCCTCTGGTCGGACAAATGACACTATGCAGATAAAGGAATGACACGAACTGGACAGATGACCCTCTGGTCGGACAAATGACACTATGCAGATAAAGGAATGACACGAACTGGACAGATGACCCTCTGGTCGGACAAATGACACTATGCAGATAAAGGAATGACACGAACTGGACAGATGACCCTCTGGTCGGACAAATGACACTATGCAGATAAAGGAATGACACGAACTGGACAGATGACCCTCTGGTCGGACAAATGACACTATGCAGATAAAGGAATGACACGAACTGGACAGATGACCCTCTGGTCGGACAAATGACACTATGCAGATAAAGGAATGACACGAACTGGACAGATGACCCTCTGGTCGGACAAATGACACTATGCAGATAAAGGAATGACACGAACTGGACAGATGACCCTCTGATTAAACAAATGAGTGTGTGGTTAGCTGTGAAGTTGATAGGCTTAACTTGAGGCCGCGGTGCAGGACATCCTTATAGGTGCGCTCCGAACTCAGCGACACAGAAGTCCTGGTGTCCACCTCCATCAGACACGGGCGTCCGTCGATGAAAACTGTTGTGATTATCGGGGGCACAGTTTCGCTGCGTGTGGGTGCGGAACCAAGTTGGTGCAGAGAGTACGGCTCGTCTTGATGGTTCTCGCCTCAAAAACTTGATTGACCACCTGCTGAGGCTGATTTCTCTGCAAGCCCTGGCTGTGTGTCCATTTTTCTGGCACCGGAAACACTGCTTGTCGATGAACGGACATTTTTGGGACATTTGCCTTGTCGACAGGCACCTGTCTGATCTGATCCAGTGCTTTTCCTTGCTGAATCTTGAGAACTGAATCCTCCGTCTTCTTCTTCAGCGCTCCTCTAGCGGCGCAGCGGTGCCGAAACAGACAGGGGCCAACGCCCCATGCTTCGTAGGAGCGACAGAGCCAAGCCCGGCTCGGCGAGGAGGCGCTCCACTTCAGTGCCGACAAGGCTTAGGCGGCGCGCGTCCCCCCTCGGGGTTGAAGATTGCGTGTGTACTGGAGTCCGGTGCCCCGCAGTCTTGACAGAGCGGGGAGTCCGTCAGGCCGAATCGATGTCGGATCTCGGCGGCCAGCATGGAAGCACCGGCTCGAAGTTGGCAGGCCGCCGTGTGCTCGGCCCGGATCCTGGCGTGGAAAGTCGGCCAGGCCGGTGGCATGACGCTGTCGTCAAGCGCACGGCGGTCTCGGCGAATTGCGGCCTTGGCGGCACTGAGCGAAATGGCCGCCGATGTTTGCGGCAGGCGGGCTGCGGCATTTGCAGCTCTGTCCGCGGCTTCATTGGCGGGTATGCCGCAGTGGGCAGGGACCCAAGTGAGGTCGATGTCGTTGCGTTCGCGGGTGCCCAGGTTGATGAGGAGACGCCAGCAGGAGAGGCCGCTCTCAGTGCGGTGATCCAGGGGGCCCGCTTGCAGGGCAATGAGCGACGAGAGCGAGTCGCTACACAGCCGGATGCGGGCTGCGCGAGGACCGACCTTCTCCGCGACGAAGGTGAGGGCGTCCTTGGTGGCGCGCATCTCGGCGTCGAAGGAGCTGCAGAAACGGCCGGCCGGGTTTTTTTCGGACGAAGGTAACTAGTTTGGTACAGATAATGGCGGCGCTGCCTTCCGGTCCTGTGCCGTCTACAACCGAGCCGTCGGTCCATGCGCTGATGTCGGCTACGGATAGGGCCTCGAGGATGCCGTGGGCGGCTGCACTTTGGTCGGCAGGTGGATCAGTCTTGCTACACCTGGAGGCTGCCTCCAGACAGAACTGGACCCTGTCCGTGTGGGCCTCCCAGGGAGCGATGCCGCAGTTGCATAGGTCATCCCTGGTGTACAGGTCGAGCTCAGCGCAGGCTGGCATTTCAAGCGCCGCAAAGTTGCAAAAGGGTCGTCTAGCGTCTCGGAGATCGAGACATCCTCCGTCTTGCTGCTCTCGCTGGTCCCAGCGCCAGTGAAACAGCTTGACTTACGATGGTACTAGCCCAAAAACCTACTATATACTGTAGCTACTGTAGCGACTTATATACTTAAGGGACTAAGGCTTAATAAAGGGACTAAAAACACAAAGTAGCAATTTGAGTATGTATGAATTAGTACGCGACAGTGTTCGCACAAACGAAAGTACAGACAGAAGATAAAAATAGCCAGAGCAGCGCAACCCCAAAACATGCACAAACCAACTCAGCACCAACAACCCATACACACGCTACACATGCCACACCCCACCACACAGTTGACACGAACTGGACAGATATCCTGGCGAAAGAAGTTATAAAATAAAAATATTAAGTTTCAGTTCGATATACATGTAGTGGACATTGACCCGAATGAAAATTAATTAAAATTAAAATTTTGAAAGCATTGAACGTATACTACCTTACTACTACTGTACGAATAGTAAAAAAGATAAAAATAAAAGTCAAATAAAACAACACAAACAGAAACAGCATGAAGAATATAGCAAAAGTTGAGAAAAAATTTAACACGTTCCACCACGCGTTAGCGGCTTGCCAAAAAATTGCACGTACATGCCGCTTACTCTGGAAGGAGTGTGATACAGACGGTCAGCCGCCAACTGTTTATCAGCGCCAGCCAAGAGAGAGAGAGCCATTCATAGAGAGGTCATTCATAAATGTGTAGTCAACGCGGGTTGGTTCGGGTGCCCAGCCCAGGTACTCTAAGGTTGTACCAGCAGGCGTTGTGACACTCTGCCAATGCGATACTACTACTGACAGGCGTTATGACGCTCTGGGTAGGGAATTTGCTCGTTCTGGCGTGATGGCGCTCAGAATTAGCGTTGCTCCAGAGGTGTTGTGAAACTCTCTGATGTTTATACTGTGCTAAAGTATGATAGAGGTAAGTATGGTACGCGGGGTCCGCTCTCCCAGCGTTGTGACGCTCTGACAGGAATTCCCTGCAGCCTACCAAGCTTCCCAGAAAAGACTGAACTCAAGCAGGGCGTCTTACCAGTGGCCGAGTTATCAGATGTGCGTTTAAGCTGGCTTCTTACTTGCTCTTGCCCTTCTGGGTCATTGTCGACTTATTTGTGGTGCCGTACAACTTGAAACTTTGTTAGAACTAAATGTCTTATTAGAAGCTAAACAACTCTCTTCTCAAGGTTGCAGTACGAGGGGAACGGGAAAACCCAGCGGGCTTGAGCAAAAAAACCAGCGCAAACTAATAAATACCACACAGGCCTGAAGGGGGGGCAGACGGCCGCACCGGCCAGCCAATCAAAACCCCGTCTAGGGGGGAGGGGCCGCACGGCTGGGAAGGGGCACGCACAAAGCTCGGCCGCCAACACCCCCCCCCAGCCTGCGCCAAAGTGCATCACGCCCTGCAAACCAGATGCATTACAAATGATATTATGAATATAAATTAATAATTTCTGACAATAAGGAAAATAAAGATTAAAGACATTCTTTATTAGTGTAAATAATTTATGACTAAATATACATAAATATCCCTCGCTTGTCGATTGTACATTCGCTAGGTCACAATAATAAGAATTGGGAAGAGTTCGCTGACTCGCAGCGATAAGAAGTAAAAAGCAGACAAAAGAATTGTTTGTAAATTTTTTTCAAAATTAAGGAACAGCAATACTTAATTTTGTTTAAATGAACGCACGAACGCACGTACATGTGACATTGTGTAAGAACTCGCTGAACCGAGTCCTATGTCCACGGAACATACCTTCGAAGCTGCCATACTTAAACTTGATGAATGGACTTGCAGCGTCCTACGGCAGTTGAGCTTTGGCTGGCTTAACAAAATTATCTGATCTTTAAAGCTGAGGTGGGGGCGGAGGAAGAGCAGCAAAATTCTTTGAGACTTGGGCGGGTTGACGAATTTGAAATGCCGCCGGCGTTGAGTTCGCACGAAGAATTCCGGAAAATCGTGCAGTCGAATCTCAAAGGTGTTCCTCCTAAATACTCCGTCTGCCGGGTCCTCAGTTCCGGGGGGAGGGTAGTCGTAATCGCAGTCGAGCGGTCTTCGTTAGACACGGTCGTTCCAATTGGGTCCTAGACACCGAAGTTCAATGTACGTCGAAATGCTTCGCTGGTTACTATTAGTAGAGTAGCGCTGCCACCACCGTAATTTACGTATTACGGAACGTTGAATTCTCAGAGCTTTCTTTGATATTAGAAACTTTTGGTTGTTTACGCCTCACGGGCAAATAACTCAATTTAAAGCAATGGGCTTAGTGAATTAAACGAATAAATATTGATTAATGTTTTTATTAGATATTATTAAAATAAAATTGGCCGTTCGCTGGCTACGAACGAGAGTTCCGGCTGTACCGTGGTGCGGAGTAAATATGGTTAATGAAGGTTAAACAAGTTTACGCAAGCTAATGAAGTTAAAGTCGCGTGGGTATATACAACTGAGTAACAAAACTAAACGCTAAAGAAAAGGAACAGGCAAAGCACAAAAAGGAGAGGAGAGGCAAGGCATGCAAACGGTGCGGCCCGTTCCGAGCCATATAAATATGACGGGAAAAATATTAAACCGGTGCTTGGGGCAACAGATGGGGCAACGGAAAAGGCACAGAAAACCCAAGAAGAACCAGGGAACGGGAAAACGAGGCCAACAGACGGGCCAACGGAAGGGGCAAAAGATGGGCCAGCAGGGGGACGGGGAAAACTACCAAAAGGGCCAAAGGCGGGACGACCAACACCGAAAAAAAATTTACGTCACTGCGTGAGTCATGTAAGGTAAGCCGTCAAAGTCCAGTGGTAGTTCGCCCTACCACAAAGCACACTATTTGAAAGGGACCTTTCTGTGAATTGTAACTGTCCTAGAAACTGACTATCATAAGTTTATGCGGGTTGATTAATGGAACATGTAATGTTTATTAACGACTTTAGTCGATAAAAAAAACAAAGTGTCACTGTTGGAAGCTCACCCATAGTTTATTCTCAGGGTGCTCGGCCCATTGCCGCACCTCCTGCAATGTAAAATTGCATTCTACATCCTGTCGGTTAGCGTTTCCCTCGCCGAAACAAATGACCATCCCAAAAGCAAGCATCTCCTTGCCGCTTATGCCTTTGGCCTGAGCTTCTTCGGCTTCAGCTTTGACCAGCTACTGCCTCTTAAAAGCCATGAGCGCCGATGCCTGTTCATCGCTTATAAGGCGCGCATGCTTTTTGTCCTGCAATTTTCAATGCCTTTGTTTAGACTGTGTTTTTTAGAGTTAAATGTGCGAGTGGAGCAATCCATTAAAAAACTCGAAACAGGACAAGACTTTCTCACCTTTAAAGCAGAATAATAAAACTGCTTTCTCTTGTGGTAATAGTTGGTCTATTTTGGGCAAATTGCACGAAAGCTCTATAAATGGACACAAGGTACCAACCGTCTCTTTCTGTACGCCAAATGACATCGTAGTTAAGTGCTCCGAGATCTGTGGGGTTTAAAGGTCAAAATTGCACATTTTTATGTGACATTATACATACAGATCGAACCATTATAATATAAACTGCGATAAAATCACTAAAATGAAGTCGTGAGCCCGCGGGTAAGGCTACTGGTTTATTATACTACTTTATTCTTAGTGGACTACTGGTTTAGTTGGTAGATTTCTGCCACCAGGTGCCTGTTATTCCCTGATTTCTAGTAGCTAGTAGCTACATCTTGAAAGATGGACATCCAAGAAAATTTTACTTGAAATATGTAAAACAATAAAAATCGAATTGAGCATGCAATAGGTCTTAAAAATACTATTCCTTAATTTGGTGCAAAATTAGACATTGACTACCGTTGTGCACTGTTACGGCATAGACTAGCACTAACAGTTTTATGTATTCCCTATTCTTATTCCCGGTCTTACCCTTTTATTTTTCTAAGTTAGAATTGCTTCTGGGCCGGCTGAAGAGCTCCCCGCTTTCTCTCCCCCGAACTTCAACTGCTAGATATTTGTAATTGTAAAGAACTCCCCAACTCCTCGATCTATTCCTGCCATATTTATTTACCAAGCTAAAACTACCTATAGTAGCGCAAAAGCATATGTGCTCTGCTACAATAAAATAGCAAAAAACGCTAATTTTGCTACTGAAAAAAGTAGAACAATCCAATATTCGTTTCTCTGGCCGATACAGACTCTTTTAAATTAAATTATTTTTTTCCGGTGGTTTGCAAATTTGAAATCTTTAACCACTGTTCCTATGCTGGACTTAAATTACCTCATAGTCGCTTTATCCTTACCTGTTTCATAGACACACACACATCCTCTCCTTAAAAATGCCTTTTTTTAAGTTTGGCTGGGCCGCCGTCCAAAATTCGCACCTGTCGTTGATACCTCAACTAGCGGAGACGGACACTGAACGGACTCGTTTAAATTCAATCCGATTCGCTTTCACCGTGGCCAGCAATATTGTTGTGTACCTCAGCGCATTTCTACTATTGAAATTTAACGAACTTGAAACTGGCAAGCAGGACGACGACTCAGGCCAGCTGAGTCCGGCTGATGCCGAGAGTTTTCGCTACTTAGTATTCATAGTCTGCAGTCTTGGCAGCCTGTGCACCCTGCTGTTTCATCTCGTGCTAAAGGAGGTGCCAAATTCAACAGTCGAAGTCAACGACAATCGCGCCGGCATCAATGACGCAGAGGAAGTCGATGACGGCGTCGAGGATCGACCGCTAGCAGCTGCTACAAGCTCAGCGTCCACCGCTGCCTGTACCAAGATGCTCTCGTTGGACTGGCTAAAGGAGCCACAGTTCTATGCCATCGGCACTCTGTACATGCTCACCCGGCTGATAATTAATGTTGCTCAAGTTTACCTGCCGCTTCTGGTTACAGAATCGTTCGGATTGCACAAGGCTTGGATTGCTATTGTGCCTTTAGTTGTGTACTTTGTTAGTATGCTTACTAGCGTCTTGACTGAGACTTGCCACGCTCTAGGCAGGAACCGGTGAGTCCGAGAAAATTTATTATCCTATGTTTTAAGTACATTGCAGCATTTAACACGTCTGAGTTTGACGCTATACCACCATTCCCCGTGCGTGCGCTTCAAACACAACTCTACGTATCCGGAGTCGTTTCTGACTCATGTAGTCAATAAAACGTTTCAAATTGACATTTGGTCGACTCTTTGACGACTTGTACCGTGAAATCTCGTAGGTCTAGAGTCGCTAAAATGGTCAAATTTTTATTGGTGCACTTGTATCCGTTCTTTACTGTTTTTTTTATTAGAGGCAGGGGGGTTGTGTGCACCCTGGTACACTAAGCGACATAGGCACACAACCGGCGAGAGGCATTACTGCCCATTCCGCCGACTCCCCTGAGCAGGCATACAAGCGCGCAGATACGTACGCAGGCACACACACAGGAGTGTACAGCGGCCATAACTTTATTTTATCGTTAGGCATGTACACTTCACTGCGCCTTGGGGGGTTGGCTCTTAAGGCCGTTAATTGCACGAGCAGAGCCAAGCCGAGATTCCAATTCAGTCCCAAATTAATGTGACTGCACTTGGAATCGAGCCTGGCCCCGTTCTTTACTGTTACTGTCTTCGCTTGATTTAGTCCACAGACCTGCTTGCAATTATTGATATTATAGATTATAGTTTTTCATTTCTGACATTGAGAAGAATTGAAATTTATTTGGCATTCATCCGTATCTACACCGGTGCTTGGCTTAACTACTTGTTGGGTTATTAATTAATTTCAAACTGCAGCAAAGTGGCCAACCTGCTTGGCTTGGCTTTGATTGGCGGCTTCTCAGCCAGTGCCTACCTGGTGCAGCCCGACACGGTCACGCCATGGCAGTTAGCATTCCCGGCATTGTCCTTGGGCATTGGCAGTTCAATTATCATGATAATGTCCATGTCTCTGACAGCGGATCTGATTGGCCCGGACAGGGATAGCTCAGCGTTTGTCTACGGCTGTATGAGCTTAGTTGACAAGCTGGCTAATGGAGTGACGGTTTGGATTGTGCAGCACACGCAGCCGCATATGCGACCTGGCGGCGATATCTGTATGAAGTTCTTCCGCGAGATTGAGGGCTTCGGCATTGGCGGCTTCGCTGCTGTGGCCTTCCTGCTGACGCTCTGCCTGCTGCCAGTCAGGATTGGGCAGCGTAGAAAATTGGCCGCTAAGAATGATGGCCCGAACGGGTACGGCAGCGTTGAGCGGAGGCCTGATGCGTAGTATAGTGCTGCGGCTACTGACTTTTTCATGTCTCTTGATGACGATTCTCTTGTCAACAATCTCTTGTCAACAATAGCATAAATTTATAGTGTTGAAACTGGTAATGCTTGAGTTAGAAATTCAGTTGAAACACTTCGGAAATCATTTTGAGTAGCCTCAAGTGCGTAGCTTCAAGTAGGTAGCCTCAGGTAGGTAGCCTCAGGTAGTAGCCTCAAGTACATGTAGTAGCCTCAGGTAGGTAGCCTCAAGTACGTAGCCTCAGGTAGGTAGCCTCAGCTAGGTAGCCTCAGGTAGGTAGCCTCAGGTAGGTAGCCTCAAGTACGTAGCCTCAGGTAGGTAGCTTCAGGTAGTAGCCTCAGGTAGGTAGCCTCAAGTACGTAGCCTCAGGTAGGTAGCCTCAGGTAGGTAGCCTCAGGTAGGTAGCCTCAGGTAGTAGCCTCAGGTAGGTAGCCTCAAGTACGTAGCCTCAGGTAGGTAGCCTCAGCTAGGTAGCCTCAGGTAGGTAGCCTCAGGTAGTAGCCTCAGGTAGGTAGCCTCAGGTAGGTAGCCTCGGCTAGGTAGCCTCAGCTAGGTAGCCTCAGGTAGGTAGCCTCAAGTAGTAGCCTCAGGTAGGTAGCCTCAAGTACGTAGCCTCAGGTAGGTAGTCTCAGGTAGGTAGTCTCAGGTAGGTAGTCTCAGGTAGGTAGCTTCAGGTAGATAGCCTCAGGTAGGTAGCTTCAGGTAGATTGCCTCAGGTACGTAGCCTCGGGTAGTAGCCTCAGATAGTAGCCTCAGGTAGGTAGCCTCAGGTACGTAGCCTCGGGTAGTAGCCTCAGGTAGGTATCCTCAGGTAGTAGCCTCAGGTAGGTAGCTTCAGGTAGATAGCCTCAGGTACGTAGCCTCGGGTAGTAGCCTCAGATAGTAGCCTCAGTTAGATAGCCTCAGGTAGGTAGCCTCAGGTAGCTTTAAGTATGCAGCCTCAGTTCTGTAACCTCAAACATGTAATCTTGAGAACACGTTACTCAGTCACCCTCTAATATATGCACGAATTTTCAAAAATGCTATTGTTGGTTTTTAATTCCCCATTATTTGGTTATGAGTATAATTGCCTACGGGTATTATTGACCGTAAGCCACCAGTTATTATTCGTTGTTATCGAAACTGGTACACTTTATATCATGTTTATAGCAAATCTGTGTTTTAATGAAGCAACTAATTTGATTTTATTTGCTATAATTTTTCTGTAAAATAGACTTGAATACAATATATTTGCAGCTGCACAATCTGAGTAAGGCGGTGCGCTTATCAGCTCTGCTTCTCCGTGTGCATGGTTGAGGCGTGCAACGAATTAAAGATGATGAACTCGTATTAGTTTGATGTTCCATTATACAATATTTCTGCTTGATTAGCCAAATCAATGCACCGAAAACCAGATTGGTCCAAGTTTGTTTTATGTTTCCTCCACGTTAGCCTACTACTAATAGTAGGCCCTTATCCAGATAGCTCGGATGTTCCAACACGCCTCTATATATATGCTATTTTTGCAATCCTTTATGCCATAATCTGTGTTTGAAATATCTTATTTTCTACTAAATACATTATTTTCTATGTTCAATAAGTGATTACTGTGGCTAAGTAGTGCCTTAGTGACTGAGTTGTGTGCCTGTCTCCTGTGAACACTTCCTTAGTGAGTGGCTCAGTGACTGAGCTGTGTGCCTGTCTCCTGTGAACACTTCCTGAGTGAGCGGCTCAGTGACTGAGTTGTGTGCCTGTCTCCTGTGAACACTTCCTGAGTGAGCGGCTCAGTGACTGAGTTGTGTGCCTGTCTCCTGTGAACACTTCCTGGGTGAGCGGCTCAGTGACTGAGTTGTGTGCCTATCTCCTGTGAACACTTCCTGAGTGAGCGGCTCAGTGACTGAGTTGTGTGCCTGTCTCCTGTGAACACTTCCTGGGTGAGCGGCTCAGTGACTGAGTTGTGTGCCTGTCTCCTGTGAACACTTCCTGGGTGAGCGGCTCAGTGACTGAGTTGTGTGCCTGTCTCCTGTAATGTCTGCTTGTCTGGAGTAATTAATTTTACTGGAAATGTAAAATCATGTTCTGTTCTTCCACGTGAAAGGAATTCCCATTGCCGATTTTTGCCACTTGTGCCTGGAATTATAGAATTGTCTAGGTTTATAGATGCATGCGTTTTGGATAATGTTGTGATTCAATTATTTTTTTATTGCTATTACCATTTGTAATGGTTTATTTGTAATTGTTTTTGCACCTATTCTGCGTCTTTCCTTAATTGTTCGTCTGGGGTAGGCATCACCTATCAGGTTTGTGTTGTTTTTATAATTTATCACTTTTTTAATTCCTCAAAAAGGGAATAAACTTTTCCAAAGTGGAGCACGCGGTTCTGTGGCTTAAAAATTTGATTCCGATTTTGCCACAGAATTGGATGTGATCTACAAAATTATGTGTAGTGTTTTGTATCATTTTTATAGACTTCTGTTAATATTCTGTTCATGCCAGTGTACGTGCCAGTAGGTCCGTTAGGAACCTCACTGCTGTGTGCATGGCTGCCTGTCTGCGTATGTCTTCTTGTCTGTGCCTGTTTGTCTGTATGTCTGTTTATGTCTTCCTGTCCGTCTGTTTGTTTGCTTATTACTTGTGTCTGTTTTTGGCGGTCTGTCTGTCTGTTTTCGACTGCCTGCTGTCTGTCTGTTTTTGACTGCCTGCTGTCTGTCTGTTTCTGACTGTCTGCTGTCTGTCTGTTTTTGATTGTCTGTTGTATGTCTTTTTTGACTGTATGTCTGTCGGTTTTGACTGTCTGCTGTCTGTCTGTTTTTGAGTGTATGTCTGTCTGTTTTTGACTGTCTGCTGTCTGTCTGTTTCTGACTGTCTGCTGTCTGTCTGTTTTTGATTGTCTGTTGTATGTCTTTTTTGACTGTATGTCGGTCGGTTTTGACTGTCTGCTGTCTGTCTGTTTTTGAGTGTATGTCTGTCTGTTTTTGACTGTCTGCTGTCTGTCTGTTTCTGACTGTCTGCTGTCTGTCTGTTTTTGATTGTCTGTTGTATGTCTTTTTTGACTGTATGTCGGTCGGTTTTGACTGTCTGCTGTCTGTCTGTTTTTGAGTGTATGTCTGTCTGTTTTTGACTGTCTGCTGTCTGTCTGTTTCTGACTGTCTGCTGTCTGTCTGTTTTTGATTGTCTGTTGTATGTCTTTTTTGACTGTATGTCTGTCGGTTTTGACTGTCTGCTGTCTGTCTGTTTTTGAGTG
Organism: Macrostomum lignano; assembly: GCA_002269645.1. Lineage (NCBI taxonomy): Eukaryota > Metazoa > Platyhelminthes > Macrostomidae > Macrostomum > Macrostomum lignano. Next base: position 217,627 of record NIVC01001340.1, on the reverse strand, counting down.
TATGTCTGTCTGTTTTTGACTGTCTGCTGTCTGTCTGTTTCTGACTGTCTGCTGTCTGTCTGTTTTTGATTGTCTGTTGTATGTCTTTTTTGACTGTATGTCTGTCAGTTTTGACTGTCTGCTGTCTGTCTGTTTTTGACTGTCTGCTGTCTGTCTGTTTTTGACTGTCTGCTGTCTGTCTGTTTTTTACTGCCTGCTGTCTCTTTTTGATTGCCTGCTGTCTGTCTGTTTTTAACTATCTGCTGTCCGTCTGTTTTTTACTGCCTGCTGTCTCTCTTTGACTGCCTGCTGTCTGTCTGTTTTTCGACTGCCTGCTGTCTGTCTGTTTTTCGACTGCCTGCTGTCTGTCTGTTTTTAACTGCCTGCTGTCTGTTTGTTTTTGACTGTCTGCTGTCTGTGTGTCTGTTTTTTTCAGTCTACACATCTGCCTCTATCTCTGTCTGTCTATCGTAGCAGTTAGCGTTATTCCAAGCGTTTCAACTTGCAGGTGATCAATTTTGAAATAGCAAACTATTGCAATAAATGAGCGAATAACTTTTTCAGTCACAAACCCAAATAAATAAAGCCAATCTGTATTTATTGCTGTAGCAGCATCTGTTGAGCTGATAAATCCATTACTGACAGTAGTGAAGCACAGACATCATGTGGCGCAAACCGGTCTCAAAGTACAAGAATGCCCAAGCTGCCGAGCAGCCGGCTCAAGCTGTTAAATTTGCTCAGATTGGACTGGCCGCCTGCACTGAAGGTCCCGAGCTCGTTGCCTGCAACCGCGGAGTCCTGCTGGCAACCAGCTGCTCCAGGCTGTGCTTGTGGCAGCTGGCCGATGAGGCAGCCTCTCTGCAGCCCGTCTCAGTTGCCGGGGGAATATCGGGTAAGATTAGGCCTAGTGAATATTTTATTATTTGTATCTGTCCTATTCTTGAACAGTGGCTTTCGGAACCCCTCTGGTGCTGGCGCCTCTGGTGCTGGCGCCTCTGGTGCTGGCGCCTCTGGTGCTGGCGCCTCTGGTGCTGGCGCCTCTGGTGCTGGCGCCTCTGGTGCTGGCGCCTCTGGTGCTGGCGCCTCTGGTGCTGGCGCCTCTGGTGCTGGCGCCTCTGGTGCTGGCGCCTCAATTCAGCTAGTTCTTCTCTCCGCAAAGCCGGGGCCCTGAACGCCCTGAAGATACAACTGCAGCTACACCTAAAGCTACCCCTGAAGCTAAATCTGAAGCTACACCTGAAGCTATCCCTGAAGCTAAATCTGAAGCTACACATGAAGCTACCCCTGAAGCTGCACCTGAAGTTGCGCCTGAAGTTTCCCCTGCAGCTACACATGAAGCTACCCCTGAAGCTAAACCTGAAGCTAAATCTGATGCTAAAACTGAAACTACCCTTAGAGTTAACGCTCGAAATTTTCTAGAGCACAGCCTAAAATTATGTACTACTCACCTACTGTAAGTAGGCTAAAACAAATTTTACAAGCGCAATCATGAACAGGTTTTGATTATTTATCGCCTTTTTTTAAAAGGCCAGCTGTCCGACCTGCAGCTCAGCCCGTTCAGCGCCGCCGACGACGATTCAACACTGGCAGCGGCAGCCACAGCCGATGGCCGCCTCGCCCTGCTGTCCGTGTCTTCGCCGAAGCCCGACTCCTCCGCTGCTGCTGTGCAGCTGCGCCAACTCATCGATGCCGGCTCGTTGCCGATCAGCCGGCTGCAATTCTCGCCTTCAGCTGGTCACCTTCTGGCCGCCTGTGGCGCCTCCTCGCCTAGGCTGAGCCTCATCGATGTGGAAGCTGGAAAGTCCGTGTTGGACATTGCGGATGTCGGCATTGGCGAGCTGCATTCGGTCGCTTGGACCTCGGACAGCGGCCAGTTGGCCGTGTCGTCCGGCGCCGCTGTCCGGCTGTGGGATCCGCGGGTAGCGCCGGCTTCGTCAGCATCTGGCGCCAGTTGGAAAGCGCCAGGCATGTCAGCGGAGCAGCCGAGTCTGGCGCGCTGCCTGCAGAGACCCGGTGGAGGCGGGGGAGGCGGCGGGTCGCCTTTGATCGCTCTGAGCGGCTTCGACTCTTCTGGTAGGGAGCGCCGGCTCGGCCTGTTTGATCCGCGAACTGCCGGGGTCGCCGCCGCGCCGGCGCTTGCCAGCGAATCGCTCGGCAGGGCGGGACGGCGAGGCGGCGAGCCGGCGAAGCTGCTAGCGGACTGGCACACCGGCATGCTGTTCTGGGCTGCCCCGGTGAGCGCGGCTGGTGGAGGCGAGGGGAGATGGAGAGGATAGATGTAAGGTAGATAGAGGCGGGTAGATGTAGGGTAGATAGAGGGTGATAGAGGTAGGGTAGATGGATGGGGAGGGTAGGTGTAGATAGATGGAGGGGAGGGTAGGTGCAGGTAGATGGAGGGGGAGGGTAGATGTAGGGTAGATGGAGGGTAGATGGAGGGGGAGGCTAGGTGTAGGTAGATGGAGGGGAAGTTAGATGGAGGGGGATAGATGCAGGGTAGATGGAGGGGGTAGATAATGAGGGTATGTGGAGTAGCTTATGGCGGCAAGTTGGAGTGGTTAAAAAGTTTTTGGATGTAGATATGATGATGCGTCGAAGTGTCAGGTCAAGAAGTTGATCTGTTTCAGATTCTCACTTTGCACATGCAGTTGGCAATCTAATTAGTAAATTCACTCGCAATTATTCAGGGCGACGAGTCTGTGACATTCGCCGAACTGGAGGGTCCAGATGATCGGCCGAGTTTTGCCATTCGTATGTTTTCTTGGAAATTGCTTGCGTATTCTCTAAGTGCATTCAGTCTCTCATTCTATCGTGTGTTTCAGGCGATCGGTTCCTGCTGCCCGATGAGCAGGTGCTCGACCTGGCCCTAGTCGATAAATTCAGTCTAGACGTTGGCCGGTGCGAAGTAAATCGTGTTGCCATGGTTACTAATAAGTCGGTCCGACTGGTCAGCTATCGTGTGCCAAGAAAGGTGCGCATTGTCTTTTTATCTTAGCATTGCTAATAGAGAGGCTGGAATGACAGTAAAGACTTTATCCTGAATTCTCCCCGTACAGACTGTGTCCAGTTTCCACGCGGACCTGTTTCCGGACTGTCCGGGCCGGCAGCCGGCCATGCGTCCGGCAGATTGGCTGACCGGCCGGACGGCCGAGGCGCCGTTGGAGTCGCTGGATCCGGCCAAGAAAATCTCCGAGAATTATATTGCCAGCCAGACTACTGCTGACAGTAGTAAAAAAGAGGAAGATTCGGAAATAATGGGAAGCAGCGAATCCGCATTGATTGCGTCATCAATGACGTCATCATCGTCGGCTGTGACGTCATCGCCTCATGTGGGCTCTCTGAGCGGTTCGGAGCGCGCTATAAAATTGCGCAACGTCGCCACCGCCATCGGCCAGCGGAGCACCTGGCTGACCGAGCTGCGCCAGCTGATGAAGCTGGACCTGCCGCCGGAGGCTGAGCCGCTGGCCGCCAACGATCGCTGGGTGGCGCTGCCGGTGACCGGGCCGGGCGGCCGGGTCCTCGTCCTGCCAGTCAGGCTGGCGGCCGCCGGCGGTCGAATCGACTCGTTGCCCGGCCGTCGGCTGCTTCGACACGAAGGCGCTGGCGTCACCGCGGTCGCTTTTGAACCGTTCGACGCTGGCAGCGACGTCGGCGACCGACTGGCCGTGGCGCTCGACACCGGCGCCGTGTGCGTGTGGCGCCTGGACAGCGCCGAGGCTGTGAACGAAGGCGAAGTCGACTGGAGCGCCGGAGATGAAGCGGAAGGAGATGCTGGTTAGTCGGTTTATTAGTAATTAGTTATTAGTTTACCGAGGTATAGTCAGATATTTTACAAGCTTCCTAAATATACATTATTTGTAACTAGAATACGTTCCAAGAACATATATATTATAGTGTTTAAATGACGTCGTAGAAGTCTTTTTATAGTAAGTTGGCAATAGTCTCCTCATCTTACGGAGTTAATAATGCTCTGACGTTTTGACTTTCAAGGTCGGAAGATTAGATTTTGGTTCATATCAAGATTCTATTTCTAGCTACTTACGTCACGGCTAATCTAATTTTAGCTAGTGACGTAACTGTAAATCTATTTTTAGCTACTGACGCCATGTTAATCTATTTTTAGCTACTGACGTCACTGTTAATCTATTTTTAGCTACTGACGTCACTGATAATCTATTTTTCTGTTTTTAACTACTAACGTCATTGTGACATCAGTTCTAGTGACGTCATATTATAAAAAGCATCTCCCATCGTTTCTTCAGCCGCCTCTGATCGTCATCAGCGACTCCGCGGTCACTCCGTCCGCGCCCTCCTCCTAGCCTGGCATCCGCGCGCCTCCGACCTTCTGGCCAGCGTAGCCGCCGACGGCGAAGTCCGACTGTGGAATCTCGCCGACGCTTCCGCTGCCGCTGTCGTGTCCGCAGCTCCGTCGCCAGCGGTAGCCGCCTGCTGGACCCAGTGCGGCCGGCAACTGCTGCTCCTTGGTCGAGACGGACGACTGCACGCGTTGTCCCGCGAATCTGGCACTGGGGTCTGGAGTTCGAGTCCCAATGTTGTTGCTGGCTTGAAGCAGCCGCTGCGGGCCGGCCGCCTCGCCTCCGTGCTGAGCGGCCGAGCGGCTCTGGTCAGCGGCTTCGCTGCCAGCAATGTAGCCGCGAGGCGACTGGCCCTGGTGCGTCTGGACGGCCTTGGCGACGGCGACGGCGAGGGCGAGCCGTGGAAACAGGTGGGTGTCCTGTTTCAATAGACATTTTAAGTTTCCTTTATTTTACTGCTAAAGGCGACATTCTGCCTATTCCGCTGAAAAGCGCGCCAATACTGTACGCAGGCACGCACAGGCGAACACACGCTCACACAGGGTGTACAGCGACGAGAGCCAGGGCCGCTGTACACTCTGTGTGAGCGCGTGCTCAGGGGGCAGCGGAATGGACACGGCTGCTTTGCCTCCTCGCTCTCTGCGGGTCGAACCGTCGCTTTGATTTTGCGGCAGCTTCCAAGCCCTCTTCCCTAAGCTTTATTGTTTATTATATAGGTAGCTAGCTATGACGTCATCATCTAAATATAGCTTCCGTCATGATGTCATCTGCGATATAATCTGCTCCGCTCTCGCAGGTCGGTGAATGCGCCGACTTCACTGACGGCGGCACGGCGCCGCTCAGTCTGTCCGCTGATCCGGATTTGCACCTGGTAACCTGTTGGTCGCGCGGAGATCGAACCCTGGCCCATCTGACCGTCGGCTGGGACTGCGGAGTGGCGCCCCTGCTCGGCTCCGAGCACCGTGACTCCCGCGTCCTTGTGGCCGCCGCCTGGCTCACCAAGCGCACCGTTGATGCCGTCAGCGTGGAGGTGGCGCGTGGGTTCCGGCTCACTGCCGAGGGCACCCTGGAGACGGTCAGCGTTGCCGTGCCTCGGGTCATCGATCAGCTGTTCCAGGTGAGGCTTTCAGGTCGTGACCTTTAGCTTCTTTGTTCGTCACCTTATCTTTTCGGGTCGTGACCTTAGCTTTTCGGGTCGTAACTTAGCTTTTCGTGTCGTGACCTTAACTTTTCGGGTCGTGACCTTATCCTTTCGGGTCGTGACCTTAGCTTTTAGGGTCGTGACCTTAGCTTTTCGTGTCGTGACCTTAACTTTTCGGGTCGTGACCTTATCCTTTCGGGTCGTGACCTTATCTTTTTGAGTCGTGACCTTATCTTTTCGTGTCGTGGCCTTATATTTTCGGGTCGTGACCTTAGCTTTTAGGGTCGTGACCTTAGCTTTTCGTGTCGTGACCTTATCTTTTCGGGTCGCGACCTTATACAATATTTTCGGGTCGTGACATTAGCTTTTAGGGTCGTGACCTTAGCTTTTAGGGTCGTGACCTTAGCTTTTCGTGTCGTGACCTTAGCTTTTCGAGTCGTGACCTTAGCTTTTCGAGTTGTGACCTTAAGTTTTCAAGTCGTGACCTTAACTTTTCGAGTCGTGACCTTAGCTTTTCGAGTCGTGACCTTAAATTTTCGGGTCGTGACCTTACCTTTTCGTGTCGTGACCTTAGCTATTTGAGTCGTGACCTTAGCTTTTCGGGTCGTGACCTTATCTTTTCGTGTCGTGGCCTTATATTTTCGGGTCGTGACCTTAGCTTTTAGGGTCGTGACCTTAGCTTTTCGTGTCGTGACCTTAACTTTTCGGGTCGTGACATTATCCTTTCGGGTCGTGACCTTATCTTTTTGAGTCGTGACCTTATCTTTTCGTGTCGTGGCCTTATATTTTCGGGTCGTGACCTTAGCTTTTAGGGTCGTGACCTTAGCTTTTCGTGTCGTGACCTTATCTTTTTGGGTCGCGACCTTATAAAATATTTTCGGGTCATGACCTTAGCTTTTAGGGTCGTGACCTTAACTTTTCGGGTCGTGACCTTATCTTTTCGTGTCGTAGCCTTATATTTTCGGGTCGTGACCTTAGCTTTTAGGGTCGTGACCTTAGCTTTTCGTGTCGTGACCTTAGCTTTTCGTGTCGTGACCTCAGCTTTTAGGGTCGTGACCTTAGCTTTTCGTGTCGTGACCTTATCTTTTCGGGTCGCGACCTTATACAATATTTTCGGGTCGTGACCTTAGCTTTTAGGGTCGTGACCTTAGCTTTTCGGGTCGTGACCTTAGCTTTTAGGGTCGCGACCTTAGCTTTTCGTGTCGTGGCCTTATATTTTCGTGTCGTGACCTTAGCTTTTAGGGTCGTGACCTTAGCTTTTCGTGTCGTGGCCTTAGCTTTTCGGGTCGTGAAGCTTTTCGAGTCGTGACCTTAACTTTTCGAGTCGTGACCTTAGCTTTTCGAGTCGTGACCTTAGCTTTTCGAGTCGTGACCTTAACTTTTCGAGTCGTGACCTTAACTTTTCGAGTCGTGACCTTAGCTTTTCGAGTCGTGACCTTAAATTTTCGGGTCGTGACCTTATCTTCTTGGTTTGTGACCTCAACTCTTTGGATCGAGACCTTAACTCCTCTGATCGTGAACTTTCGCATAAAAAGGTTAAACTCGCTTTTGTCAAACTCGAATTGCAGGACGACTTACTGGGACGCTGCTCAGTTACTTGGCAGCCGAGTCTGTCAGCTGGCAACTGGATGTCCGGCAGCGACCCCAGCCCGCTGTTATGGCCGTCGGTCTCTCTGCAGCCGGAGGGCATGCCTAGCGTCACCCAGGTCGCCTCCGATCCGCAGCTTCAGTTGCAGTTCTTGCAGAAGCAGCAGCCGGCGAAACAGCAGAAGCAGCAACAGCAGGCTGCTAAAGTTCGCCAAGTTGACGCTCTGGACTTGGAGCAGCAACAGCAGCAGAAAGAGACGGAGCTGGTCACCGCCATGCTGGCCACCGTGCAAGCCGACGCGGGGCCGCTGCCGCAGGACCTCATGGAGGGCGCCGATTCCGATGAGTGGAGTGACGACTGAAAATTGCAACGGATTAAAGTGGCTAAGAGTGACTAGAATAGTGTGACTGGATGCTTGGAATTCTAACTCATATTTACACTGGAGTGACTTGGGTCAAAATGATGTGACTATTGTGCTAATAAAGTGACATTAAAGTACTGGAGTGAGTAGAGTGCTACTGGAGTGACTAGAGTGCTACTGGAGTGACTAGAGTGCTACTGGAGTGACTAGAGTGCTACTGGAGTTACTAGAGTGCTACTGGAGTGACTAGAGTGCTACTGGAGTGGCTAGAGTGCTAATGGAGTGACTAGAGTGCTAATGAAGCGACTGGAGTGCTACTGGAGTGACTATAGTGCTACAGGAGTGACTAGAGTGCTACAGTAGTGACTAGAGTGCTAATGGAGTGACTAGAGTGCTACAGTAGTGACTAGAGTGCTAATGGAGTGACTAGAGTGCTACAGTAGTGACTAGAGTGCTAATGGAGTGTTTAGAGTGCTAATGGAGTGTTTAGAGTGCTAATGGAGTGACTAGAGTGCTAATGGAGTGACTAGAGTGCTAATGGAGTGTTTAGAGTGCTAATGGAGTAACTAGAGTGCTAATGGAGTGTTTAGAGTGCTAATGGAGTGACTAGAGTGCTAATGGAGTGGCTAGAGTGCTAATGGAGTGACTAGAGTGCTAATGGAGTGACTAGAGTGCTAATGGAGTGACTAGAGTGCTAATGGAGTGACTAGAGTGCTAATGGAGTGACTAGAGTGCTACAGGAGTGACTAGAGTGCTACAGGAGTGACTAGAGTGCTACAGTAGTGACTAGAGTGCTACAGTACTGACTAGAGTGCTAATGGAGTGACTAGAGTGCTAATGGAGTGACTAGGGCGGGTCAGAGTAGTGACTTGAATGCAAATTAAATAAATCCATATACTTTGGAGCTAAATGTCTTGATTCTGAATAATTCCACAGGGTAGAACTGGTGCTATTATGGACTTAATATTTTCTTGCATGTTCTGCTGACATATTCCTGATTTGCCAAATCTATCAGCTAAATCTCTAGATTTTTATTCGGCACGTTTTTGATAACTTAGCTTCGAATACATTTGTCTACTTTTGCGCTATTCGAATTATGTTAATCAGTGGCTTAATTGTAAATTTTATTTTAATTAGGCAAAAACGATTATATATAATGCATTAACGATTTTCGTATTTTTTCACACTTCTAAACTTTTGTCAATATTAATTGACACGGAATATCGTGTCAATCGTCTCCTCTCCCCTCAATTAATACACGGAATTAACTCCACAGAGAGACTCTGAAATTTTAATCACTGTGCGTGTTTACTGCTAAATCATTGGCCTAATACACTTCTCTACCACCTGACACGTGACTTTTTCTCCCTCTCCCCTCAATCTGCTTCCCTATCTCCTCTCCTCTCCCCTCATTCTGCTTCCGTTGTTTGTCTGTTTCTATACTTGCCGATATGTGTAAGATGCATATAGAATCATGCATAAATATATCAGAACATTATTTATATCTATAAGCAAAATAACGTATTAAGCATTACGAGTACATTTAAGTTACATTGTTGTTGTGCTTTTTAAAATGCTAGTACGGATCACGTGATTTATCTGGTGAACTGCTATTGTGGCACGTAAACAACTCGTTTGCAAACTCCATTCGAACTTCCACTTCATGTGTACATTAAAAATAACCGTAGCAGCGTACTTAGGCATGACTCGACATTACCCGTGGAAATTCCATGGAAAATCCACGGAAAATCCGTGGAATTTGTAGTCCGAGGACTGCTGCTTTGTGTTAAAAGCATTCGTAACACGAAAAATTGCAAAAACTCATCGGTCAACTCCTGCTGCTGGGCCACTGTTCTTCATAACTAATTTGAGGTTAGTTAATTCATTTTTAATTGTATCTACAGGTAGACCTAGTTATGAAAGAATCAATCAAATTGGCTAAATATGGTGCTACGCTAGTACATTAGTTTATATACTGTACAGTACATTAACTTTAATTATGAAATTATAGCTGTATGCTCGTAAAATTCCTAGTATGTTTTGTCGAACAAGAACAACATTTAGATCGTACTCGTAATAATGGTAACTAAACTTGCAAATTTCCTTAGAAGCATTTTGATTTAGCTTATTATTCATACTATAAAGTTTTGTTAAAGCTGGATTATCATTTTTAATTACAGAGCTCAATCTTGATTCCAGACAATGACTGCTCTATAGATTCTTATTTATAGTTTACTACATATAAAAATTAGTATATTGTGATTAGTACATGGAATTTATTGTGCATTTCAACTGGGAATTCCCTTACTGCAATTACCAAACCAATCAGGACTCTCAATCTCAACTGAAAGTACAAACCAATCTGGATTCCCCTGCTGAACGTGGAAAACCAATTTGGATTCCCCAGCTGAAAGTGGAAAACCAATTTGGATTCCCCTACTGAAAGTGGAAAACCAATTTGGATTCCCCTACTGAAAGTGGAAAACCAATTTGGATTCCCCTACTGAAAGTACAAACATCAATCTGGATTCCCCAGCTGAAAGTGGAAAACCAATTTGGATTCTCCAGCTGAAAGTGGAAAACCAATTTGGATTCCTCAACTGAAAGTGGAAAACCAATTTGGATTCCCCAGCCGAAAGTACAATTCGAACTACATGCACCATGTAGCTCGTATTAAAACTAGATTGCGATACGAGTTTAATTGAAATCTAACTGAGCAGTTGTAAAATTTCTCGCTTCCAGAGCCAGACGAGTCGCGACATCGGCAGCACACTGGGAAACGGTCCAATTGAGCCATTCAATAGAATGCTAAGAGGCCATCTGCAAAGTCTGGAGTTCTGCAAAGCTACTGCGATGTTTGATCAGATACATTCTATAATACCTTTTGGCATATTGTACTGAACTCTAACACCAAAATATCTATTTTTGAGAAGTATATTCCCCTTCATTAACAGTTTCTAACATTTATCTGTATTTCTATTAAATATTTTAATTTATCTGTTTTAATTGCTTATAAAGCAGTTTATTTGAGCTGCTGTGGATTCTGGCCTTAGCGAGGCCGCCGACATTGTGCGCAAGATCGGCTTCTGCGACACCAAAGTGCTGTTTTGCGTTGTGCTGCGAAGCTATACCCTAACAATGTCGGCCGATATTTCGCCCGACGAAGCAAACGCTGAACTGCACCGAGCGCTGGACTTTGTCTCAAAAACATTGAGCGGTCGGCTGTCGCCTCTGACTGGCCAATGGCTCGGCTTTGATTCCAACTGGGAGGCTCTGACGGCGGCCGTCTACCTCGCCTCCAGCGCTGCCAGCCCCGCCTTCCTCAGTCGAGAGGCTCGCCGTCGGTCCTTCGAGCGGGACGACGTCTGGAGACGCCGAGGCGGTCGACAATCGCCGGAGGACATGGTCGAGAGCGGCTTCTTCTACCTTGGAGAGGCCGACCACGTCAAGTGCTTCTTCTGCGACTTCGACCTCAGAGACTGGGACGCTGGAGACGTGCCGGAGGCGGAGCACGCCAAGTTCAGCCCGCTGTGCTTCTTCTTGAAGAGCTCGCGAGGTCTCGACTGGCTGCGGAGATCAAGTCCACGACCTCCGAACTATCCGACATCGTACAGCCGGCAGGACCACAACCGGTTGCTGCGGATTCTGGCAGACGAGCTGCGAAGCGAGGCAGCGGACATTGTCCGCAGGGTCGGCTTCAGCGACACCAAAGTGCTGCTTTGTGTGGCCAGGAAGTTCATCCGGTTCAGGCAGAAGTTCAGCAGGCAGGAGCTGCTGCTGGAGATGCAGAGGGAGTGGGACAGGGAGATGTCAGGCGAGCCTGAGCACTTTGTTGGCCAATTTGATCTGGCTGGGGTGCTGCGCTCGCATCTCAGCGCTCCGGAGTGCAACGCAGCAGCGAGTTTGCCGTTGCCGCAGCTCTTCATCGGTGAGCAGCTGCAGCCTCTGTGATGCCTCTCAGTCTCCGTAGATTTGTTCATCTTTATTGGATGGATTGATAAAATAGAGACACTTTCTGATACATAAGATAATGTACACGTTGACTCTTCAAAAAGAAGTTTGCTAACAACAACTAATTTGGTAATTTTTAACGGTCAATAGAAATTGTGGATAATCATACATTTATTCAGAAAACCACTGCATATTGGTCACAACTGTCACAATTTGATGGTCACAATCTCGAGATGTTATCTTACAAAATATAATGTCTAAGATGGAATTCCAAATAAGAAGCTCGATTGATTCAAGTTTTTGTATAATGAGTCCTGGTTGTTTGGGTGAACCGAAGGTTCAGCCTATTGTGGAGTAGGGGTTGTCTAGTAGATTGGTTTCAATGGGTCAGTTATCAGTTTTGGTATTTGAATTTGAGACCCTAACGGTTTCAATCAAAAGTTCTTAGATAGCTAACAAAACTAAAAGAGGGAAGCGGGAAAAGAGGACAAACAGAGGTGAGAAAAGAGGCCAGCTTCTTGCTTGGTTGACATGGGCTTTTAAAGTACTTTTCAGTCTTGATCGCATTGGATGGTACGTAGCTACTTTTCATTGGTTGGGGTCGTGTCCTCAGCTTTTGCTATTTGGAGCGCATTCATTGGGTAAAATACATTCAATCTGGATGGGAACTTTTAGAGCCAAAATGTGTCACTTCAAAGTTCAAAGACACAGAGTGTACATGCCTGATGAATAGAAAGCTCAGGCCCGCTGTACACCCTGAGTGAGCGTGTGCGTGAGTGCGTGCCCATGTGCTCAGAAGTCAGCAGCGGAGTGGGCAGAATTGCCGTCTGAGCGCTGGTTGAGAGACCGATGTCGCCGAAGGTTTTCTTCAGGGTGCTCGCAGCCTACTGCAATACTTGTTTCTATTATTAGTATATTTATTATTATTATTATTATGTTTATTATTATTATAATTCGCATTCTGGGCATAATTTAGTCAGCAACAGAGCTGTGGAATTTGGTATCTACATGTACTCACTGATGCCAGCTGCGTTAAAACTTTGATCTTAGCATCAATTTTCCCGCTATTTTGGGGACGCTTTCGTACGAATCGTGCACTACAAATTAATTCCATTTCTAATCAAATAGTACCGGTTTTTTCCAGCTAGCAGTGCAACATCAAGCCTCGACATCCAGGTTTCGACCTCCTGTAGCCGCCTTTGTGCAGCACCTCTTGGAGATGGTGAAAGACAGCAATGTCGATCAGTGCATGCCGTGGGGGTTGGCTCTAATGGGCCCTTGATGTCTTTACAAAGAAAGTCTAAAACCATTCAAGAGAACTGACGCGTGTTTTTTTATAAAAACTCAACTCGCAACACGGTTTGAGTTGCGTTTGTGAAAGTAATCAAGTAATGCCAGGCAAATTTAAAGAATCAATCTTAAAAGTTTTTAGTTCAGAAAATCACTTCCTCTGAGAATCCAACGCCACGATATAGATTTAAAGAAATTGAATTTTGGCACCGATTGAGCTGAATGCCGTTCAAAGTTTTTGTCATACTGTTTTTTTTGATACGGTTTTTGTTGTACTGTTTTTATTATACTGTTTTTGTTATACTGTTTTGTCATACTGTTTTTTGATACGGTTTTTGTTATACTGTTTTTATTATACTGTTTTTGTTATACTGTTTTTGTTATACGGTTTTTGTTATACTGTTTTTGTTATACTGTTTTTGTTATACTGTTTTTGTACTGTTTTGTCATACTGTTTTTTATACGGTTTTTGTTATACTGTTTTTATTATACTGTTTTTGTTATACTGTTTTTGTTATACGGTTTTTGTTATACTGTTTTTGTTATACTGTTTTTGTTATACTGTTTTTGTACTGTTTTGTCATACTGTTTTTTATACGGTTTTTGTTATACTGTTTTGTCATACTGTTTTGTCATACTGTTTTTTTGATACGGTTTTTGTTATACTGTTTTGTCATACTGTTTTTTGATACGGTTTTTGTTATACTGTTTTTATTATACTGTTTTTGTTATACTGTTTTTGTTATACGGTTTTTGTTATACTGTTTTTGTTATACTGTTTTGTCATACTGTTTTCGTTATACTGTTTTGTTATACTGTTTTTGTTATGCTGTTTTTGTTATACTGTTTTTGTTATACTGTTTTGTCATACTGTTTTTTTGATGCGGTTTTTGTTATACTGTTTTTATTATACTGTTTTTGTTATACTGTTTTTGTTATACTGTTTTTGTTATACGGTTTTTGTTATACTGTTTTTGTTATACTGTTTGTCATACTGTTTTCGTTATACTGTTTTGTTATACTGTTTTTGTTATACTGTTTTTGATACACTGTTTTTTGTTATACTGTTTTGTTATACTGTTTTTGTTATACTGTTTTTGTTACACTGTGTTCTACTGTTGGTTTCAAGCCACTTTCCAGCAAGGGTACTAACGAGGTTCTGCCTGAAATCCAACTATTTTTTGTTAACATCCGTTGTGATTTTCTGTTAAATGTGTTATCAAAAACAACAATAACAAAGTACGCAGCCCCGCAAGCAAGGTCACAGTTAGATGGCGCGCCGCAGGGCCTGAGAGCGGCTAAGTCCGCCCCGTTGGCAGTGTCGGGCGCCCCGGCGTCGCGTACGAGGCAGTCCACGTATCGACGAGTTTAGACCTGACCCCGACTGAACAGGTTGGGGGCAGTAGCCCGCGGCCCGGATCACGTGGCCCGCCAGTTGAAGTCGCCGCCGGCGCAGGATGATGGACGGGCGCTGTAGCTTGGCCCGATCGTACAGGGCCTCGGTCCCGACGCTCTCGTCAGCTCGAAAGGCCGCACGGAGCAGCCCTGTGTGCGCCGAGTCCAGCTGCCGCTCTAGCGTAGCCGTCAGCGTCCAACGTCTCGGCGTTGTACAGCAGGACGGTTTCGACCACCGCCTGCCACAGTCAGCACCTCGGTCTTCAGCGTGTTGACAACCAGACCGACGCTCGATGCTACCTCGACCAACCTGTCGATCTGGCGCTGGGCGCCTCCAACAGACGAGGACAGGAGGGCGAGGTCGTCGGCGTAGCCAAGCACGCTTAGGCGCTCTTCGCCGTGGCGGCGACCGATGCGTCTGCGCAGCAGGAAGCCGTCATTAGCCGAGGGGAGTGCGGTCCGAAGCACCCAGTCCAGGAGCAGCACGAAGAGGAACGGCGCCAAGGTGTCTCCCTGCAGAACTCCTGACGAAGTGTCGAACAGGTCAGACAGGCCTCCGCCGACACCACAGCAGCTCGAGTGTCGCAATACAGCGCCATGACAGCGTCGATTAGCAGCTGGGGTACCCGGTAGGCTCAAAGGACAAAGGGAAGCGCGGCTTTCAACACCGAGTCAAACGCCTTCCGAAAGTCAACGAAGACAATGATCAGCGTAGACTGGCGGATGCGCGCCTCCTCGATGACACGGTGGAGTGCGAGGATCTGTGTCACTGTACCGCGTTGCGGCCGGAATCCGTTCTGCTCGTACCGCAGGTCCAGCACCGACTGCAGACGGTTGAGCAGCAGCCGGTTGAAGAGCTTCGCGGCCCAGGACATCAGCGAGATCCCGCGGTGGTCTTCTTTCCGCTTTGTCCCTGCCTTCTTTGGGATCGGCACGATGTGCGCGACGGTCCACTCGGTGGGCGCGGGGGCGCTGGCGAGCACGCGGTTCATGACGCCTGTGACTTGAGAGGCCACACAGCGGAGCCGCAGCGCTTCGACCGGAACTTCGTCGGGGCCGAGCGCCTTGCCGCCTGATGTTTTCCGAGTAAACAGCACAACGTCCTCCGTGGTGACTGGGCTGGTGCAGAAGTCATCCTCAGCTGGGAGCGGCGTGTCCAGTGGGAGCGCAAAACTGGCGGGCAGCGGCGACGCGGGCGCGTTCACGATGCCGGCGAAGAAGTCGCGCAATTCATTCCTGCGGTCCTCCGGGGTGTCGCGGGTCAGGTTCAGCGCCACGCGCTTTTTGCGCCCCGTCAGAGTCCGGACGGCCGTCCACACTGCCCGGCTCTCCACGTCGGGGCCGGCTGCAGTGATGGACCGGACGGCGTCGTCGATAGCGGCCTGCTGCCGCTCGTCAAGAAGGCGCTCAAATGCGTCTTCAGCATCGCCCGTGTGCCGCCGGTTTCTGCGGAGTCGCTCGATGTTGAGCAGCGGCTCTAACGTTATTAACAGACTAGCTCTCTCGCAGAATCATGTGCGGATTAAAAAATGCACACTAGCCTCATTGTCCTTGTTAGCGCTTTGTAATTTTGTTAGTTTGTCTAGATATGTTTTATGTTTAAAACCGAAATCGATGTTGAATTGTTTGCTGTTACATAAAAGCTATTTAATTGTACTTTCAGCATTAGCAAACATTGATGTAAATTTGAAAATCATATTTGAAAATTTTAAATTTTAAAACTAATCCCTACTTAACTCCCAAATTCCTAGCGCCGAAATCCATGGCACCTGTCCACACCTTTTTAAGCGTACAATTTTATCACTGTTACGCAATGAGTTGCGTGTTATTATTCTACCGCCTAACATTTTCCGAATATTTTTGTCTGAACAGAGCCGTATTAAATGATCCCATGAGAGCAGAATGTATACTTTATCAGCGATGGGGCGGGAAAGCCGCAGGCAGAATCAGGTGTTCCATGCTTCAGAGTCTGGAGCAATTAGATGCAAAAATTCGTTTGATTTTTTTCAACGCCCAGATGCAAATTTACATGCTTTCAAAGCTGGTAAAATTGCTGGTACCAGAAAGGCTTCTGCAGCAAAAGCCAGGTACACTAATTTGCGCAAATGCCTCCGCAAAACAATTACTTTGTTTGAAAAAGAAAATTTCTCCGTCTTCCGTCTCAAGCTCACTAATTTAATCACCTTTGTTCGCTTTCTTCGTAGTCAAAACAGAAGACTCCATACCAATATGCTTTATACCATATGGCGTTAAGGAAAGCGTGGCCATAGACTGTGCCCGGATAAGCCATAAGACTTTAAACAGAGAACTAAAATAAGATCTCATGCAGACTATTAATAGCACGTTTCTCTGTTTCAATCTGGTGCATCTGAACAATGGGCGTCTGCATGGATTTTAGGGGGGGGGGGACAAAGCCATGAAATTTCTACAAGAACAGATTCCTCCATTTTGGCGTCGCAGGCACTCATTTTGACGCCGCAAGCACTTATTTTAGCACCGCGCAGGGCAATCATTTTGGTACAGAAGGCGCTATATTTCCATAACGAGTCACAGTTGGTGAGGCGGGGGGGAGGCATTTCTCCCCGTAGAATTTATTGAGGGGGGGGGCATGTCCCCCTACCACTGATCTAAATTTAAATTTTATGCACACAGCTGTGGCTCTGCCAGGTTCACCAGAAGACCATTTCCAGGAAATACAGGTTTTCTATGAAATACGATTTCAAAGATTTCCTATCAGTTAGAACTGAATAACTGATCAAATGGCACATTGATTTATAGTTCAACTGTATAGATTAATTGCAAACGAGCCTCAGAAAACACCCAACCATTGCAATTTTTAATTTTACTTGGAAAAACATACGACTTATAACAAAGCCTAACATGGATTTCCAAAATAAGTAAAAAAGATCTAAAGAAAAGGAAGATTAGCCAATAATTCAAAAATAACAAATAAAAAATAACACTTGGTGTTAGATGGCAGATGCATGTATTTTTGCTTCAGATTAAAGTTAAACCATTGATTCGTTAAAATCATTTTGTGCTTATTGCTGCAATCTAGCTCACAATAAATTGATTCCTCAATAAGAAATTTTCTGATAAGAACTGTAGTTGCATTCTACTGTCAGTAGCAGGCAGTATGGATTATCGTAATTAAATATCAAAAATCTGATTCCTAGCATCGAATTTCCTTTAGATTGTATAATTTTTTGTAAAAAAATGTTACGGAAAATAGCAGAGCAACAAAGAGAACAACATGTAATAGTATTGTTGAAAATTTAGTTACATATCGCTACAATAGCAATACTAGCAAAGATTTTAATATTTCAAGCTGCTAAAAACAGCTTCACGGGGGTTTGCGAACAGGGACGCGAGTGCACGAGAGAGAGACTGTATCGTACAGCTGTACAGACGAAAAGGGAACTCCTTGTACAGACAAAAAAGGGAACTTCAGTCACTTTATAACACTAACAAATATAAGCTCTCAGTTTGTCGGTAATTCTCAACTGACAGTCGTTCCTTGGGCAGAGTTGAAGCAGCTCAGCGCACTGCCGGCAGGAGTAGAAGTGCCGGCATGGCTGGAAGACAATCTCCAGCGGTCGGCTCCGGCAAAGTCGGCAAAGTGCGCTGCTCAGGTCGTGCTGATCATTGTTAGGAGTGCTGGCTTGGCTGCAGACAGAGTTCAATGGGGTGTCGAGATCGAATTCTGAGCTGAAAATTGGCCGCTCTCTGTTCTGGTCGCAGTACAGCTCGTGGATCAGATCCTCTGGTTCAAGCAACCTTCTTTGACGGATGAACTTCCTGGCCACGCACAGCAGCACTTTGGTGGGACAGTAGCCCAGCTTCCTGAAGTCCCAGAATCTTCTTGTCTGCACAGCCAATCTCTGCAGCAGCTGGTTGTGGTCCTGCCGGCTGTACGATGTCGGATAGTTCGGAGGTCGCGGACTTGATATCCGCAGCCAGACCGCGCGAGCTCTTCAAGAAGAAGCACAGCGGGCTGAACTTGGCGTGCTCCGCCTCCGGCACGTCTCCAGCGTCCCAGTCTCTGAGGCCGAGGTCGCAGAAGAAGCACTTGACGTGGTCGGCCTCTCCAAGGTAGAAGAAGCCGCTCTCGACCATGTCCTCCGGCGATTGTCGACCGCCTCGGCGTCTCCAGGCGTCGTCCAGCTCGAAGGACCGACGGCGAGCCTCCCGACTGACGAAGGCGGGGCTGGCAGCGCTGGAGGCGATGTAGACGGCCGCCGTCAGAGCCTCGCATTGGTCGAGGACCGACCGAGAGCGAGCCAGGGGGGACAGGCGGTCTCCCAGAGTTCTCGACACGTGGTACAGCGCCTGACTCGTTTGGTTCTCAGATCGAGTCTCCTGCGTCTGCGTGTTGTTCTCGCTTCCCTGTTCAGTGGACAGTTTTTCAGGAATCATTCTGCCAATTATTGTTGCTTTTTTGTTCTTAAAATTACTACTACAACTGATTTTACAACTACCGCGGCCTTACCGAGGTCTTTCACCGGCTAAACCTCAGCTTTACCGCGGCAATCCCATAGGCTTTCCTTTTAACCTATAGGGAACTGCGCTTAGTTTACAGCTCGTATGTTTGCATTTCTACTAACAGTAGCTGAACGGTGCATATTTCACTATCCGGCTAGAAAAAATATACTTCACAGAAACAAGCGTACGGTACTACATGTACTTTAAAACGGAATTCCTGACAGGCCGTACAGTGTACATTAAAAAGTAGTGTCTTTTGGATACGCTGTAAATTCTTTCTTACGCTCGTAAAAGCTCGTAAACTTTTTAATTCTTATATATAGGATACGATAGTTAGTAAAAATGTCTTCTGACTTCTGTGCTGGAGTTTTCACTTAACTCTTCTCTTCCCATCTTCCCCTCCTCCCATCTTCCCCTCCTCCCATCTTCCCCTCCTCCCATCTTCCCCTCCTCCCATCTTCCCCTCCTCCCATCTTCCCCTCCTCCCATCTTCCCCTCCTCCCATCTTCCCCTCGTCCCATCTTCCATCCTCCCATCTTCCCATCCTTCCATCTTCCCCTCCTCCCATCTTCTCCTCCTCCCATCTTCCCCTCCTCCCCTCCTCCCATCTTCCCCTCCTCCCCTCCTCCCATCTTCCCCTCCTCCCATCTTCCCCTCCTTCCATCTTCCCATCTTCCCCTCCTCCCATCCTCCCATCTTCCCATCTTCTCATCTTCCCCTCCTCCCATCTTCCCCTCCTCCCCTCCTCCCATCTTCCCCTCCTCCCAACCTCCCATCTTCCCATATTTTCATTATCCCTGCTCCCAGCTTCCCCTCTATCCATCCTCACCTCCTCCCAACCTTCCCGTGCTGCTGCTTAGCCTGTCGATCGTATTGGCGGATTAACAGCGGATTATCAGCGGATTAACAGTGGATTAACAGCGGATTAACAACTGTTTCAAATATACGCGATGCCAGCTGGTCAGCTCCAATTGAACTTTTGTGTTAAAGATCGAGAAGGCCTCTTTTATTTTACTACTGAGAGTAATCGAATTGGATTTCACACGTCACATTCTTTGTGTTTTAGTGCGTTCTTGTGACAGTGCGCTTATGTCAGGGACTATTTACAGGATATATATACGGGATATACAGGAATTATTATGTAAAGTACTACCTTATATAAATGCATACAGCTTGTTCCATATATAATGTACATTCAATCAGATCAGAAAGTACCTTATCATTTCGTTCAGTGCGAGTATAAATATGGCTGTAACTTGCACGGATTAGCGATACCCTACTAAAATAGCATTTTATTTTACTTAATATGGAAATGCAGATCCATGGAGTCTGATCGCTGCAAGCCAGCTAAAGGTTCATGGGTAAGTAGCGTTTTTCAAGCCTGCATTTTATTGTAATAGATCCATTTGTTTCACTTTGACATTGCTACTAAAGTAATTGGTTATTTTTTTACTTTCGATCACGGTTGCGTCATCAATATTTATTGTACATAGCTCGTCTTATAAAGTTATAATATAAGGGATGTTGCTGTGAGCTGATGAGCTGAAATAAGCCGAATTTTTTCCAAAACTCCTTGCGTTAAACAGCAAAACGATTTGAAATGCTGAGAAAAACTTATAACGATTTTAAGCATGGTACGCTATCAACCACTGACAGACATGCCAGGCTGAAGTGCCATTGGCTCTTCTTTAATCCCATAAGTCCAATGATTTTTTCTATGGAAGTACTCGTAGTTTAAAATGGATACAGTATATACATGTAAGTTGCTTTGTGCCTCGCCTGCACTGCATTCGGTCGGATTGTACTTGAACACATTGGCTCACCCATGCACACTGTAAAACATAATTTCTAAATTTAGTCCGTAAATTTAGGGATTTATCATTACCATATATAACCATGTATTCTGACTGTAAGCTACCACTTATATTCGCTACTAAATTGCGTCATCACGATAACTGACGTCAATATATTAAAATTATTTTAAAGTGTACTAGCTTTTTGACTCTACTAGACTCTTGAGGAGGTTGGTTGCTACGGGGTGGGTGCTCAATATAGCGTGTATCCAATGTTACTTCTGCAGTGGAGAGCTACATATTAAAGATCTCCCTTCAAAGTGTCCTCAAGAAAACTCAATCTTATTTAGAAGCTCGGTGGGTCAACACTGGCCCTTTGACTATAGGATTCAGAAGATTTAACGAGTTATTGAAGGCACTCTTTGGCTATGAGCGACGGTACTAATGCATGCTAGGGTTCACTAACACGTGTATGTGAAGAAGTGCTCAGGCTCGCCAGACATCTCCCTGTCCCACTCCCTCTGTATCTCCAGCAGCAACTCCTGCTAAATCACAAATAAGACAGTCATTACGAGCTGTAGCCGCGTAAAAGCGTGACGTAACGGGTTTCGTGTTTTCATGTTTCTGTGTCCCTAGCTGAGTTCGTCTCTTAAGCCTAGGAGCTGAGGCTTAAAACTAACTCATTGGATAGTTTTGCATTAATTTTCTTCACATACATAAATACATGAATACATATACATAACATAAATATTTTCGTCCAGATGCGAAGGTAGAAGAAGATGCCAAGAATACAAGTCAGGCGCTGTACCACGTGTCGAGAACTCTGGGAGACCGCCTGTCCCCCCTGGCTCGCTCTCGGTCGGTCCTCGACCAATGCGAGGCTCTGACGGCGGCCATCTACCTCGCCTCCAGCGCTGCCAGCCCCGCTTTCGTCAGTCGGGAGGCTCGCCGTCGGTCCTTCGAGCTGGACGACGCCTGGAGACGCCGAGGCGGTCGACAATCGCCGGAGGACATGGTCGAGAGCGGCTTCTTCTACTTTGGAGAGGCCGACCACGTCAAGTGCTTCTTCTGCGACCTCGGCCTCAGAGACTGGGACGCTGGAGACGTGCCGGAGGCGGAGCACGCCAAGTTCAGCCCGTTGTGCTTCTTCTTGAAGAGCTCGCGAGGTCTCGACTGGCTGCGGAGATCGAGTCCACGACCTCCGAACTATCCGACATCGTACAGCCGGCAGGACCACAACCGGTTGCTGCGGATTCTGGCAGACGAGCTGCGAAGCGAGGCCGCGGACATTGTGCGCAGGGTCGGCTTCAGCGACACCAAAGTGCTGCTTTGCGTGGCCCGGAAGTTCATCCGGTTCCGGCAGAAGTTCAGCAGGCAGGAGCTGCTGCTGGAGATGCAGAGGGAGTGGGACAGGGAGATGTCAGGCGAGCCTGAGCACTTTGTTGGCCTGTTTG
Source organism: Macrostomum lignano (assembly GCA_002269645.1). Lineage (NCBI taxonomy): Eukaryota > Metazoa > Platyhelminthes > Macrostomidae > Macrostomum > Macrostomum lignano. The sequence continues at coordinate 195,880 of NIVC01001340.1, read as the reverse complement.
ACTTGGCGTCTGGGCTGACTGGCTTGCAGACTGTTTCCTAACAGTTGTATTTTTTGTACTGATATTTATTCTTTTTATTAGTCATTCTGATGGGTTTCGACCTTTCAGGCCCCTTGTGAGGAAGCCTTCGGGCCTCAGGCCTCAGAAATAAATCAATTAGAGTCCTGGCCCCCCACTCCTGACAGATGGTCAGCCCCATGGTAGCTTGATCGTGTGGCGAGCAGTCTAGGTCCTATAGCTAAGAGAGGGACAGCGAGAGACAAGCAGGGAGAATTTTGAAGGTAGAAATTAGTTAACCCGCAGGTTAGCTAACTCGCTGCCACCAGCCCGTAAGTCCTGGCTCACCACACCGGGACTCTCGAAATCGGGCTTCCGACTAGAAGGGGCTTTGCACTTGCCTGCCAACTAGTGTATTTTTGCTGTCTATCTCGAAGTCATAGCCGATGATAAGGGACACTGCTGGGACTAGATCGCATTGGCCATGCAGGTACAGAGGGGACTTGTGCAGGGGATTCTTGCAGTGGCGAGTCTCTGGGGTAGCTACATGTACTATTACATTGCTAAATACGAAGATATGTACTTTTGGCCTTCAACGCGCCAACTAGCCTCTCATAGCGCTGATGATAGACTAACTCGAACTTCAGAGACCGCATGATTCATTACCCGAGCCGCTTGGCTAACCTAGAGTGCACAAAGTACATCTCTGGCGCCGATTCTGCACTTCTGGCGGTTTTGCTCACTGATTTGGTAGATTGATCGACTGAGAACTGCCTTGCCATTGGTCCACTGTGACCGGCGCCTACTAGCTTAGCTACTCATCTGAGCCATCGGCGAACAAAGAAATAAAACCGATAAAAATAACTGTCAGATTTGACCTTCTCCTTAGTTCACTTCACACTTCAGATTGAATTGGAGTTTCAGACTACTAACAGTATTATTGAATGATTCCTGCCTCAGCAACAGCACTACTGAACAAAATGAGCAAAAGTGTGCGCCTAATCCAGCTACTGAAACAGGGGACAGACAGGGAATCACCCAATCAAGCAAGTCTAGGTAGCCTCTCACCCAACCAATCAGAAACTCAACAGCCGGAGACCAGGAAATCCACAGTGACCGAATCGGCTTAGTGTTTTGCAGCTGTAGACTCGGGATGATGCTGACACAATCTTCGCTGATAGCTAGCAGGTGATGATCTTCGCTTGATGTTCGCTGCTGACGACCGGGGGATTCGTCCTTGATGGTGATGGGGGGAGGTCGCATTCCGGGGATCAAGAAACGACGGTCGCGCTCCGGGAACCAGAAGTTGCGTGCTGGGCCCGAGCAAGTTCCAAGCAAGGAGATTCCAAGCAAGGAGATTCCAAGCAAGGAGATTCCAAGCAAGGAGATAAGTCCGAGCGGGCCAAAAACTTCGGTTTAGCTCGTAAATAGCCGCCAACTGGACCGCAGTTTGTTATAATGGAACACGTCGATTCTGATTGGCTGAGCCGTTTTGTTAAAATGAGCGCCGAATTTTCTGATTAGCTAAGCTTGTTGCTACCCAGAATCACGTGACCGAGAGATCCTATCAGTTCCCACAGGGTCGTAAAAAGATGACAGGTGCGGCCATAAATCATTCAAACTCGCAACATAATGATTTATGACTTTTCGCGTAGGATTGACAGAAATTAATGAAAAAATATACATTAGAAAGCTCTTATTAAATAGAAAGTGAAGAGAATGAAGAGAAATTGCTAATCGCTAATCCCAAAGTACTTTTAGGGGTAAAACGCATAGCTGTCAAAGCTGTCACACGCTTGAGTGAACCCGAACAATAGGCTCTGACCTCATAAATCTTGATGGCCTGTCAAAATGATGAGAAAAAAGCTACCGCCCGCATCCTCTCAGACCATCTGGCGCCCGCCTCAACACTGAGTGAGGCGCAGGTGGCTGTCAGACCAGCTTCGAAAGCGATGATTTATGACCCAAAAAGCTATGCCTATGTTATTATGACTACTAGTATGACCAGACATTATATCTAGTATATATTCTATGACTATTCGCAGAATAAGGATAAAAATGCCCACTGCCCACTGTTAGTAGGCTAGTAAGTTTCGAGCCCATGTGCTAGCGCGGGGTTTGGAAAAAGTGCGTCCTCATCAATTCCGAGATGCCAAATATGCCCAGATGTACATAAAAGGCGCCGAAAGTAATTGCAAACCAATTAATAAAGTAACTACCGATGCATTAGGAGGACCATGATAACGAAATTAATGACTATGTGGATAGATGCGTCATCCAGGATGGATCTGATCAGAAGCATCTGGTCAAAACATGTAAAATTTCGAGCTGATGGATGCATCAAGTTTTGTAAGCGACCCCTCTTCTCTGCGGTTTTGGCGCGGTAGCTTTTACACGGCTGGTCGTTTAATCGTGCTTTGCGTACATGTAGATTGGTCAAATCAAAATTACCGTTCGAACTTTAACAAATCAAATTTGATTAATTTGAATTTTAATAGTATAGCTAGCATACATTTGTAGTTAAGGAGCGAAATATTATTAGCAAAACAATTTTAGTTGTCTCTTAAATATAGCAGTAGATTAAGAAATATTTTGATTAAAAATGACAATAGCAAAACAGCCAGCTGTTGCATGTAATATAGCACGAATAATAGTGTTGCCCGTCATAAAATATTGATTAAAATGATTTAAATATTTAAGTGCAAGAAACATGTACATTTTACGTGATGTACACATAGGACATCAGGTGCAACACCATAAATAAAATTCTTCTAAATATGCATTGGATAAATAGGAGCCAGCTCAGCTCTGGCCTCTGGCCAAAGCAAAAATAACAAAAAACAGCAAAAGAAACGTAAAAAGTTGTAAAACTATTAACAATTAACATAATTTTGAATTCTTTGACTCAAAATTCCAAAAGCGTTACCTCAGGCTCCAGATCCTTAAGTTGGTGTGAATTTTTGTGAATCCCTTATATGTCCCTGCTGCCCAATCCGATATGATACAATTTGGAGGCAAGCTCGCACTTGAAAAGCAAGCTACAATACGAGTACATTCCCCAGCTGACTGTGTTGGGAGACCTTTCTGTGCAACTGGGGCTCCCGACTTCCTAGAACTATCCCAGAAAATTTAAAATTGTACGTGAAACTCCTGTTTTTAAGTGACCCTGGTAGATATTACAGCTATTAATAGATGTATGAGTCAATTCCAAGCCTTTCAAAGCCAGTCTCTTAACAGTCAGCAGACGAAAAGCTGGAAAATTTAGTAAGTAATGCCCATGAACAATGAAAACAGTATTATAAAAAATGGAATATAGATAATAACAAAAAAGAAGTACTCAAACAGTTAATTACAAGTTACTCATTACATGTATTCGAGGCACAAAAGGTTAAGTTATTTCAGAAAAATGTCGGGTCTCAGGTAACGCGAAAACCGCTTTCGTTTTAATGGGCTATAGCTAGCTCGCGAACTGTAATTTGCACGGCCCATCTCGCGAAAGCTTCAAACAAATCAAAAAGCTTGAAGAACGAAGTTAACAACCCATAAAAAATGGAAACGCTATTTTGAGCTTATCCACATAGATATTAGAAAAAGTCTTACAGAACTGAAACGATGGCTGAATCGACCGAGTAAAAATGTTTACTAATCCTCGGTTTTCCACTTGAAGAAAGCCGGTACAGACAGACCGGTCTCACGGATGGTGTCCTCGAATCCCATTTTGCTCCTCCTCTTAGACCTTTGCCACACAGCCAGTAGAAGTACAAACCAAGACCCGGAGGCCTCTGTGTGCCGGCGCCATTCGCCGAAGAACTCGTCGCTCAGCATGTTAGATGTGTTGTCCACCAGGAAGGCCTCTAGTCGTCCTCGAACCACAGCCGCCGAATTGCTCATGACGAGTTGGTGGTCGTAGCGGCAGGTGCATTCTTTGCTGACGATGTTTTGCGCCACTTGCGTTAACACACCGATGTATTCGTCGTGCAGTAGTTTCCTCGAGGCTTTGCGCAGGTTAGATCCACGGTATTCGTACTCGTTGTAGATGCCTTTACAAGCAGGGCAGCTAGCGGCGGCCGCACTAAGGTGACTCCAAACTATTCTTTCCCTCAAGTGATATTTCTTGTTCAGTCGTTTGTGAACCTCGCGAGTAAAGTTTCTTGAGTTTTCCAGATTTCTGTGCCGCTTCTGCTGGACATATCTCACGGCACTCCTTGGCTCCACGATGGCCAACTCGTCCACTTCGTCCAGGTCCGACTCCGGATCTTCGCCCCAAATATCGTGAAACTCGTGCGGCCTGCTCGCTCCGTCCGCTTCGTCGTAGTCCCCGTTCTGCTTGATCAGCGGCACGAGGCGCTTGGCGTAAACGTCTCTCACCTCGGTAAACTTTGCGGAAAAATCGGGCAGTACCGAACGAAGAGTAGTCTGGAAGTACCTCAAAATGGAGTCCTTGGGTAGCTGATTCATCGGCATGTTTGGAAACACTCTATGAGCGTCGTTTCCTGAGAAAAGTTCAATTTGAAACTGGAGGTACTCGCCAGGCTGGTGTGCAAGAAGCTGAATTTTATGTTTTGATTGCTCCTTGATTTCGCCTTTTGATTTCAGCACGCGCATAATGCACAGTTGTCGCTCACCAGTTAGAAAGAGTTCTTCCTGCATCTGGAACATCTTCAAAGTGACATTCTTGATCCACTTGTATATTCCTGCAGTTTCCTGGCGAAATTTGTTTTCGGGACAGCATCCAACTACTCGTATTTCAAGGCGATCAATCATATTGTTCTCTTTCCATTTCGTAACTAACTTGAGCCGCACTTTTAAAAGATTTGTCACAATGAGCTCAGATCTGTTGCTTGGCAACTGGCAGTAGTATTCGAGGCTTCCAGAGGCTGGACCACAGGCCAGATCAATGCGCGTGAACCCAGTTAATAATCCATCAGAATCATTCCGATCAGAGGCTGCCGACTTCTGATTGGTCTGTTCAAATTTCACATACAAAGGCCTTTTACCCGACAACATGAGCTGCCGTCCATGCTTAAACATTAAAAGCGACTTGCTAGCTTGAATTAATTCATTTCCTTTGCACTCTTTGGCCTTCGTGCCATCGGCGTTCCTGCACGTACAACCGCATGATGATTTTTCCTCGCCCACATTCCTGACTGCATCTGACTCAGCCGGCGTCAGGGACCCATTTTCTTTAGTACCACTTCGTAGCAAAAACTTTCCGGAAATCTTTATAGCTTGATCATTCTTCTTAGCTTTTGCGGGCTCGACGGTAAAAGAAGCCAGTTGAAGGGTCACATATACTCCGGGTCTGACATCAATGCTTCCGTAGTCACTGCTCACTGATACTTCGTAGTGAATCTCCCCTCGCAACGGGTCGCCTTGGAGCTTGATAGTCTTGCAGTATGTAACTAATGTCACTTTATTGTTAACTTTGTAAGCCAGTAAGAGCTCCGTAAAGCAGAGCTGCTTTCCGTCAGAGTTTAAAAAAAATGTACCATTAGTATAAGCTTTGAATTTGATGTTGCGGTTCCATTTCTCAAGGCTAATTGAATCTTCATTTGTTGTCTTCTTTTCTTGAGCCTTTTTCTTGCTTCTCTTCAACTGAATGTATTTTGGTTCATCAAAATTCGTCTTAATGCTAATATGCTGCAAGAACTCTTCAAATTTTATTTCACAAAACGCAGCGATGTTTAAGGTAACATCCGATTCCTTCTGGTCCGGTTCCTTCTGGTTCGATTCCTTCTGGTCCGGTTCCTTCTGATTCGATTCCTTCTCGTCCGATTTCTTCTGACCTAAATCAATCCAGTCACTAAGCCACCATCGAGATATCTCCTCACCATCGGATTTCATTTTTTCTGATGATTTTGTTAATGAAAAATATGCCTCCTCCGTTGGGGAATTAGCGTCCCTATTGGTTGGATTTCCAGTCACGTGATACGCTAGCTTCCCGAGTGATTTCGTCACCAAAAGCGTTGCTGACTTAAAGTATTTTACGCCTTTTCCATATTCTTCACTCCAACTTAGCTGGTTGGTCTCTGAGCAGCTCCCATTGCCAAGTTCCATGCAGTTTCCGGTCACGTGATGCGACTCGTCGAATTTATCATCGCAGTCAAAATAGTACACGACTAAATCGATCAGGCTGCATTTGTCCAGGGGCTGAATTTTTAACGTGTTGGGAAGGTCCTCTAATTGACCTCTGATGACAACGCCGTCAGCAGTTGCTGGCACACCTGAAATCTTCAGGTCGTCTTGCTCCGTGGAACCTTCGAGGCAATTCCAAACTTTGAAGCTGTATTCAAATTCCAAATGCTCGTAAGTAACCTGGCATACGTGAGATAAGACGAAACCGCCATTCTGCCCTACCTCGTCCTGGGTACATTTGTAAGAATGGTCACCAATGCTGGTAACTATCCAAGCGTCATCTGCTTTCTCAGCTTCCAGCTCAAAGCAAAGTATCAAACATTTTGGAACAAGCAAGACTGCTTCGAACGGTTCAATCTTGACGCGAACAATTACTCTCTTTGAGAGGTTTTCCTCGTCAAATTTCCAGTTACCTAGTTTTTCTAAGCTAAACTTCTTTTCTTCCATTGAATAATCTTCGGTTTCTGAAATCTGCATGATAAACTTACAGTCTTGAAAAGATGTTTCTTCACCATTGATAACTGGAACCAGCTTCATTTCTTGTCTGAACACTGTTAGGGTAGTTGTTCCAATAAGGTGCTGGCTGTCAGTTTTTCTTTCTTCTTTAAGTTCGATATCTTTATTTTCGTGGAGTAATTTCACGGATCTGTTTTCCGCAAGATTGTCGCAGTCGATGCGGAACTCAAGCACCAGAGTACCTAGCTCGGTGATTTCCACAGCTTCATCATTATCTTTCGCTGCACGTACGACAAGATTGAAATTGGACTTGGACTTATCAGTCAACTTCAGATTGGGTAATTCAGCCTTTTTTACATCGCGATTCGTGTCCACGCGATGGAATTTGGCGCAAATTGCTAGGCTGTCCAGTGGTTTGAGTATGCTGCTTCTGCATATCATATCAATCTGGAGTTCAGACTCTGGCATTGAAACTTCTGAATTTTCGCGCTGGAAATTTAGCTTGACAGGATAGATGCGCATACAAGACCACTTGGACTCAGGCCCCTTTTCTGTGAATTGCACATCAACATTTATATGGTTCTTTCCCGTTTTAGAGTCGGGAATTTTTAGTTTCTTGGTACTGAACTCAAGGACCTTACTTGGAGTGTGTCCGCTGCAGAGTTCCATTTTGACATCATTATAATTTCCTGCGTTGATGTTGCACTCACGTTCGGCCGTTAAAATTTGAAGTTGAATAGACTCAGACGTTTCGTCATTGCCAATAATCGTCCAGGCCGTGTTGGCATTTGTCCAGGAGATGCAATTTGTACTGTCCAGGTGTAGTTTTACGTTGCTGATCTCGGACGGATGAAATTCTAGGCTCTGCAGGCCGGCCTTCGCAAAATTAATAGAGACACGAAGGATCATTTTGGCTGTGTCAGCTGCTTTGCTTGCCTTTGTCGCGGCGCAGAAATTTTTATTTTTAAGAACTTCTGCACATTTCGACACTGACTTGATCGCAGGAGTAGACCTAAGCTATTCTGACCCGACTAATAATTTGGACTTTGGCTTTGGACTTCAACACGAGCGCAATTGCTGCAACCGCTTTATGCTTTCACCGTGATCGTGAGCAAGGGATGTTGGCTTAAGATATTCCTACAATGGTAATGGAAAAATTATGCAGAAGTTTTTTTGTAAAAACAAACAGCAGTCGCTGACAGAGTAGTGTTGTAATTATAAAACGGAGCAAAACGGTTCTGCCTGAGGGGCGTACAATATATAGAATCCAGGCGCGGATCCAGAAAATTTGTGAGGAGGGGGCCAAGCTGTTACCAACCCCATATTGGAAAATAGACCTGGCATAGTAGCAGGCCAAAAAAGTATGACCGAAATTTTTTTGGCCGCGGCTGAGGGAGGCCATGGCCCCCTTGCCCCCCCCCTCTGGATCCGCCCTTGATAGAATCCTTATACTAAAATGGTTCAAGCTAGCTAAAACACGCATGTGATGAGTGTACAGGTTGCAATGAAAGCTCTAGCTATCCCCCAGACTTATTGAATGTACACTCATGTCTTTGAGGGGGGCAGAGACAATGGATCTACACTCTTGGCTTTGGGGGAAAGACGTGAATGGTACGCTCCGGGCTTGATGGGTGGTGATTATAGTTGAATGGAAGAGAAAAAATGAGGGCCAAAATGACAGCTAGGCCAAGGAAATCTAGATCTAGTAGCTAGGTTCTAGTTCTAGATCTCTATGGCTATAGACAAACATAAACCACGAAATGAGTAAAAAATTGGAGAAAAAATTGTCTGAAGATTGCACTTTCCAATGCTTTGGCGTGGTTGTAAATCAAAATTGATATTTGAGACGAGATGTATGACCGCAGACGCAAACAAAAACAGATTAAAAAAGAAGTACAGTATACCTTATTCAGAATAGCTAAAAACTCCAAAATTAAGAAGAAAAAACCCTAACCTATAGACTGCTACGAGTAAGAATGTAAGATGACGATGAGAACCCAGCTGCGATTCTATTATTATTAAAATCGAAAAAGTTCATCCTCATCAATTCATCAATTTATGCTGCTGTGTCCGAGACGTCTACCAAAGGGCGATCATTCCTCGTTCGCTACACTTCATGAGGGCAACGAACGCGGGAGGGCTTCTGCCGCCCTAGCCGAACCGAGTCTAAATTCATGCTGCCGTGCGAGTTCGCGTTGCACATCCCAGCTGACTCAGTCGGCCCTACTCACAATACGATTACCGAAACCAACCACGAATAAACATATAAAGACGTGGCGGTGGCGCTTACAATGTACTTTTCATTGAGATACGGTCGAACGTTGCCTCACTGGAGCACGCGCTCGTTGCCGACAATTGGATACGAAGTACATGTAATTTTTGCTGACAATGGTCACTTGTTAAAGGGCTCTGTGCAATTATTTAGTCACCTGCATCAGCACGTCGGACGAGCGCTTTCTACTTAGATGTAGGAGGCTTTCTATTTGAACTGATTTAAATCCTGAGGTATCGCTATACCCAGCCAGCCAACATCATAAGTAACACACCTCAAAACTGTTTCTAGGCAGTCGCGGCTGAGGGCTCGTTTCTGTCTGAGACGAACGAAGCCGATTAATTAGTTCCAATTAGTTTAACAGCGGTTCGGCCATGCTCGACTTCTAGTGCTGTCATTAATTTTGGGCTAAATTGGAATCTTGGCTTGGGCCTGCTACAATCCAAAGCCCCCGACCTGGAACTAAGAACCAGTTTCTCGTTATCGTCGTCGGTGCATTTGTCAGACTCGGACGTTCGACTTCCTGCTAGGCCAGCTCACCAATTAGGGGAGGTTCGGCTTCTTGGATCAGAGGCCCTGGCTCCCCTTCCCAGGACCTCCGCTGAAGTTTCCCGACGGGAAATTCCTTGCAATGTGCCTTATCTGATTGTTTTTATCTCATATACAGTAGCTCGTATAAGCTAGTACATCGGGGGCTTTGCTGGCCGCTATACATGTACATTCTGCGCCACACATTGATGTCCTGCTGCAACGACCGACGAACTGACGCCGAAAGCCACGTCCACGAGCCTATTCACACCTTCGTCCCCCATCACGACAGCGCGCAATCGTACGCTCGACACCGACAGAAAAACAAAGACGTAAAACGACACTAGCTTACACTTTCACAACACCCCTCTCATAAACACCCTCACAGACAACGCTATCCTGGTCACGGCACAAATTTTGTCCCGAGACAGACCAGCCGGCCTTACCTCACGCTCAGACGAAAAACAAAAACACAGCAGCTGATCAAATATCAGTAGAATGCATGAGGGGGCTTCTGGGACAAAATTTTTCACCTCCTCCATAATCCACCTAAATCCATCCATATTATCCCTGACAGAATCAGAAAAAAGGGGGGTCGCACTCGCTCACAAAACGTCCTCCATAATCCCATTAAATCCATCCATATTATCCCTGACAGAATCTTGAAAAAGGGGAGGGGTCGCACTTGCTCTGAAAACTTCGAACATAATCCCATTAAATCCATCCATATTATCCCTGACAGAATCAGAGCATAACAGTAGGACACCTGTTATGCTCACTGAGACTGACATCCACCCATAGCATCTTCGAAACAATCAGAAAATAATCAGCATTCTTCTCCCCACATTCAATCCGAAGCGGCGAAACCAGATCCCTAAGACTTTAAATCATCAGCGCAGGGTCCTCACCCTTTGAAAAAAAATTAAATTCTCAATAAAAATGTTTCCAGTTGTCTCTCCGGGTTCTTATTACAAAGCGCACGAGCCTAATTACAAGAGTAAGTACCAATGCAAACTAGAATGCAGTGAGTACATGAGAAAATATTGGCCCGGCGTTGATATCAATGTCCCTAATATTAATCTAGCTCTCCAAAGACACTGGTTTCATAAATATGGAGTAGTCATTAATGATTTTGACAGCTACTATAACTTTGCTGAAGTTATAAGGCAGTTGTAGTAGCCAACTACAAGGTTTTACCCTGTAGAGTGCAGACGCAAGATCTAAAAATACTGACAAAATCATGTGCAGCATAAAGCGGCTCGTATTGGTTACATTTGTAAGCGATAGCTTACTGATAGTAAAGCTATTTGAACATGGCGCGAATTCCTCACATGGTGGACTAGAAAATGTCGCCATGTGCAAGGGCGCATAAATAGCAGTTCCACTCAGCTGGCTAGAGGTGGAGTCGACCTCGCGTGGCCATGACTGACTGACGAGGGCAAACAAGCCCGAAACCGGTTTCAGTCTGCCCCGCATGGTTCGATTACATGGTTCGATTCCCACTGATAACATGATTTTTTCGAACTTTCGTAAAAATCATGTGCAGCATAAAGCGGCTCTCAGTGGTTACATGATTTTCACGAACTTTCGTAAAAATCATGTGCAGCATAAAGCGGCTCTCAATGGTTACATGATTTTCACGAACTTTCGTAAAAATCATGTGCAGCATAGAGAAAAAATTTTGCCCAGCTCAAAGATTCCTTAACTAACTCAAAGGATCCCTCGCCTAGCTTCACAAACGCCCATTTAGTTCCTTGTTATAACCCCCAGCCTTCTCAACCCCCAGCTCTTTTAGCAGTCTTCTAAATTCTCTACTTGGCGCGTACAATACAAAGCCTCCGCCTTCTCTTCCCAAACACCCACCCTCAGCGCCCACCCCCAACCCCAACTTTGTCTTACCAAAAATAACCGCCTTGACTAATTTCCTAGCAATCGACTCACGAAATCCGCTTGAAATCCCCATATTGTCGAGTCTCCTAAGCATTTCTTTATCCCAGCGATTCTTTTCCTCAGGAAAATCCCTATACTTAACATCGTGCCACATGCAGACAGAGTCTAGCTCGTTCACAGGCTCATGCCCAGGATTTGGATTGTTGTTTTTATCTAACTGTATTTCAAGTGGATTCAAAGGCCCACAATATTTGTACCCGGAACTGTCCAGCCTTTGTTTGGATGAGGAAGCTTCTCTATCAGTCCATGTGAGTCTATTTTACCGCCAGAGCGCTGCATTATTTTATTTAAAATTTTCTTTTTTAAAAAATGACAGATCAGAAACTTCAAAAGCTCTACTACAGCGACAAAGGATTCTTTGTAGGCAAAAATTCCGTTAGTAAACTCATGGAGCTGAGTAAGGAACCAAAAGCTACAGTAGAAAAATGGCTCTCTAAGCAGGCTGTCTTTCAAGTCTATTTCCCACCAGTAAAATTTGAAAGGCCCCATTTCAGTATTTATAAACCTAATGAGGCGCACCAAGCAGATCTTCTGTTTCTCCTCAATGACTCAGGCTACAAGTATGCTCTCACAATTACAGACATTGCCTCCAGATATAAGGAAGCGAGACCGCTTAAGACGAAGAAGTCAGAAGCAGTTGCAGCCGCCCTCCAAGATATTTATAAAAACTCTCCGCTCACACACCCCCAAACCCTTATGACCGACCCGGGTAAGGAATTCATGGGTGCAGTAAAATCCCTTATGGAAAAGAAAAATACGAAGATTCGCTACGGAAGAACAGACCTGCACAGGGACCAAGCGTACGTTGAGAGATTCAGTCTAACTCTAGCCAAGAGACTATTCACTAAGCAGACAGCGCAAGAACTCAAACTGAGTGCGGGGCAGTACTATACCAAGTGGACAGAAAGACTCCCCACTGTTATAGAGCAACTGAACAATGAAGTCACACGTATGACTGGATTGAAACCGTCCCATGCAATTAAACAAGACACTGTCAAACTTAAGGCATCTCATAGAACAGACAACACGCACAACACGCACAACACAAAAAACACCTCTAACTACCCTAATCTACCGGGAGTTGAATCACCATACATACTGAAAAACTCTGAGTCTCTACGCTTTTATATCTACCTGGAGAGCTAGAGAAGGACACTAAAAGAAGAGCTACAGATCCATACTTCAGCCTTGATGTACATAAAATAGACAGACATTTTACCTCCGACTCCGGTGACTATTACTTTTTATCTCAGGCGTTTAACCCTAAATCCCCCACGCGGTCATTCACTAGAGCTGAACTCCTAGTGATACCAGCTGACACAGAAATTAATTAAAATATTAAAATAAAAAATGACAAAGATTGAAACCAGAACCATCAATAAACTCAATAAAATCATTGAATCAAAGAAACCAGGTCTTATATCAATTAAAGGTGCCAAAGTAAAAATCGATCCCGTGCAGCAAATAGTTCAATGTCACAAAATGAACAAAGACACAGCATCACAGATGAAAAGTCAGGAGGAATCCTACCATTAGCAGCTCTTATCCCAATCATTGCAGGCGCTGTAAGTGCCGCAGGTGGTGTAGCTGGAGGTGTAGCAACTGCTGTTAAAGCTGGGAATGATAGAGCCCACCAGCTAGAATTACAAAAGATTGCAAGAGACAAAGGTATAACAATTAAGGCAGGAGAGGGCTGCCCTGAGGGCTGCCCTGAGGGCTGCCCTGAGGGCTGCCCCGATTGTGATGATCATGATGCTTGTGAGCATGAAAATTCTGTAAGCAAGTCTGACATTGTCAAAGCCATCATGACACTGCACAATGCTGGGTTTACAATAATGCGCATGTGAATGTGAATGTGATGAGGTTTAAAACCCCACTTTATCCAGCTTCATAAACCTAAAGCTACTGATAGGATGTAGAAACAGTTCAACTTTTCTATCCGGGTGGTCACCCTCAAATTTTTTTTATATTTTCGAGAAAAATGCCAAAAGCCAATCCAGCAAGAGATTTAGTCAACAAATATTTTTCGTCTCATTTACCCTACCCTAAAACCTTACAAGGCGTCTCATTTCAAGACTAAAGTAATTTACTAAGAGAAGCATGCAAACAAAAGTTTAACACCGACCCTGGTCACCTGGGAAGCTATGAAAAACAGTTGGAAATCATCAACCAATTAGAATCCAACCAGTATGCGCCTATACAAAATCCTGCAAAGGAACACCAAGAGAGGAGTCGCAACTTAGTTAACAAATACGAAACTCTCACTGGTGAAAAAGCAAAGTACCCACAAAATAAGCAGGAACAAGAGAAATTAGAGCAATTAATCCATTTAAAAGAGTCGGAGCTTGCCATTGAAGAGATTAATTTTGCACAGAGGAAGTTTACAGAACATTACATAGAGTACACAATCCCAATTAACGGCACCACCGCAAACATCTACGACTATAAAGACAGCATCCAATCAGTTGTTGATCACACACTCAAAACACGCAAGACCTTTAAACTACAGATATCATTCAAGATTGCGTTTTATATGCCTGCAAAACCCACTGAGCATCTCGAGTATTACATGACAACAAAGGCAAAGCCATTCACCCCTACAGACACACTGGATCCTTTCCTTCAAGATGTCACTAAGAAAATTGAAGCGTTTACATCCAGAGGTTCCGGATGGGTCGTGGGAGGGATTCAAAGAGCGACTGTTATGGTCATGAAATATGACCCACTTAAAGCCTCCTCTTATATAGAGCTCCCGCATAAGCTAGCCGGCAAAAAAGCTTGCATAAATGTTAAAAATAAAGACAACTGCTGTGCTCTATGGGCGGTTCTTTCTGCACTTCATTATGTCCCTCACCACCCCGAAAGAACCTCAAATTATCAAAATTATTTCAAGCACTATGTCATCGAATGTGAAGAGAAGGGAATCAGATTTGACAAAGGAGGCTTGGCGATCTCTCAGATCCCAAAGCTAGAAGAAGTGTTTAATAACAAAATTAGAATCACAGTCTTTGAGTTGAGTGAAAAAACTGAGAAAGTTCAACCGGTCAGATGTAGCAAAGACGTTTTAGATCCCGAGGGGAAAAGGCGGACTGAAGTGGATCTTCTAGTGATTGGTAATTTACTAGAGGAGGCTCACTATGTTTGGATTAAAGATCTTTCAAGACTCATTCACAAGCAGTTGAATAATCATCACGAGGCTGTTGCCATCTGCCGCTTGTGCCTTAAGCATTACAGTGGACCTGAACGCTTTGAAAAACTAACAGAGCATGAATTATCATGCGAGGATCACCCGACAAACTGCTCTCTTCCTTCAGCTGAAGAGAAGTATCTCCGGTTTAAGAACTATCACAAGATGGAGAAGCTCCCATTTGTTGTATATGCTGATTTCGAGTGCTCAATCGTACCAGAAACTCAAAAACAAACTCAAACTCAAAAACAAACTCAAAAACATGTCCCCAATTCAGTAGCATATGCTTTTATTAATACAAAAGGACTTGTTGAGTCTAATTATTTCTTTGGAGAGCAGTGTGCGGAGCAGTTTATTGCCAGAATGTTGGAGTTGCAAAGAGTAATTAGCACCCTTCAACCTGTTCCAATAAGTATGTCTGAGGAGGATGAAAGCAATTTCCTATCAGCAACTCATTGCCACATCTGCAGGAAACAGTTAACTTGCACTGATTTTAAAAACCCCACCGTTAGGGACCACTGCCACTTTACTGGGAAATATAGAGGTGCAGCGCATAACACCTGTAATCTAAAGCTAAAATCAAACATTCATGATCTAACGATATTTTGTCACAGCGCAAAGAACTATGACATACATTTAATAGTTGAAAAAATCGGCATGATTCCAGACATACACCTTGATTGCATCGCAGAGAACAAGGAGAAGTTTAAGTGTGTTGATATTAAACAGGATAATTCAGGTAAAGGTTCGAGTGAAGGTAAAATAAGACTGAAGGATTCATATCAATTTCTTGCTGCCAGTCTAGACGAACTAAGCAAGAATCTAAAAGATGAACAATGTACATATACAAAGATGTTTGCAAGTAAAATTAACAACAGTGATGAATCATTTAAACTTTTAAGAAAGAAAGGCTTCTACCCCTATGAAAATATTACTGGGTATCACGTATTTGAAGAAGGTTTACCACCACAGGAAAAGTTCTTTTCAAAGCTAACAGACTCTGGAATCTCTGACAAAGACTATGAGCACGCGAAGCATGTCTATAGTTACTTTAATTGTCAAAACTTCTTCCAGTATCACTTGCTTTACCTCTACACAGATGTTTTTCTGCTGGCCGATGTGTTTGAAACCTTCAGATACACCTGGTACACAGCATATGGCCTCGATCCAGCACATTATGTGTCTCTGCCCGCCACTAGCTGGGAATCTTTGCTTAAAATGAAATGGGATCAAGATCCAGATAGGTACATCGAACTTCTTACAGACATCGACATGTACAATTTTGTCGAATCGTCAAAGCGAGGGGGAATCTCAATTTGTGTTAACAGGTATGCAAAAGCAAACAATCCCTACATTGAATCTTACAATAAGGAGCAGCCCTCAAACTACATTACTTACTTGGACGCTAATAATCTCTACGGGTGGGCGATGAGTCAAGATCTTCCAGTTAGAGATTTTCGATGGCTACCCTCATCAGAATTCAAATGGGACTTTTCATTGGCTGCCATTTATGAGGTTGATGTTTACATTCCACCAGAGCTTCACGACTATTTCTCTGACTTTCCACCCTTCCCAGAGAACATCAAGTGCCCGAAAATAATCGAAACTCCCAATGGAACTTGGCGCCTGTCAGGAACAGAAAAAGAACATACAGAGAAACTAACACAGAATCTAAACAACAAGACACGTTACAAAATCCATTACAAACTGCTTCAGTATTTTATCTCACTTGGTTGCAGGGTCACCAAAGTTCACAGGGCTCTTAAATTTACAGAGGAAGCGTGGATGAAACCCTACATTGATAAGAACACCCAGTTTAGGACCAAAGCAACCAACGACTTTGACAAGAACCTCTTTAAGTTGGCCAACCACTCTGTCTATGGCAAGACTCTTGAGAATGAGCGGAAAAGAACAAACCTGAAACTTGTTACCTCATCAGAGCCTGCTGTTATTCAGGCAAATATGTCAAAGCCAACATTCAAAGAACTCCATATCTTTAATAGCTACTTAGGTGTGATCATATTTTACAAAACCAAGGTGACGCTGCGCAAGCCGATCTATACAGGTGTCACTGTTCTCGACGAATCAAAACGTCTGATGTACCAGTTCTTCTATGGCATGAAACAGCAGTACAAGGATAAAATAAAACTCTTGTACACTGACACAGACAGTTTTATTATGGACATTCAAACAGAAGACATTTATCAGGACATGCTGCAGCAAAAAGATTTGTTTGACTTGTCTGAGTATGATGAATCTTTCAGGACACAGAATGGCGATCAAGTGTTTGACGCTACTAACAAGAAAGTGATTGGGAAAATGAAGGACGAGATTGCTGGTGACATAATCACTGAATTCATTGGGTTGAGAGCAAAGTCCTATTTTGTAAAATGTGAGTCGTCAGACCCAATTAAAAAATCAAAGGGAATTCCGAAACGCGTGGTTAGG
The DNA here is from genome assembly GCA_002269645.1 of Macrostomum lignano. Taxonomy (NCBI): domain Eukaryota; kingdom Metazoa; phylum Platyhelminthes; family Macrostomidae; genus Macrostomum; species Macrostomum lignano. The sequence continues at coordinate 178,907 of NIVC01001340.1, read as the reverse complement.
AAGGAAATTAATGAAGCTGAATACAGAGACGCCTTGGATTGCAACAAAAAGACATCACATGAGTTCTCAAAGCTACAATCGAAAAACCATATTATTCACACAATTCAGCAAAAGAAGATTGGACTGTCAGGTGCAGATAACAAGAGATTCATTTTTTATGACAATATTAACAGTCTACCGTTCGGGCACTGGAGGTTAGGTTTAGGAGGTTGAGATTAGGAGGTGGAGGTTAGGTTTAGTTTTAAGAGAAAGTTTAATAAACCTCATAGAAATGACGACAAATAACTTTCTTGAAGATTTGGCTAACGAACTGGAAATCCCAAACTTTAGAGGAATATTTATGAGGGACACTCTGCCTGATTTTCCTCTAAGAAAAGAATGTGGCATCATGAACTTTGACACCACCGATAAGCCAGGATCTCATTGGGTTTGCTGGGTGATTGATCCCGATCGCAAGCACAAGTGTTATTACTTCGATAGCTATGGGACGGCAGTACCAGAAGAACTAAGAAATTATATGAAGGGAAAAAATAATAAAAAAATTTATCGCTCAGACTTTATTCTCCAAGGTCTTAGCAGTGATATTTGCGGTGAGCTGTGCATGACTGTTTTGTATGCAATGACCAAAACACGAAAGACCTACAAGGAAATTATTCGTACCTGTGTTTCATAAGGGTTCATTGTGCATTTCTCGCTGTCCTTCTTACCGAATTTCTTGCCGACTTTCTTTCCGCATAATGTTGAAGAACTTTCTCGAGTTCATTTCTCAGCTGACCCATGTCATCAGTACCGACCATGTTCAAGTTCATTCGAATTGTTTGTTCATAAAGATCCTGAATGGTTTTGAACTCATCCTCTGAAATGAACTTATCCTCGATTGCCCTTGAAATGTACCCTATGATTGAAGTGTGCACCCCTTTCTCTTTTACTTGCTTCTCCTGTAGCTGTTTTAGTTTTTTCGCCTGTTTCGCGCTAATGCTCCAGTAATTGCTGAAATAAGTCCACATGCAGCACCCACAGAGCCGAGCGGGATTGCGATTGGGGCTGTGATGACTGGCAACGTTGAGACAGCCGCAGCAGATCCAGATAGAACAGACACAGATCCTAGAATCATATTGCTGTAGTCGAAAAATTTACAGTGGCTGTTATAGCGCTTAATTTTCTTTGTGTTGTGGAAAATATTTTTTTCAATGTCATCTCGCATTTTTTGAATCTCCACCAGTCGAAACTGTTGAGAGTTACAAGTAATGACGGGGTAAAGTCGGTCTGAATATTGAGGTGCATTCAGATTCTGTGCATTCAGGCTTGGTGCCAGGTTTTGTGTGTTCGAATTCGGTGCCATTGAGTTTGGTGCTGTCGGTATTTTAGGTTCAGCGTATTGAGACTGATCGTATAGAGAATTTTGTTGGGCCATTTTTTTCACTAGAAAAAATAAAAAATTATAAAACTATCCGGTTGAAATATCTGTTATTTTCTCTTTGGTAATCTCATCTGCAGTAATGACCGGACGAGCAGTAGATTCTTCTTCAACAGTATCAATATCAGGAAGATTGTGTACTCCCTCAAGACGACTGATTCTTCTCACCGATTTCTGCCATTCGGTAAAAACTAAATCTACAAAGACTTTATTTGCAGTAATTCTTACTTTGATTTGATCATGCAACGCTGTTGACTGAGTCATGAACTCTTCTAAATTCCTCACTTTACCTGTGTTGGTTGCGACGTCTTCTAATATACTAAAAATGAAAATCTTGCTTGCTTGTATGCAATCGATTATCTCCCGAACGGCTCAACCGATTTTCTCCGTTTCTTCGCCAAAACATGTCAAATGTGCCCGGGACGGTACATGTAATTTTATTAGGCTCTAGCTCAATGCTAAGGGGATTAAATATTCGAAAAACTGTTTTAAATGGGCTTTTTCAATGCAAAATTCTATCAGCGAGAAACTTCACTGCCAATTTTAATGATTGCGCCAGAGCCAACTGATAAGAAAACTCACTCCGCCCCACTGCCCAGATAATTACTCTATTTAACTTGCGTAACCAATTAAGGGGGGGGGGGTATAAAAAAAATTCTGGATGCTGGCAGACAGCCTACCCCTGCTAGTCTAATATACTAAAAATGGTCTGTTTGTGTGTGCGTGCGTGTGTGTGTGTGTGTGTGATCGATTTTAGCAAAAACGGCTGAACCGATTTTCTTCGAACCTGCACTGTTCGATCAGAAATTATTCCGTGACGGTACATGCATCGTGGCTAAGAAATTGCTCGATGCTAAAGGGATTAAATATTCGAAAAACATGCTTTTTTGCAAAGGTCAAGCATCGAAATGCATTGTAAGAATGCTAGCAGAAAAACTGACTGGTTGAATTCTGATTATAAAATAGATTGCATCACAATACACTTTGTTTATCGTCTGTGTACTGGCTGAATTTGACACTCAATTGAATTGCGTCACAGCTTTGAGTGTGAAAGCATAGCGCAGTACTCAATTTATATTACGTTACCATTTGTTAACTTTCATAGACACTGGTACTGACTTGCCTAAGAAATTGATTATGTCATAACTGCTTCGTGTGACTTTTTACTCTACCTGACTTGGTGTAAGTGTTGAATTATATAAGTGGTACAAATTCACTGATAACTTCGATGAGAGCTAGCCTAGAGCTGAACAGACCAGACTGCTAATGCAGCGACCTGGCTTCGAATCTAAGTAGTTTAAAAGTAGTAGTATAAATTTTTTTATTAAAAGCTTTTATTAAATATTTAGTCCTTTAATAAAACATTTAGTCCTTTAATAAAACAAAACTTAGATTACTGCACTCGATAAGCCAAGGATTATTGCTATTAATAAACCAAGGATTAATGCACTTGATTAATCAAGGATTATTGCTATTAATAAACCAAGGATTACTGCACTCGATAAGCCAAGGATTATTGCTATTAATAAACCAAGGATTACTGCACTTGGCAAACCAAGGATTACTGCACTCGATAAGCCAAGGATTATTGCTATTAATAAACCAAGGATTACTGCACTCAATAAACCAAGGACTATTGCTCTTGGCAAACCAAGGATTACTGCACTTGATTAATCAAGGATTATTGCTATTAATAAACCAATGATTACTGCACTCGATAAGCCAAGGATTATTGCTATTAATAAACCAAGGATTACTGCACTCAATAAACCAAGGACTATTGCTCTTGGCAAACCAAGGATTACTGCACTTGATTAATCAAGGATTATTGCTATTAATAAACCAATGATTACTGCACTCGATAAGCCAAGGATTATTGCTATTAATAAACCAAGGATTACTGCACTCGATAAGCCATGGATTATTGATATTAATAAACCAAGGATTACTGCACTTGGCAAACCAAGGATTACTGCACTCGATAAGCCATGGATTATTGCTATTAATAAACCAAGGATTACTGCACTCGATAAGCCAAGGATTATTGCTATTAATAAACCAAGGATTAATGCACTTGATTAATCAAGGATTATTGCTATTAATAAACCAAGGATTACTGCACTCGATAAGCCATGGATTATTGCTATTAATGAACCAAGGATTACTGCACTCAATAAACCAAGGACTATTGCTCTGGGCAAACCAAGGATTACTGCACTTGATTAATCAAGGATTATTGCTATTTTTAAACCAAGGATTACTGCACTCGATAAGCCAAGGATTATTGCTTTTAATAAACCAATGATTACTGCACTCGATAAGCCAAGGATTATTGCTATTAATAAACCAAGGATTACTGCACTTGGCAAACCAAGGATTACTGCACTCGATAAGCCATGGATTATTGCTATTAATAAACCAAGGATTACTGCACTCGATAAGCCAAGGATTATTGCTATTAATAAACCAAGGATTAATGCACTTGAATAATCAAGGATTATTGCTATTAATAAACCAAGGATTACTGCACTTGGCAAACCAAGGATTACTGCACTCGATAAGCCATGGATTATTGCTATTAATAAACCAAGGATTACTGCACTCGATAAGCCAAGGATTATTGCTATTAATAAACCAAGGATTAATGCACTTGATTAATCAAGGATTATTGCTATTAATAAACCAAGGATTACTGCACTCGATAAGCCATGGATTATTGCTATTAATAAACCAAGGATTACTGCACTCAATAAACCAAGGACTATTGCTCTGGGCAAACCAAGGATTACTGCACTTGATTAATCAAGGATTATTGCTATTATTAAACCAAGGATTACTGCACTCGATAAGCCAAGGATTATTGCTTTTAATAAACCAATGATTACTGCACTCGATAAGCCAAGGATTATTGCTATTAATAAACCAAGGATTACTGCACTTGGCAAACCAAGGATTACTGCACTCGATAAGCCATGGATTATTGCTATTAATAAACCAAGGATTACTGCACTCGATAAGCCATGGATTATTGCTATTAATAAACCAAGGATTACTGCACTCGATAAGCCAAGGATTATTGCTATTAATAAACCAAGGATTACTGCACTCGATAAGCCAAGGATTATTGCTCTTGGCAAACCAAGGATTACTGCACTTGATTAATCAAGGATTATTGCTATTAATAAACCAAGGATTACTGCACTCGATAAGCCATGGATTATTGCTATTAATAAACCAAGGATTACTTACTGCACTTGGCAAACCAAGAATTACTGCACTCGATAAGCCATGGATTATTGCTATTAATAAACCAAGGATTACTGCACTCGATAAGCCATGGATTATTGCTATTAATAAACCAAGGATTACTGCACTCGATAAGCCAAGGATTATTGCTATTAATAAACCAAGGATTACTGCACTCGATAAGCCATGGATTATTGCTATTAATAAACCAAGGATTACTTACTGCACTTGGCAAACCAAGAATTACTGCACTCGATAAGCCATGGATTATTGCTATTAATAAACCAAGGATTACTGCACTCGATAAGCCATGGATTATTGCTATTAATAAACCAAGGATTACTGCACTCGATAAGCCAAGGATTATTGCTATTAATAAACCAAGGATTACTGCACTCGATAAGCCAAGGATTATTGCTATTAATAAACCAAGGATTACTGCACTCGATAAGCCATGGATTATTGCTATTAATAAACCAAGAATTACTGCACTCGATAGCCAAGGATTACTGCGCTTGATAAGCTTGGCTACATGTATAGGATTATTTCTATCCAGGGATGCTTGCTATTTAGGGATTCTTGCTATGTGCAGGATGCTTGCTATCTGGAAGGATGCTTCTACATTATTTGGGGGATGCTTGCTATCTGGAAGGATGCTTCTACATTATTTGGGGTATGCTTGCTATCTGGAAGTATGCTTCTACATTATTTGGGGTATGCTTGCTATCTGCAAGATGCTTGCTATCTGCAAGATGCTTGCTATCTGCAGATGCTTGCTATCTGCAAGATGCTTGCTATCTGCAAGATGCTTGCTATCTGCAGATGCTTGCTATCTGCAAGATGCTTGCTATCTGCAAGATGCTTGCTATCTGCAAGATGCTTGCTATCTGCAGATGCTTGCTATCTGCAAGATGCTTGCTACTGGGGGGATGCTTGCTGTCTGGGTGGATGCTTGCTAGGAGTATTAGGGGATGCTTGCTATCTGGGTGGATGCTTGCTAGGAGTATTAGGGGATGCTTTCTATCTGGGTGGATGCTTGCTAGGAGTATTAGGGGATGCTTGCTATCTGGGTGGATGCTTGCTAGGAGTATTAGGGGATGCTTGCTACTGGGGGGATGCTTGCTGTCTTGGGAATATTTTCTATTTAGGGGTAATGACTGTGATCTTTGTGAAAGCTATATTTTGTTGTCTGTTTATTAATTTTACCAATCTTGTTGGCGAAGCCTTCTGCAAAAACATCTTAGTTCTTATCCTTTTGACTATAGCTTTGAACTGTTCTGTCTTTATTCGATAATTCGTTGGAAATTAATAAAGACAATATTGTTCAGTTTAATAGACTTTTTTTAGCTGTAGTTGCTTTTCCAGTCGTTGCAGAGCGTACTGCTTGCACCGCAACAGAAGTAGTACGCTATTGCTCTGAAAGAAGGCAAGTAGGTTGAATTGTCAGTTTTAAAATTCTAAACAAGCATGTTTTATTGGTACATAAGCCCCAGAATTAAAATGAGAATTCGATTCCTAGCCCCCTCCCTAAGAATTCTTTTCATTTTAAAGGATTCGTCCCTTGCTTATTGGCCACCCCGAAGGGGGGCACTAGATTGCTAGTCCTAATACTAAAACTGGTGCGTTGTTTGTGTGTCTGTTCGATAACTCCTCTTATCTCTCTCTCTCTTCTCTCTTTCTCTCTCTCTCTCTCTCTCTCTCTCTCTCTCTCCTATCCTAATACTAAAACTGGTGCGTTGTTTGTGTGTCTGTTCGATAACTCCTATTATCTCTCTCTCTCTCTTCTCTCTTTCTCTCTCTCTCTCTTCTATCCTAATACTAAAACTGGTGCGTTGTTTGTGTGTCTGTTCGATAACTCCTCTTATCTCTCTCTCTCTTCTCTCTTTCTCTCTCTCTCTCTCTCTCTCTCTCTCTCTCTCTCTCTCTCTCTCTCTCTCTCTCTCTTCTATCCTAATACTAAAACTGGTGCGTTGTTTGTGTGTCTGTTCGATAACTCCTATTATCTCTCTCTCTCTCTTCTCTCTTTCTCTCTCTCTCTCTCTCTCTCTCTCTCTCTCTCTCTCTCTCTCTCTCTCTCTTCTATCCTAATACTAAAACTGGTGCGTTGTTTGTGTGTCTGTTCGATAACTCCTATTATCTCTCTCTCTCTTCTCTCTTTCTCTCTCTCTCTCTCTCTTCTATCCTAATACTCTCTCTCTCTCTTCTATCTCCTAATGCTAAAACTGGTGCGTTGTTTGTGTGTATGTATGTTGTAAGTGAACTCCTAAAATACTGCCAAGTCAGCGTCGAAACTTATATGGGAAAAATTGCAAATTTTCCGGATCAGTCTTTAGGCTATTTTAATTTTTAATTTTCACATTTTAATATCCCTAAAAAAGCAGAAAACTGCTTTTTAAACCCTCAATAACCTTCGTTGGCCACTCTGCCTGGGGCTGCAGCTGATAGCGTAGTCTGGCGGCCATTATTTTAGTGTGCCGGAAGCGGTCATTATTTCACACTTTTTTATCACGCTTTAATTGGCTGTTTTGAGAGAATTATTTTACCCATAGACGACTGAGATACGTCTTAGTTTGACCATAGACAACACTGTGATGCGTGCTGATTTCGTTTGCGTCTTGCAAGAAATCAGGAAAGCGGGTAGTACGAGTGAAAGAAAGCTATTTGTCTTGTCAAACAACAACTATGGCTAGTGCATATCGTGAAACAGCACCGCTTATTAATTGGAAAAAATCTTCTTGTCGACGACTGAACGAACCGTGCGACCTATGCTTCAGTGGAGATGACACAGGAGATGCGGGTAAGTATAATATGTCAACATTGTAAGTAAATTAGTGGCTATACTAATGAACATATAGAAACTGTGAATTTTTTACATTGTCCATTAATCTGCGGGTTGGATGGATTCGGAACGCGCAGTTCGCTTCTTCGAGAACTGCCACTTCAAGGATTGCACGTTTCAGTTATAATGAGCAACTTCTGATGAACAGTCTATGACTACCGTGTTGTTTTTGTGCTTAATGTGCGCGTTTTCCACTGTTTAGCAATTTGACGATCATTCGCGCTGGCGCGCTAATAACATTAACACTCGAAAATAGTGCAGAAGAATATATCATTATTCGCATTTTTATGCAGAACAATACATGACTGCAAACAATGGTAGATTGTATAGTATGCAACTGAGTTGAATAATGGCCAAAACTCGAGTGCGCGTAGCGCACGAGTGTCTATGGCCATTATTCAACTCAGTTGCATACTATACAAGTGCATTGTATTTATACTTTCACTCAGCGCTCAGTCATTGTCCAGAAGACACAGCCTGGCGTAATGACAAACTCAACTGGCCATTATTTCAGCTTTAACAGACGTTTGAACCATAGACGATTAGTTAAAGTATTCATATATTAACTGGCATAAGGGAATAATGTTCACAGTAATGATAATCATAACAATAGTAATATTAGTGAGAAGAAAAATGATAGTCAAAACTATTTAGCCACAAAACTATTTAGCAGAAAACGCGCTACGCGCACTCGTGTTTGGCCATTATTTCAGCCCCTTACCTACTACGCAATCTACCATTATTCCACACTTTTGCGGCCATTATTCCACACTTTTGCGGCCATTATTCCACACTTTTGTCGCTGTCATTATTCCATACTTTTTATCATGCTTCAATTGGCTGTTTTAAGAGTTGTTTTACCCATAGACGACTGAGTTATGTGGCTTAGTTTGACCATAGACAACACTGTGATGAGTGCTGATTTTGCTTGCGTCTTGCAAGAAATCAGGAAAGCGAGTAGTGGGAGAAAAAGCTATTTGTCTTGTCAAACAACTATGGCTATAGTGCATCTCGTCAAACAGCCGCGCTTATTAATTGAAAAAATCTTCCTGTCGACGACTGAACGAACCGTGCGGCGCTACCTAGGAAGAAAACGCGACCATGCAGTCTTCAACGCCTCGACGGCTATAAACGATGCCTGAAAGCGGCCAATCGATTCAGTCGAGCAGCCGCCAGTCCCAAAGAATCCCAGCTTGGATACTGCGGTACCAAAGAGGCTCATCAGACGAAGCTCATCAGTCGCATGCCAACTTAACCAAGACGTGCATCTTTCAAATGGTAAGTTCGGCAACTATACTTGAGCACCTGTATTTCTCTTTCATAGAAAACATTCAAAATAGACCAACTCCTTTTGCAGTGCCAAATCATCAGGCTAAAGTGTCGAGCATCTTTGGGAACTGCGGCTTTGAGAACTGCATGTTTCACTTTGGGTGACAAATTGATTTTTACATTGTCAAATTTCGACTACAAACTGATGAACTGCACTAGCTGTGACATTTATTATTAACCCTTTTCGTGTAGCTGGTACTTTAGTTTTAATGATTTTTCCTTTTTGTTCATTTACTTCTTGTTGTTCTGTATTTATTAACAAAAATACTGTGCGATGGATTTTTTCAATCCAAATGTCTATGGTACACATCAAAACTGTGGAATAATGGCCTAAATATTTTTTTCATTGCGTCTGGGTAAAAGTATAATTACAATGTATGATTATCAAGAGGTTAAGCTTCACATACAACTGCCATAGCGTCGAGGCCGGTAGGCCGAGACGCGGTAAGGCAGTTGTGTGTGAAGCGTGACCTCTTGATAGTGGAATTGTGTCTAGTTTCGTCCAAAAACCAATTCAAAACGGCTAGGACACAACTTCCCAGACGGGAATTGTTCACTAAGCGATTCTAGGGATTTGTGTCATAGGCATTTTCCACTTGGCGCAAGCCAGATGATGGCCATAGTGGCCCATTTGTGGCCCAAACGAAACTAGACACAATGGGCCGTATGCAGAAAGCTCTGTCTAGGGTAGTCCGGTCTTGAAAAGCCAGCCTGGACTTGGATTTGGTATGCAGAAACACAAAGTTAGACCGGTCTACTATAGACAGAACAAGGGTAGCTAGACCATAGACTATAGACTGAACTACCCAAGTCTGGACTAGCTAGTCTGGACTAAGCTTTCTGCATACGGCCCATTGCATTGTTTAGCAATTTGACGATCATTATTCGCATTTTTTATGCAGAACAATACATTACTACAAACAATGCATTGTTTTTAGGATCCTCAAACAGAAAAACAATGCAAAGAATCAGCGGTCCCAGTGCGTGACAACGATTTGTCTATGGCTCGCGCCTACCGGCGCTCGCCAAACAATGGTAAATTGTATAGTATGCAACTGCACTGAGTTGAATAATGGCCAAAACACGAGTGCGCGTAGCGCACGAGTGTCTATGACCATTATTCAACGAAGTTGCATACTACACAAGTGCATTGTATTTATACTTTCACTCAGCGCGCAGTCATTATTCCACACTTTTGCGGCCATTATTCCACACTTTTGTCGCGGTCATTATTCCACACTTTTCTCTTGACCATAGACTAAACGTTGCTCGCTATGTTGTCTTCAGAGGTTACCTGGACCATAGACAGAAAACTTGCAATATTGATGTCCATTTCTTATCACTCTTGACATATTAAGGGACGCTTTTTTGTAGCTTCAAAATGCCTGCATTTATCAATTGGAAAAATATTCCGGTCGACTCGCTCAATGGTGTCAAGATGGACGAGCTGCAACTTTTGTCGGATACAAGCATGCATGGAGAACATCACGATGACCAGGCCCTGAGTGATTTCATTAAGTGGCTTGAGAACGATCATGGCACTGAAGAACTGCCCGAACTTCCGGAGGTGGCGGGCGACGACATGGACCTGAGTTCGAGAATGGATGGTGTAGAAATTCAGTCACTGCCAAAGTCAACGGTGGACCAGATGAATCGGCATGGGCAGGCTTTCGTGAAGTTTCTCTCTGAGACAACCAAGGAGTCGCCTGTGACGATGGAAGTGTGGAAGCTGAATGAGTACTTGCGCTATTATTATTTCGGTCTGCAGAGGACGAACGGTGAAAAGTATTCGCCGTCAAGTCTTGTGTGCATTAGAGCTGGGATACACCGGTACTTTAACCTAATTCTGAAGCGCTCTATCAACTTCATTGACGGAGAAGAGTTTGCGAGCTCCAATCGCATGCTAAGAGTGAAGGTGAGGGAATTCCACAATGCTGGAGGCGTTACCAAGCAATTTGAAGCTATCGAGGACGCTGATCTAACAAAGTTGCGAGCATATTTCGACGGAAGTACCGCTGAGAAGTTGCAGGATGAGGTATTGTTCACCATTTTTTACGTTTTTGGAGAGCGTGGGCAAGAGCACCTGCCGGCATTGAAGGCAGCAAGCAGTCTGTTGACAAAGGTGGATGCTGATGGCAGACCCTATATGTCGCTTCCAATACTGCCTACGAAGAATCAAATTTCCGATCCTACGCGTTGTAAGGACGACCGCCCGAAGCAAGCTAGGCTGTATGGGAAGCAGCGGGACCTGGTCAATAAAAACATTTCGCTGCTCCCATCGGATCGCAAGGACGACTGCTTGTTCTCAAGAGCACTACCGAATGACAAGATAACGGGTTGTTTGCGTTTTTTATCTCAGCAGGTACGAGGCATCAATTGGTTCACCTCATTGATGAAACGGCTTAGCAAGCAATGCAATCTATCTCGAGAGTATACAAATCATTGTATACGGGTGACGCGAATCGCGGACTTGCACGAGACTGGCCATGGAATGAATGATATCATGTGCATCACCGGTCAGAAGAGCGAAAAAACGGTGCGCCGATATCTATCAAGGAAGCGCGACCGCGCAGTTTTTGAAGCGTCGACGGCTGTAAGCACGGCCTTAGATCGTCCTATCGAGGTGCCCAAGCAATCGAACGGCGTAAACATGCCATGCATTGAGACAGGTGTCGACGGTATCTCACCTGTCGAAGTCAAGCCGGCTAATGAAGTGCAAGTTTCAAGTGGTAAGTTTGAGTAACTAAATGAATGTCTATTTATCAGAAAATGTTTGTTGGTGAATAAATGTTCCTTTGGTGTAAAAACAGTTTCGCTTTAAATTATTGCAGTGATGAACGCCCAGGCACAAGTGTCCCGTATTTTCGAAAATTGCCGCTTTGAAAACTGTACATTTAATTTTGGGGGTAAGTAATAGGCGTCTTTGACATCTGCAGTAACGTTGATAGACAGTGACATTTAATTGCTCCTGTTCTGGTTTTGTGTTCACGTTTATTTAATGCATGGATGAATGCAGCTTTTACACCTTTTCACGTTCAATTTTGAACAAACTCCAGTTCTAAAAAAACTAGCGGAAATTCAATTCAGACGATTCAGACTGGGGACAATTTTGTCTATGGCTAAAACTTGCTTCGGTTGCATAATGTTTTGAACGGGGGTTTGTTGCCCAAGTCTGAATTATCTGAATTGAATTTCCGCTAGTTTTTTTAGAACTGGACTTTGATCAAAATTGAACGTGAAAAGGTGTAGTACATGTTTTTCTTGTTTGACACAGTTTTGGCCATAGACTACTAGCCGTGAGGCCCTGATATCTTTTCATTTATACGAGTTCTCGTATTTGCATCCGTTGCTTATTGGTTAAAATATACTGATTGACTCTTTTGTCTATGGAAAGTTCCAAAAGTGTGGAATAATGGCCTAAATTAAACTTCATTGCGTCTGAAGGAAAGTATATGTACAATCGTTGCCACGCACTGGGACCGCTGATTATTTATCCATTGTTTGTTAGCTAAAATGTCTGGACTATCCTTTTTTCAGTGTATTCCAGAATTCCATGTAGACTGTTTGCGATTATTCCCTTATGTCAGTTAATAAATGCATAGTTAACTAATCGTCTATGGTTCAAACGCCTGCTAAAGCTGAAATAATGGCCAGTTGAGTTTGTCATTACGCCAGGCTGTCTTAAGGATAATTTCAAAACCATATTCAAAACTCTCTCTTTTGCCTTTCGCTGTTTTTGTGCTGTTTCTGTTAAAATTTCAACAAAAATTATTTGTTTGGCCGCCGAAAATTGCACGAACTTTTTCAATCCCGAAAAAACTAAAAGATAAATGCTATTAAAAAACGAGCAAAAATTAAAGAGAAAAAAGCAAATCTAATGATTGAAACTTACTCAAATTCTGGCTCTTTCGGTGGTTTTTCCAAAGCAGATGAACTTTTAGTTACTTTTTTACTCCAACAACAACAACAAAGTACACTGGAGTTTTGACTCCCAATATACTCAGAATTGGCGTCATCTTGTTGTGCATTGGTGAGTAGGTTCACAATTTTGTGGTGACCATTCTGTGATGCAATGTTGAGAGGTGAACAGCCATGAACATTTTCTTGAAGATTGACGTCAGCTTCTGCTTTGATGAGTGAGCTCACAACTTGGTGGTGACCATTCTGTGATGCAATGTAGAGAGGTGAGCAGCCATCGACTTCTTGAAGATTGACGTCAGCTTGTGCTTTGATGAGTGAGCTCACAACTTGGTGGTGACCCTTCGCTGATGCAATGTAGAGAGGTGAGCAGCCATCGCTTCGTTGAAGATTGACGTCAGCTCTGGCTTGAATGAACATTTCGATAATTTTGACTTTTCCCATTTCACATGCAATGTGAAGCGATGAGAATGTCATCTCATTGATACTGAAGAGCCTATCAACGTTAGAAGCCATCTGCAGGTATCGTGAAATTTTAGTTTCATTTTCGAGCATAATGGCTTCCAGTATCTCCTGCTCAGTGCCATCGAGGCCCTCGCTTTGGCTTGCGGACCTGCCGAAGTTCTGCATCAGAACTGCTGCAATCGCTGTCAGAATTCTCCAAAGAGCTTCCATTTCGGCTCGGTATCGGTGCTGTGGAATGCGGAGAGCGCCGCATTTTGCTGGTATTTATCTATTTTTGCTCATTTGCGTCACAATTGACTGCCATTGGCAGCGCTGCCACCGTCCAATTGAAATAAATGAGGTTTGGGTGCGGTTCGGCTTGGCTACAGACTAATTGCTATCGTAGCTGCTGCTTTGCTACTTAAAGTAGCAGCTTGATGCCAGTAGGAGGAACGTATTTATCAAGTATGCAGCTCATGTGCATGGCGGTGGCTAGCTGTGAGTTCAACCTCATGAACTCTGATGAAGTTCAACCTCACATGACAAACCCAGGTGTAGTGCGAATACAGGAATCTGATTCTTTAACGAATCCGATTAAAATTTGCCAAATTAGTTTTAGACCAAGAATGAAAACACCTGCCTGTAAATCTGGAATCGAACAAGAGTTTCTTATTTTTATGCCCGCAGTGCAAAAGCAAGTCGAACTGTCCCTGA